>WEKY01055289.1:122568-167814 GCA_013390045.1 Picathartes gymnocephalus
GCTTTCCTTCCGCCTGCCCTGCGGAGCAGGCGCCGCCTCCGGTCCCGACCTCGCCAGCGGCGCGGGGGGAGCGGAACGGGGGTGGCGATGCCGGAGAGAGCTCGAGTCCCGCGGCAGCCCCGGCAGGATGGGCAGCGCCTCACCCCCGGCGCCCCTCGAGCTTCCCCGGGTCAGGAGGGGCTGTAAGGCCGGCGCGGGGGGGCGCCGGTGCGGGAGCGACGCGGCAGAGGGCGGCGCAGCCGGGCCGGTGGCCTCGGGCAGCCCCGGGTCGGAAATTGGCCGGGCGGCCGCCGGAGGGAGCCGGGCAGCTCGGCGTCTCCGGGGCAGCGCCTGCACACTGCGCGTAATTTATTTCCTGTCTTCTCGCCGAAAGGAAACCGCTGTTGTGCACTGGCAGCGTTATTAGCCCAAAATAACCCCGACCGAGTCGCACGGCCCCTGCAGTAAAACGCGGCTCATTTCACACAAAGAAATCAACAGTAAACGCAATTGTCTTGCTGCTTTATTTTTCTCTTTTCTTAATTATTTATTTCTACTGCTTCACTTGTTTGGAAAAGGTACTGAAATTGCAGGGGGAAGATCAGAGTACTTACATACTCCGGTCCTTTTACACTTTGAAAATATAGTACTAAGGTAACTGTGTAAAATAGTATATGATAAAGCATTAGTTTAGAATGTGTATATAAAAGTATGTTTTAAAATGTGATACTAGGCGTTTATGGCAGTGGTGAGGAGCCTGGTTTTTCCCTAGAAATTAAGAGTGAGGCCACCTGCCTCACAGTAACTCAGCAAATACTCTGTTAAATAAGTCACATTACTGTTATAAAACAACCTCCCATTGAACAGAGTGCAGTGAGGATGTTTAGATAGCAGCACAAGCTTTAGGCTGAAGGAATGATATAACTGATTGGAGAAAAAGGGAGTTTTGCTTTTGAAAACCAGACACCACTTATCAAAACATCCAGGTGCCTTCTAAAAAGTCTAGCAGGACAAGAAGGAAGCAAGGAAGATCTATTTCTCATTTCTTCCTAGGGGGCTGCAAAAATTCAGCCCACAGTGGTCTGGACAGTTAGGTAGAGAAGATATGGGGTAGTCTTTAAGTGTATTATATTTTTGCCATTGACCACAGGCCAGAGATCTGGATAGAGGCCCTTCTAGCTTTTTTTTTTTTTTTCCTAAGTGCAAAGCTAGGAAAATGTCAAAACCTGACTTAGTGCAGTGCAGAAGACATCCAGTTAGTAGGTAAGCCTGATTTTACTGCATATTATTTTGTCAGTAAAATAGGTTTTTCAGTGCACAAAGATTAAAGATACACTGGCTAAGAAATTGCTTTGCTTATGGCTTGTTATTTTTTTAATCGTGCTCTCCACTGGATACTTCACTTACTGGCTTGTGTGTAGCACAGCATACTCTTAGATTTTGCCAAACCACAGCTATTTGCAATATTCCATTACTCTAGCGTTTTCTTACCAAGGGGAAAGTTCACTGATCTCTTTTGGTTCTGCATATCTGCTGACCTTTCACTTCACAGGATCCTGGATGACTGAAACTTCTGGTGATTTGGTGGTTAGTGCAGACGTACGCCCCACAGTCAGATCTGTGGGAACGTTTAAGTGAAGCAATTCTAACTGCACAGTGTTTTAGTCAATAAAAAGAATGTATTTCCTTCTTTTGAAAGGATGAAGAAAAGCCTGAACTGTTGTTTTAAATACCCCCTTTCTTCTGTTCTTGCTGTCTCAAGAGTTTTGTTCTGCCACAATCCTGCTCAGTAATCCATGCACAAACTCCTCTTTGTGGACCATGGCCTTAGGTGTTAGATTTTTATTTTTTTTTTACTGCTGAAGGCAGCAGTCTTACTTCATAATAACATTTCTCAGTATTACTGGAAAAATAACTGCCAAAACTGCAGTAATATTGGTGCAGTGTTCAGTGGTCTGTTGTCTCCACATTTTCTACTGACTTTATTATAAACTTCTGGAGATAAGTGTAGTCAAATAAGTTTAAGTAACTGAAGCTGTGGAATTGGAGGGATGTTGATATTAGATCCAGACTGTTTGGGAGTTTATCCTTTCTTAAGGAGAAACAAATTTTTTAGTGCCAAGTGTTTGGTTTTTAGTCATATGGTTAGTTTTCATCAAATGCATTAAAATAACTTGTGTGCCTTTTTTAAATACAGGAACCAATAACTGAGGAGGAAGAATAAATGGCAGCAATGAGTATCAGGGTGACTAAAGTCCATGAATGTTTGTATATGTATTTGAGTGTAATTATGACAACTGATGCCTCTTTCTTATCTTCTGTTTTGTGCCCACTGTCTCCCAGCACTTCATCCTTGCACAACTTTGTGGTTGTGATGGAGGTGGTGGAATTGGAACATACAGGCTGTTATGCAAGAGATATCAGTCTGGCTTACTCAATGATCATTTTTTTCTACATTTGATTTAGTGTTTGAAAAAATAATGGGCAATTTTTTAAAGCAAAAGACCGTTTATCTGATGTCTTATATCATCCTACAGAGGGTCCAATAGGTGTAACATCAGTCTGCAATAAACTGAAATTTCCTTGCTGCTTATGGAGTTACCCACTGTGCCATAAGGACATACAAATTAAAAAATAAAAGTGCTGAAAAGTAGATATAAATTCTGTGTTTCGAATCATTGCTGTTTAGGACCTTTAAGATTTAGATACGTGCAGGTCATGCATACAGTACATAGCGGTTTCCATGTGGATGAGTGTATGTGAAACACGTAACATGAATCTACACAGTGCGTGTTTTCAATTATTACTACTAAACTGTAAATAATGTCCACCACTGTAATATGGTGAGCTAGGAATATCTGATTTTTTCTTTAATTTTGAGCTGTATGTTTGCATAGTGGTGTGGGAATGGTAGGAGTCAGATTTGAGTCAGATTCAACAAAGTATGAACATCGAAGCCATTATTCAAGTAAATACCTTTCTCTGAAGTACTTCCAAACTTTCTATTTACTTTAATGTCATCACTTACATAAGTACAGAAATACACCCACAGAAGTAGTTTGCAACATCGAGGCACACCAATGGCAAATTTGATGTTCTTATCAGAAAAGGGTGATAAGATACCCTGACATTTGATTTCAAATTTGTGTCAGCAGAAATCATCTGTTTATTTAGTCTGGTTTAGAGAAGCTATTGACTATATTCATATACCTCAGCAGAATATTCAGACACTGTAATTCTTTTATGATCTGGAGATCTAAGACAAGAAGAATCTTCAGTTTTAGCATCATGGATGTGGAAGCTTGAAGAAGTGTCAGTGTGGTGAGACTGGCCTGATCCTACCAAGCAGTTGATTCCAACTCTTTTGGTTCTAATGAGACTGTAGGGGTACCCAGACTAGGCAGAGCTATGTTATGACCAGAGAAGAGAGAGGAAACAGGAAGATCCTATTCTGTTGCTTGGCTCCGGAGTGTAAGCATCACAGAGATGGTGTAAATGGAGTGCATTCCTGTACCAGAAGTGCTTTTTCCCTTAGTCTGTCTTTAGGGAGATACACACTTGCTGCTGTAAATTTGAAGCCTGCATGACTTGTAGGTTCTAATAATTTATCCATAAGGGATTTGAGTAATCTCTCTAACAGGACAGTCAATAGCAGACCGATCACTAACAGTTCTGAGAACAATGGTATTCTAGAGAGAATACAGCTCTAGAAAGAAATGTAAACAAGTTGTTTTCCCTTTACAAAGAGAGAGGGAGAGAGAAAAAGGCAAGGGTAAGGTCAATGTCAGCTGCTCCAGGCATGGTAAACTGTTACGTTCTCAGACAAGGAATTTCACTTTTAATATTTAGGCTTTAATACCTAAACCTTTAATATCTAGATTTCTCTTTCTTGTTAAACTTATTCCATACAGTTAATTCAGCTGAACCAGGATGTGTCTCTTTTATGCCTTCAGAAGTCTTAAATACATTACGTATGTTTTTCAGGTTTTGCTTTAAGTCTTTAGAGGTTTCTATTCTCAGATCAACTGAAGAAAATTCTAATGCTACCTTATTAAACCTTTTCTCAAGTGCATTGTAAACCCTTAAAACAAGCTAGATGCCAAGTGCAATAGTACAGGTATAAGTGGTAAAATAATGTAGCTGGTGTCAGCTAACAGTGGTGATAGTAGCACTGCCCAAAGCAGAGCCAGTGTTCTAGTCTGCAAAAGTCAAGGCAGGAATAAATCCAGGAAAACCATCTCTTTTACTCCTGCACCCCAAACACAGGATCTGCTGCCATCCTTTTGTCATGCCTCAAGAATTTATTTGAGGGTATGCAGCTGGTGAGTATGACCACATAAAGATCATCTACTGCAGTTTACTTATTAACTCTTATTTGGGAGACTTCTAAATATTAAAAATAAGCAAACAAGCCAGTGCTTCTCTGAGCACAGTATTCTGTCTCTAACAATATCTCTAAGCAGGAACCCAAGGGAGAAAAAAGATTGCAACTTAATGTGATGCTGCATCCCCTGCTGCAGCATCATACTCTCCCAACCTCTGGCCATTTTAAGCTCTGAGAATTTTGTGAGACTGGGAGGTTTTTCTATTAAATATTCCTTATAATTACTCTTAAAATTACTTGTTCAGTCTCTCTTGAAATCATGTTAAACTCTTACATAAGTAGAAACATCTGGCAAGCAATTCCTCAGATTTACCATCTCATATGTGAAAAAACACTCCTTTCTGCTTAATTGGACCTTGGCTCCTACAAGCTCCACTTTATGTCCACCTATGCCTCTTCTGGAAGAGACATTCAACAGCTCACTCTTGCTCAACTCTCCTGCCCTCTCCCCTCACCTTGCAACTTTCCCATACCACTCAGGAGTTTGTCAGCCTCTATTCCATATCAGTCCCCAGCTCTTGAGTGCTTCCCTTCCTTTTGCATTTTATTCAGTGGCAGGACCTTCCCTATTATTTCACAACTTCTTTATTTTCTTAAAACCTTCAGTAACAGATGTTGTCAACAGCCTTAATTAAATGCATCAAGACAGCAGCAATCACTCTTTTTTACGTGTGTTTTACAGCAACTTCCATCTGTAGAAGCTCCACTGACTTTTCCCATGCTGGCTTATATTATAATTCCAGCTATTTTTTTTTTGTGCAGAAGTGAGCTTTCTGGATTGCCAGAAAATTCTTATTTTTGATAAGAATATTTTTGATATTTATTTGATACCCTCTAGTCTCCAAGATGAGTCCAAATTCAAGTGGTCCTTTCCATAGTGCTGCATTATAGAATTCTTCGTTGAATACTGTTTAGTCCTGGTGCTTTGCTAGTCTTCATTCTGCCTTGGTAAGATCATTTTGACCTCATCTGCTGTTATTTTCACTTTGGACAGATCCTCACCGAGTTCCCCAGGAAGGATTCCTGCATAAAGTTCTCCCCAGTTTCCTCATCAATGAATACTGATGCATCCGTGTCTCTTCTGAGCGCTCGTGTTTTCCTTGGCCATCAGTTGTCCCTTTAGACTTTCTAGCAAGCTTTTGCTCCTAGTTGATGTGAAGAAAAAGGTTACTTTGCCTAGTTGTTTCCCAATTTTTTTCTGGCCTGTTGTAATTGTATTTGTATTTTTCTCTGAGTTTGTATTCCCTTCTGTTATGTTCTTTTTGCTATGGTTCAGACTGTCTCTACTTCAAGTCTGGTAACCTTCAGCTTTTTCCTAACCCCTTGTAAGGATTTAATTCTTCTAGCTCCCTCTCCTTTTTTGCTTTCAACACTGTTTCCTAACTGGAGTTTGGCACGTCTACAGAGGATTCTTTGGTCTTTGGAAATCTCTATAGAAATACTCTTTTTATAATGTGGGGTTTTCAGCATGAGATTCTGTAACAGGTCTCATGCATTGTTCTCCATCAAGCCAAGGACAGCACTTTGTCTTGAGTGTTCATTCTGTAAAAAATTATTCAATCTAAATAATACCACCTATGAATGGCATCTGCTTCATATAGCAATGTGTCAACCTACTGTTGTCAGTGCTACTGTCCTGCCTCGTGGTTTGCCATGTAGATACAGTCCCATGGTCTTTCCAGGTGGGCATTTAATTTCGACCCAGGTAGATTAGGTGCTTCTCTCTGAGCTGGCCAACTTGCTGTGTTTGGAAACTATTTAGCCTCTCCACAATCTTCTATCTCTCCATCCTTTAAAGGTGAATAGGGGAAGGACTTTTCATCATATTAATTGAAAGACAACTTTGTTTTTAAGACAAGCTTTGTCTTCTGTTTTAAACTTCCTCAGACTCTGTCATGATTTTGCAATATTACAGCCATTTAAAAAAAAAATACTCTTTTAGGGCAAAACCATCAACCAGGTTAGTATAAAACACCACTAGGACAGTGTTGCTTTATTTCTCCATAAGCTGATCTCTCAAGGAAGTGAATGGGCATAGAATATTGACTGGAAGAAGGCCATGCAACTCTGTAAAGTTTAACTCCATTGGCCAAAGTAAAGCTTCCACTTGGAACAGAGTCAGGCTTTCTTTAGTCATGCATTCCTAGCATTAGATAATTAGGTCCATATTTAGGGATCTAAATAAGTGTATCCTGGTATTTCAAAGTGCCAGAAATTCTCACCCTGGATAGAGATGGGAAAGCATTTTAATTTCCCTACATATTTTACACAGTTTTCTACAGATGGATTTAGTTATCTAATGTTAGATATCAAGATCAAACAAAAAATCAAAGTTAAAGTATGTTAAATTAACATTAAAAAAATCAGTAATGTTGTAAAATATTTAAACCCAACTGAGATTCACCAGTTTGGGTTTGTTTTGGGTTTTTCTACTTCACATGCAACTTTTTAGTAATTCCTTCCTTTATTATAATGAGCACTAGAGTAGGGCACTTGCTGGGAAGGGGAAGTTTCATTAAGAAACATGCGAACTATTTGCAGTTATTTCTAAGAAATTGCTTGGAAATGCATCTTCTCTCTGTTTCTCTCTCGCTGTCTCTGGTGAGTATAAGATTTTACATAAGCAGTGCCTGTTCACTCAAGGGAACACGTTTAGGGAAAGAAGTGTGTTCAAACCTTCAGGGTACAATAATGCTGCAGACAGAGTTGGCACACACTTTGAATTCACACAGTTTCATTGTCTAAATTAGCTTCTTCCTCTCTGGGTATGTTGGGACATAAAGTAGGGGCCTAACTTAAGTGCTCGAGTCTCCCATCAGAAGACCTCCCTCTCTCTTATTTGATTATACAGCAGTTCTGTAAGAACGTACTCAAAGCTGTGTGCCAAAAATTGCACAGTCAACATTTCAACACCAAATTCCCTGGAGAAATGCTTTCTTAGACTGCTTTGGGCTGCTTTGATATGTCTCTTATAGCTAGAGCTGGTCTGATAATGAAAAAGTATGTCAGAGAGGAACGCTCAGGTGCTGAAGGTTGGAAAGCTGTTTTGAAGAAGATCCTGTATAATACTTTCTTAACAAAGGAACACGAGATATAGTTATTCTGAAGAGTGGCTGTAAAAATTAGAAAAAAGGGAAATCTTTACACTTCAGTCTGACAAATAGAGGAGGCCTCTTTGTTCTATACTTACTTCACTTCCCAGAGAATCAACTAAGCTCCATGAAACTCATTCTCATGGCCTTTTAAAATTAATAATAATGTCATGCAACTCTTTGAAATTATGCCATCTCTCAGAAATTCAAATCAATTATTTCAAACTTTTAAAATGTTGACAGTCAAGGCAAAATTTGCAAACACTGGGAATATATTCATTTTTCACTTTTCATATTTCATTTTTTACTTTGCTCTCCTCAAAAAAGAACTGATTTTTTATTTTATGACTGTTTGAAAGGTCGTTAGATTTATTTGCAAGAAATAATTTGAGGAGGGGAATATTTCTTATGTTGAAAAATAATTAATTGAAGCTGCCGTGTCACTTTTCCTGGATTCTACAAATAACTGCTAACTACCAGATAAAATAAGTCAAAAATAAGGAAAATTCCACTCTTTTCCTTTAAATCAAGACAATAGTTTGAAAAAGTAAGAGTAAGGGTGATATAGAAAATATATATTAAAAAAAAACAAAAGTAAAAGAGATTTGAATATGTTATACATGGAACTACATCTTAAACATAGCATTAAAAAGTTCAACATCTACACTAGATGGAATTGAGAATAAAAATTAATATTTGAAGTTATGAAATTAAATAAATTTTCAGTCTGTCATCTGTCATATTAGCTGTAGAGACACATAGACTTAAAATATAGATATAATTTATCATGAAGACTTTAATCTAGTGTTGTTACAAGAAACAATTTTGCATGCTTCTCAGATTCTATAAACACCCTAGCCAAATTAGAAGTATTAGAAAGAAAAACATCTTGGCTAATTTTTAATTTTAGACTCCTAATATCTTCTCTGAACACTCTTTGCATTGTTGTACTAATGTTAATCAAACTTTAGTACTCTGAAAAATGTTAGGTCAAAGATAACTCAGGAAAAGATTCATATACAATTTTGATGATTGTTTTGTAAAGCCTTCACTTGCTGAGACGCTGGAAGTGAGTTATAGGGAAGGAAGCCAGTGGAGCTGTGCTGCTGCCAAGATTCCCTGAGTGGCTCTGCATCCCTCCCCGAGGATTTGTCTCACATACAACAGCTCATCAGGCAGGACCAAGGGCAACAACATCTACCAGTAGAGAATGCTCATCGATTCCCCTGCTGCCCCTAAAATACCTGAGGAGGAGCAGGATGGAGAGGAAAGTGTTCTCTTGCCCTAAAAATCACAGTGGTTGTAGCAGAGACAAGCTGGACCTGAAAGACAAATCGATTCACTTGGGACAACAAGACACTCATGACTCCCTTGGGAAAGGGCGATGGCTTTGGCAGCAGCCTGTATGAAAACACCAGGGGTAGAGGAAGGGCAGCAGCAACCAGAGCATTGCCTCTTCCCCATCAGCGGCCTCGCTTGGCTTTCTGCACCCTTCCCCTTTGTCTCTCAGTCCCTCTACTACCCTTTCCTTTTCTCTTCCAGCCTGGGGGCATGGCAAGCAGCTGCCCCGGTGCTCCCAGGGAGGAGGAGGCCCCGCAGAAGGGCCCTGTGGCCCTGCTAGGAGGCTGCAAAGCATCCCTGCGGTAGCCATTGCCTCCACCTACACTGCCAGCAGCGCACAGGGCAGCCCTCCCTGCCTGCCTCCTCAGCAGCAGAAAATGAACTGGGTCGGTGGCAGCCGGTGAGTGAAACTCTTCAAAGCCAAGAGAAACAGCTCCATGCTGTGTCAGTGTCCCTCATGGACTGGGCACTGCCGTGGTGTGTTTAACAACCCTGATGTCCCCTCACAAACCAGGCACTGCCTTGGTGTGTGTGACCACCACGGTGTCCCCGCACACACTGAGCACAGCCATGGTGCGTGTTTCAGGCCTCATTTCCCCTCACAAACTGGGCATACCCGGGGTGTTTGTGACCAAATGAGTGTCTCCCCACAGAGCAGTAGTGCCACAGTGTGTGTTTCAGGCCTGGTGTCCCCTCACAGACCAGCAGGCCATGGTGTGTGACTGCCCCGGAGGCCCCTCCTGAGCCAGACTGTGAGAAGGTGCAGGGCCCTCCCACCTCAGGGAGGGGGTCACATTTGGGCTCAGTGCCTCTCCCCTAGACAGGGGCTAGATGAGGCCTTTCTCATGCCCTCACAAAAAGCAGTGGTTACCATTTGGGGAAAAGGATGTACAGGTATTGAGATTCACTGAAATAGTAAAATATCACAAACTGAGTTGTAATGATAAAGAAAAAAAAATAAGATAATATTCAGTTTCTTTAGCTGCTGTGCCCTCTGCCAATTTACTAGAAATGTAAAACCCACAGATTTTGTCAGCCATTGGGAAGCAGCACTGCTGAACACAGCTTTGTAGTTGTCCAGACTCTATGCAGGATCGAACTAAAAGAACACCCTACCCATCTGGAAATCTTCCCAGCAAACTGGGTTTTCTGAATGTTACCTCTATGAAGCAGAAGGAAGGGAGAGTTTCAGTTGGGAAAAACCCCAAAACACCAATCCCAACTTTGTCCTAAATGCCTGTCTGCCAGACCGTCTGTAAGAAAACCCAATGTGTACGAGTATTGCACACATTTAGCAAATGCAAATCAACCTGCTCCTTTCTGCTGCTGGTAATATCTATCAGGGTTCCTCAGATGAATCTGGGATTTGCATTTTAGGTGCCAGAAAAACTACTCATCACTGGCATTCTTCCCCACTGCAAGGGTGAATATTATATGCATATTTTTGGAAAGCTTGCTCTAACTTCAAGCAGAAGGTAATTCCAAGGGAATACTTAGTATTTCTGACCCTCTCAAAAAGTCCTAAGCTTACTGATCTCAGGGCTGCAGCCATTCTCATTCTGCTCATGGAACAGTGACCCTGAGTTCCAATTTTATGCACCAAGTCTTGTAGGCATTTCACTTAAGACTGTTTGACAGGTGAGAGAAGTTGTTGGAGGTATAACTCTGTCAGTTGCACAAACAACAGCAACCTGTAGTGCCAATCTATTTTTCTTTCCTGGTTTACACAAGGTTCCCAGTATTCTGCAAAGTCCCAAAAGGTAAAAGCTCATATAGTGCCCCTTTGCTTTGTTTGCTAATATAGTTCTGTAGCTATATTAGCTGTCATGTTGCATCATGACAAAGAAAATTAGGAGAAAATAATATATTGACAAAGATTTCTAAAGTTTTAAGAAATTACAAATGGTGAAATGTGCATTACAAGTCAAATGACTAAAAGCTGTTTTCTTTTTTCATGGTAAATGTACTTGGTAGCCTAATATAGAATCCTTACTGGAGTAAACTAGGATCAGTCAAAATTACTTCAACAGAGATACATTGACTTTACTACCTGAAGGTTTGATCCTTTATAACATAACATATAACATTAATATATTCGCGTCCTAAAATCTCAGAACCATTGATGAGAAATTCAAGCCATGACTAAAGATTATATTTTTGCAATTAAAATAATAATTATTTGCATTTTTCAGAAGCAGAATCCTATTAAAGCAAGAAAGGAGAAAACAAAAGGTAAACAGTTTCAGCTGTATTGGATTTTATAGTGTTATATAAAAGCTTTAGTGCGTTCACTTAGGTAAAACTTTCAAAGCATTTGGAGTGAGATTCCAAATAGTAGCTTAACAGTTAGATTGTATTTGCCTGACTTTTAGGGGAAAAGTCTTGTTCTAGATTTACAAAACTGAATTCCAACAAGAAGAGGAGGGAGACAGAGAAAGTGTGAATAAATGAATGAATGAATGAATGAATGAATGAATGAATGAATGCCTGTGCCCAGTTTTGGTTTTCCTGGATTACTTCTGTTATCTTGTTGTGTTGGTATGTGGGGACACATATGGGAATTACTTGAAGCCTCAGGTGATAACCACGTGGACAGCTGGCCTAACACAAACTTACACAGCCATTCTTCTGGGCCGTGTAAAAGGATGTTAGGCTCACTAAAGTCCTTTTTCTGGCATTTGCAAAAGGAGGACGGCTTATTTGTATTTTGAATCTGAAAGTGAAATAAGGGAATCAAACTTACCCCTGGCATAGCAGAAGACATTTTAAACAGGAAAGAGAAAGAAAACAGCAAGAGAAAATGGCTATAACCATAATAAGTGGAGTCAGTTTCCTCCTCAGCAGCAGGAAAGAAAGAGAGGGTATAGGGAAACTCCACCACTGAAGCTGATACCCTCATTGCCCAGACCAGGTGCACAGACATATAGAGGTAGAGGAAAAACAGGCTGACTGCAGAGACAATTACTCAAATTAAAACATTGGGAATGTGGCACCAATCAGCAGCTCGTCCTCATCGCTTTCCCAGTTTCCTGGAGGCCTGTGAGTTCTCAACAGGTCTGTTTTCTCAGAATTACTGGTCTGAGCCACACAATTTATATTACAACTATGTAATTTGCTTCAGTGAAGAGCAAGAACAGGAAAAGACAGGATTGTTTTTAGTAATGTAGTACTAAATTACTAAACACAGTGGTAATTTTCTAATTGCTATTAAACAATTATTAGTAATTTAGTAATTGAGAGTGATGGGGAAAAAATATCTGGGACACTGAAGGGAGGTGGATACATTTTGGGGGTGTGGCCCCTAAAGTAACATGAATTTTGAAGTGTTGATTTGTACACAGGATAATTTTACCTTACTGAGGATATTCATCTCAACTGAAGAACAGATATTTTCCATAGATAATATCATCCTGGAAAGCCAAAGATAATAATAAATTATACTAAAAATCAGTTACCAATGAACATTCTAGGTGTATTAGTTACACGTAACCTGCAATCATAAGAGGAATTACATTTCAGAAGAAAAGCCAATGCTATTTTTTTTTTGGCATAGCCTTCAGTTTTAAGTGTCCTTCATTGGTTAGAAAAAAAATCTTACTGGGTTCACTTACTCATCTGCTGTACTTAGTGATTTTAGGATGGCAGTTAATAGTCTCTGCAAAATGGAGGGGTTTGTTTCCTATATTATTGTCCTAATGTATTCAAAGTGTCAGTCATATCTCTTTTTATTCCTTGTAACAAAAATTCTTTCTGAATTCCCAATCTTAGAGACTTTTCTTTTTTTACTTTTTTCTCTGTCTTTGTTTTGTCAGAAGACTATTTTCTTTGTCAAGAGACACAAATTTGGAGAACAGTAAAAGCTTTGTGTCACTACAGATGGCACATGTGGTGTATGTAATCTTGCTGATTTATTTGCTTATCTTACATGCTTCCTGAAAAGCCCCTTTAAATTTTTTTAAGACTTTGTCCTTGCCACATTTGGTATCTTTTATTTTAAGAAATATTTTTAGTGGTTGTACACAAAGTTTGAGAAATGAGTGTTTAAGGACTAAATTTTTGGCATCAAGATAACAATGATTTATTTTGAATATGACCAAATTATATTTGCATTCTTTTTCAAGGCAATAAAAAAAAATTAAGAGCAAATGGGGCATGAGAATTCAGAGATACTTAACCACGTGCTTTTATTATTGGGAATAGTTTTCTAAGTCTTGCTTGCTAATTTCAGAAGAAATGCCCATACTGGTAATGTGTTGTTGAAGCTTCTCTCAAAAACCTATTCTCTCCTTTAAAAAATTAAGGAATACTTTGAAAGAAAGAAACTTAAGTCAAAAATTAAGCTTCTGGAAGTATCATCTCCTAAAAGTTCAGCAGTCAGTTTGGATCTTCTTAATCTATATGTGGTTAACCAGATGTCAGCCAAAAAAGACAACAGTGGTGAGTTTTGGGTATTCTGACTTCTCAGAATTAGTTATTCTTAACTGTTACTGCTGTTATTTTAGTTCTTGTTCTTCCATTTACAACTTAACCCTCAAGTAAGTATTGTTTTCTTTTTAAAATAAAAAATTGTATGTAAATACAAAAATTACGACTGAATAAAAAGTCAGGGCATAATAGGAATCACATAACATTGGCTCCTGTGTACTTCACCCTTAAAGCCTTGTGCAGTGTCCTGGTTCCAGGTCAGGCCAGGGTAAATGTTTGCAGTAGCCAGGACAGGCATGGCCAGGACCCTGAGGTGATTCTGTCCCTCCTTACGTCATGCACAGGGGCTGCAGGGAAAGGAGTCCTATCCGGTGGGGTAGTGGGAAGCAAGTGGCCAGGGAACATTGCGCTCCCTGTGGTGAGCACCTGCCTGTGAATCATCACTCTGTTATTAATATTGTTTCTTATTTCATTGCTGTTTCCAGTAAATTGTTCTTATTTCAATCCATGATCTTTACCTTTTGTGCCTCCGATTCTCCTCTCCATCCTTCTGCAGAGTGAAGAGGGGAGGGAGAAGGAGAAGGAGAAGGAAAGGGAGATTGAAAAGAGGGAGATGGAAAGGGAGCGAGCAGCACATGGTTTGAAGGGTTTCAGTGGGAACACTAAATTGGAGAATACCATTTCTAAACCACTACACATACTTATTACCTTCCCCATTCTATTAATTAATTTTACCCTACATCCATTTCTTTTTCTCTTTGCTGTTGAATGGGTCCATTTCTCATCCACTTCCTTTTTCATGACTTTGGGGGCATTTTGAATAGTCTTGTCAGTTCTATCCAGATTATCTTTCTTAAAATCCATTATTAGACTTCTTGAGAAACATCACTAAAACTTAAGTCCTAGCTCTTTAAATGTAGATGTGGTACTTGGGGATATGGTTTAGTGGTGGACTTGGCAATGCTGGTTTAATGGTTGGATTCAATGATCTTAAAGGTTTTCTTCAACCTAACTGATTCTATGATTCTGTGATTCTTGTCATCTGTGACATATTCATAAACCAGATTATGGGACATTTTTTATCCTATGCTCAGAAGAGAAAAGGCGACTGAGGGAGGCAACAGAGCCTGTACACACACAGTGGCTGACTAAATAATTTTATACTATGGTGCCATTTAGAATAGAGTTTTTGTATTGTTAGTAGTAAAGAAAGCAGCAAATATGACTTTAAATGGATTAAGAAATCTAAAACAACAGCTTTTGTACTCTAATGAAAATTCACGAACCTCAAAACTTTCTCCAAGCCCAGCACTGAAATACCAAATACTTTCATTGCAGAGAACATGAGGAAGCCAGTCCACATTGATATCACTGAACCTATCAGGAGACATAATTTAGAGCTTCCCATATCACCCCTACGTACACAATATAAGTCAAATTTAGATGATCTCCAGAACAGGTACTTGTATAAAATAGGCAATAGTTATGCAACAGTGAGGTTCTGGGAGAGGTATTTCATTACAGTCTTAACATTTTAGGGTATTAAGGAAACATAAACATACCATTGTTAACAGGGAAGTCTCACAATCACTCCTGTCATTCCAGTGATTCGCTTACTGTGAGAGAGTAATTAATGAATTCTGAATTTAAAAACTGCACATAAAACTGAGATTTTTTTTTTAAAAGGTAATATGTCTGTAGTCATGTCAGGTACATACAGTAAGTTTGTCTCAAGGAGCAAGTTATTCAAACAGCATTACCCACTTACACTGTTTTCCCATCCAGCTTTGGACACCCTAAAATGACCAACTCACAGACAGGCTGCTCATAACTGCTTAAGAATCAGGCTGTTTTAAGATGTGTGGAAAAATATTCCTAAGTTATTTTGATATTAATGCTCAGATTATTTTAATCTTTTGGATCTTGTATTTCATAGGCTGTTTTTATTCATTTTACAAGGTTACAAAATCAAGTTTTGGACAACAGAAGACAGCATCTCTCAGAAAAAGCAAAATACCAGCATAAGGTAAGCTTATTGTTCTTCTGATATAAGACTAAAAATGTGCAGTAATAACTGTATTTTTAAGTAATTTTTCAAAGAGTGGCCAAATCTCATGGATACTGAAACACATGGAGTCTTCTTTCTCTTTAAGACTATACTGATAAATTATTTTCCTGCTACTGCTTACAGATTTCTTGAAAAAAAGCTAAAAATGTATTTATATCCATCTCTCCTCAGCATAGTAATTGTCTGCATGCTTCAGATTAAGTAGGGACCTACATGTTTCCCTGAAATAAGCTCTTATTGCCTTAAGGTTTTCATGGAAAAGTCATATCAGAATATAGAAAATTTTCTCTTCTTTGTGGTTTATGTGCAGAGATGTAAAAGATATGGAACAGCTTGATTACTTTGAACTTTATGCTTAAATCCAAACAGATTTAGATAAATAAAATATCTCTTTGTTATGTTTTGCCTAGCTGTCACAAGTAACAGAATTAGGCTATGTTGCTTCTAGTATGGAAAATGAAGACAGCATGGCAAGAGATTTTAGTGTTTGTCCATTGTCCTCCTCTGGTTTTCAGTTCTCCAGCCATTCACAGCCCTCAGAAGAAAATTTCAACACAAACCTAATGGGTAACATTTGGGAACAGACCTATAAAAAGAAGCTGCAAAACCAGGTTTGGTTAATATTTTACTTCCATGGAATTGTTTTAAACTAACTTTCATTTATTTGGGGTGTAAAACTAGTGTAACGGTGACTTAGTTATGATTGATCAACATTTTTTGTAGGCTGGTGGCAATGAATATTCTGTATATACAAATATCTTTCTTTTATTGTTCTGAAACAAGCTCAACTTGAGCTTTTCTTCACCGAGCTCTCAGTATTGCTGATATCTGCAGAGAGAGAATTAGTCACATACTGGTGGCTTTCTTTTGTTTCTGGCTTGTCAATTTGGTTGAAGAAAACTGAAATATATTATAGTTAGAAATACAGTTTTCTTAAACATACAGTTAGTGTAACTGGTTGTTGCATGACCCCAGGGGATCCCATGACCTATTTTTTTATCTTTTAATGTCTCAGTGTACTATAACACAGCTCTTACAGTATTCTCAGTGCTCTGCTGTTTAACTCTTTACATTTAAGAAACAATTGAAATTTATTTGTTCTGATGCATGTTACTATTTTTTCTTTTTGTTAACTTTGTGATTGTTAAAAGAATCATCCTTAGAAAAGTGATAGCAAATATACTATGCTTTATTTTTAGCAAATATGTTATTCATTGGAAATAACAAAACAAATTCTATGTGTTTCCCCAATGGTATTCTGAAGTCTTGAGGTAAGTGAGGAAGAAATGCTCCAGGAGTTTCAGAAGGGGAGATGATGGGTTGTTCACGGAATGAGTAGGCCAAAACCCACAGGAAGCTGACCTGAAGAACAAAGAAGCCCAAGAAATATGTTTTCAAAACACAAAGACAGTCCACCTCTATGTGCAAGAGAATGATTACATTCTGGAGACCTGTTTGGCTGAATCAGGAAACTGCTGACTGAGGTCTAATGCAATGAGGAAGTGTGCAAAGAGGGGAGGGCAACCCAGGAAAAAGACAGGAGCTTCCCCTCAGCTTGGAGGGGTGGCATGAGGATGGCCAGAGCTGAAAATCACAATGGGTGAGAAGAACAGCAAGGAAGACTTCTGTAGGTGCGTCATCAAAGAGAGGAAACCAAGGAAAATGTTGTCCACTGCTAAATAGAGTTGGGACCTAGTGACAAAGAACATGGAAGGTACTCAAAAACTACTTCACTTCAAGTTTTTCACACAAGATCTGCTCTCTGGCTCATCTTAAAATGCAGTCAGGAGTTGGGGGGAACTGTACAGAACAGTAGGGAAGGAATAAGTTAGAGAATCCACTGTAACCTGGACATATAGAAATATATGAGACTGGACAGTGTCCAACCAAGTATATTCAGGGTATTGCATGACACCACTTCAAGGCAGATATTTATCACCCTTGTAAGGCTGTGGTGATCAGAAAAGCTTCCCAGTGAGAAAAAATACACAAATATTATGTCCATCTGCAAAATTGTAAGCATGATCTGGGGAAGCATCATCTCACCTCTGTTCCTGGAAGGATTAAAGAGCTGAGCTCCCAGAGGAATTCCAAGGTACATGAGGAACAAGAAGATGTCTGCAAACAGCCATCAGATTTTCCAATATCATACTCTGCCTGGTGGACCCAATTGCTTTGTGTGATGGAATTAGTAGCTCTGGGAATTAGAGAGAACAGCAGGCATTATTTACCTTGACTTTAGGAAGGCTTTTGATGAAGTTTCCCATGGGATCCTAGTACCCAAAATGAGCTGCTATAAACCAGATGAATGGACAATAAGATGAGAGAAAACTGTCTGTTGTTGTCATGCTCAAGGTAGTTGTCTGTTGGCTGAAGTTTGGTTGGTAGCAGTTGGGTTGTAAGGAGGTTTGGTCTTCTGCTGTAAAGATATAAAGAAATAAAAATAGTGGGAAAATATGTTGCAAACCCAAGTTGAAAGTTTCAAAGACTGTAACAATTATGTATATTCACAGTTTGACAGCTTCTACTGTTTTTTCAGCCAGGAGGCAGCTTTGATCAAGACCCTTGGCATACAAAACCACCAAGCCAGTGTATTTTCAGGAAGTCTGATACAGTGCCTCAGGAACTGGTCAAGCTATTTGATAGGTAGGCAGTGATTTTACATTAACAAGGAAAATAACAGTCAAGTTTAATTAAGAAAAATACTAAAATAATCTGAACCTTATTGTTACTTGTTTTTTTCACTGCCTTATGGTGTTTTTCAAATAGAAATTGAAATCAAATGGAAATACTAAACATACAAAGCTATTTATATCTGCTGAAAGGCAGCAAAATCTGAATTTTGGGTAGGCACTTGGAACCATGATCTATTTTTTGCAATATCACAGACATGATAGTGTTGCGGAATTCATCTTGAATGATAGCACAGATTTACTAAGAGGCCACGAGGAGGGGGAAGCTGCCCCAGGTGTTATTAGTTCTGGGCACTATTGCAAGTGCTTTTTCTGATGACCTTGATGCAGTAGCAATTGAGCATCTGCACCTACATTATTTATACTAGGAATTCCAGGAATAAAGCATTTTATTTCATTCTCTTTCATATGTGATCCTACTGTACCTTTCTTTTTTCCCTATAATTGATTTAATAATACTTCTATGATAATATACACTTTGTTTTTAAAAGAATGGATAGAAATCAGGAATATATTTCTTTCTGTATGTGCTGATTAAAAATCTTTCAAATCACAGATGGTTTAGGACCAGACTCATTTGTACGGAACATTTTATTTCATTTTCTGTCCAGAGGCTCTCCCTTGGATCTAGAGGTCTTACATAGCTAATCTTATTTTACTCCTTCTATTCCATAAGTCTGCCATTTGGTTGAAAGTTCCTGTCCACCTCTAGCTTAGGCTGGATAGAGACATAAAAAGACCATATAGTATTTTGCTGTTCCTGAAGTGCCTACGGCCTGTTTGCTTGGGGTGTCAAGTGACCCATAGGCTCACTGGCCAAATAATAATTAAACACATCAGCCACCTTAACTTCCACTCTTGTAGCTTCTCCTGGCTTTCTCCAGCAAAATCTAAAATGAGCATAGCATTCACCTTGCTGTATATCTGGATGAATTCCCAATTCATATATTTACATTGAGCCCTCTATAACCTTATCTCACCTACATATCTCATTTCTCCACCAGCCATCAGGCCTACACTCATCTGCTTATGGCATGTGCTCTCATCTTCTATCATGGCTCACTAACATCTCCTTTCCAACTACTCTTCAAGTCCATTTCTTTGTATTGTCCTTGTTTTGTTTTCATCCACTGTAGCTATAAATTTTTATACCTCAAGAGATCACAATTGTTCTGTGAAGGGAGTTTCTTTCACTGTATGTGAAAAGTAGAGAGTAAATTTATACAATTGTTTAATGTAACATACTGATGATGTAATCAATGTGCATAATTCTGACAGTTGTGGTACCTCAAGGTTATTAAATATTAATTTAAAATTTTCATGACCTATTTCCTCATCTACTCTTAAATTTTATTTTGTATTACAAAATATTCAGCTGGAGTTTAGAAAGACTTTCTGAATTGCTTCACAAAATGGTTTTACCTCCCTTATGTAGATCTGTCTTCAGGAATAAAGTCTAGTGTGTTTAGCCTTCTAAAACTGCCCTGGTGAGGTTTCTGTAACTAGAGGAAACTAGTTTCCTATTTAAGTTCCATAGAATCTATCCAGTTCCAAGTATTTGCTGATCAAAACACGACAGTTGTTTTCTCCAGTAAGAGTTTTCTGTACTACATTTCAGTTTTCAAGTTCTATTGATAGCCTTGCTCAGAACATTTTAAAGAAAGGGCTTTTTTTGAATGGCATTGTTTGCCAGATCTCTGTCCTTCAGAAGGATCTCAACTTTTTGCTCAGAGTTTTTGAAAGGTCAGTCAGCAGATCCAGCCTGGAAACAAAAGAGTGAAAATGTGAGATTAAGAGCCAAGTAAGTGAAAGCATGTTAACTTTCATGCCCATGATGCTTACACGATAAAATCTTCAAAACCACTGCTCTCAGAAGTGGGGTAGGGAAGAAGGGGCATAACAAAATATCTGACTGGCCTGCTGACTCTGGAATAGAAAAATTCTGTGCTGGATCAGGATAACTGATTTCAAGTAGAAATGAAAGTCACTTGCTATGGGATTTCAGTAAGGAAGAGAAATATAACCTTAAACAAACTACTTTTATGAATGGAAGAAACTGCCTTCCTCTTTATTTATTTCCCTGCCCCTCCCTTTCTCTTGCTTCCCGAAGTGGCTGCCTTTGGTCAGCTGGTGGAGCAGCAGTGACATACTGTGGCTGATTTTATACGTCACAGTTCCCTATCCAGGAGGATGTGTTCCATGGCTTTGTATATTTAGAGACATTAAGATGTAGAACCCACTTCAAATCAATCTTACGAAGTAGATATAAAACATAATAAAATACACACTTTTTAAGTTGCAATACTGTACCTTTAGGACAAAATCAAATGTAATGAGCAGTGAAGTTTTTGAGATTTCTATTATTAAATTATTATAAAGTGTTGTGTTAACAGTCAGTATTTTGCTTATTTGTGTACTAAGCAAAATTTTTTTTCTTTTCTATCCTTGTTACACCTTATTGCCTACCCCCAGGCCAGACCACATGAATTCTGCCGGGAAAAATCCAGTGATAATGCCCAGTAATGAATCAGAAGACTGTGAAAGAATAAAAGAACCATTATTTGACGTTGTGAAAGAAACTGCAGAGCTGAAAGGTCCCCAAGATGAAAGTGATTATTCCTTTCTGGCACTATTTGAAGATGAGAGTCAACCAATCCATAATAATCCTTCCACTAAGCATTTTAATCCTTTTTCTAACCAAAGCAATACTGACATTTTTTTCACTGTTCCTGATGTTAGAAATCACATTACCAACAGAAATTATTCTTATGACACTAGAAAGGTTTATCCTCCAATCCATGCAAAAGAAAATTCTGTAGACAGACACCTTGAAGGCATTTTCACAGCTCCAGAACAGGTTTTCCTTAAAAGTAATAATGTGTCAAGTACAAGCTACAAGGAAACCAGTGGACTTCATAAAACCCACCTGCAGAACTGTCATGAGGGACAGCATTACTTCATACCCTGTGAAAAGAAAGAAAAAAGAGCAAACCTTGAAAAAATTGGTGCGTGTCAATATTTTCAGGAAATATATTCTGGGTTTTATTCTCCTTTTAAAGACATATGTTCTTATAACCAGAGATATCTGACTGGCCTCCTGACTCTGGAATAGAAAAATTCTGTGCTGGATCAGGATAACTGATTTCAAGTACAAATCTGCCCTGACTGAAAACATCATAAATCTTCAGAATGCAGTCACTTGATTTTAAATCCAATTATTTAAATTATTTTAAAAACTTGCCAGAAACTTTTATATTCAAATTGCATTTGTTCTATTGAATTTTAAAATCAAGGTTTACCTTTTTTTTTATTTTAGAGACGTTTGCTTATCATCATCATCAGCATAATAGATTAAAGGAAAATGTGCAGAATTTTTCAAGAAAAGAAAGGTGAGTGTCATGGAAATTACCAATCTATTAACCAGTGATAACTGCAGAGACCTTGCTGAATTGGAGTAAAATCCTAAGAGGACAGGAAGGCAAAATTTTAAACAGTAGTACCGAGGACTCAAGTTTTCTCAGTGAAAATAGTAGTGTATAATGTGAATAAATTTAGGCACAGGTAAGTCCCTTATGCCTCTGTGTATCTGCCCATAATAAGTACACATAAATACTGCTTCCTGGGACAGTTTGGAATTCCTGAATTTAAGCTGTTGATATGGCTTGTCCTCTAAAAGACTCTCATTCCACTGGCTACAGGGCAAGTAAGTGTCTTCCCTGGCTATGTGAGTGCCCTGTGTTTTACTAAAGACTTGTTTTTTAAAGTCTGATACATAGCACCTTCCATTTTACAAAACAGCACTATCTTCTGTCATTTCTTCAATTCCATTTTGCATTTCAACAGAAATGAAGTCTATTCTTGGTGTTAAATCTCAGGTTCAAAGATCAGTCCAGTGGGCTGAGTAGTGGGAAGCATTTATTAGTTACTGAAGGCAAAATAAAAATTGAAAGGTCACGAGTAAGGACTTTAACTCAGAAAGAAAATAAAAATACAGGGGGAAAATTACTTACCAGAGAACTTTGTGTTTGCATTCCTCAGTAATGACAAGTCTATGAAAGAAACAGCCTGGAATCAGAATCATCTCTTTGTATTTGAAGAGGTAACTTTTTTAAAAGATATAATTTTTGTCAAACCCACTGTTCACACGATTCATTTGAGGCAGAGAAGGATTGTCCACAACAGTTGGAAACTGAATTAACTACCATGGAAGCTTCTTTTCCATCATGGTTTATATAAGGAATTCATAAGGAACTGCTGCTAGTGATGTGGTACAGATAGACAGCCCTTTCAGGTCCACAGTTCACATGGTTTGACTCACACCTTAGGTGATGTCTGAAAGACATTGTGTAAGTTACCCATCAACACTTAGGATCAGGTTCTGCAGGCAATGCCCAGACATTATATGCAGGATGCTTCAGTATTATAGAGGAGCTTTGTGCCAATATACGTATAAAAAGTGTTTCAGATGTCTTGCCTGTACAAGCCACATATGGTACTGCTCAGGGGTAAAAATACCTCTTAAAATAATTTGTGGTACAGTGCAGGGAATTTTTATGTAATACGGAAACTGAATGTTCCTCTCTTAACCTGAGATGTGGATCCAGCTGAACCCTCACTATTATTACCTTATTATTTTTAACAGTTCACAACAGCACAAGAGAAAGGGTATAAGTTTGGACTGAGTTCGTATCTTCATGAGATGGAGATGGGTTAGTACTATTTATACATTATCACTTAAATTTTTTTTTCTACATGTGAAACCAAAACAGTTATTTAAAAGCCAGGGGGAATGATCTTTTTAGGATGTTACCTTTGATGAGGGCTTGTATTTCTGATTCACACAGCACTGTAAAAAGACAACTAGCATTACCAGGTAACTAAGAATTACCTGTGTTTGCTTTTCCTTGAAGAGATAGTCTCTTCCAGTAGACTATATGCTGTCACTCCACATGTGAACAGAGGTAAGGAAGTAAGCCAGGCAATCCTACATCCTTCCTACTCCCTCAGTAGCTGTAGGGTCAGCTCTGCTGGCTGCATTTTGGAGCAGATCTCTCAGGGGCCTCCAAGAGAGAAATATGTAACTTGTATGGCAGCCAGTGTGCACATGGAGTCAGCTGTGTTCTCTTGCAGCCTGTGCTCTCCAAGGTACCTCCTCCTTTTGGGTAGCGCAGTTCTGCTGCTGATTAACAGCACAGCTGAGGCTTTGGGGGACCCATCTCACAACCTCTGTTAAGATGTGTTGACCTGAGAAGGTAAGAACTGGGTATTGCTAAGAACTAGATTGACCTTGCTAACATTTTGTTCTTTAAGCAGTATCTTAAAACTGCATCAGAAATAGTAATGTTTAATACTACGTGCTGTACTTGAGAGTGGGATCTTTGGGGAGTTTTTGGTGAGTAGCCTTTCTTTCTTTCTCATCTAATTTTTCAAGATGTGGAGTCACCACTCATCAGCCAGTCTCACAGTTACATCCCAAGGCAGACTGAGAGCTATTTGAGCTCTAGTCCTGACACAGTGAGTAAACCCTTGTGGCTATATTTGAATCATATCTCTATGCCCAAGTGCACCTAAGGGTGGATGTAGCTGGAATCTCATTTTGTTTTGTATGAGATAACTTCATGTGTGATGAGGACAAGAAATTATTAGCTGTAAATTTTCCTGAGTGGTTTGACAGACATGTGATCTGTTCTCTTGATAATGACTGGCCTTGTGGAATTACAGTAGCATGACTGTGGGAAGATGCTAAGCAACATTCTATGCCCTTCCTGTACGTATAGCTGCCTTACATTACGTGCCTGTAAAGCAGAATGATTTGACCCTCTGTGTGTTTTCAGTCATTCTTGAACACAAAAATGCCATACTCTAAGAGTATAAATTGCATGTGAGAGCGAAGGTCTGCCTTGGCCATCCTCTCTTCTCCAAGAGTCAGAAGTACATCCTTGGAGAAGGAACGAAAAAACCTACAAACAACCAAAAGCAGACAGCTCTGGCCTTTCTGTTTATTTCACTTAGTTATTAGCAAGTCATTACTTTAGTCCTTAGTTATGGAACTATTTGAACAGTTACAATTACACAATTCTGTTCAAACAGTCTGAAGAAGAAGACACAGCCAAAAAGAACGAATATCTGAACGAACAGTCCTTGAAGGCACATTATGGCAACCTATTCTCAGCCTCAGCAAGCAGAGAGGCCCCCAAGAGCTCTTACACCCAAAGTGTGGGTATGCAGCCCAGCAGTACTTTGGCCAGAGAAGAAGCAAACAATCTTCAGGAGAAAGACTCTAATTTTTGTGCCACAGAGGAGGAAAATAAAACCCACACAGCCCTGTCTCAGGACCCATCACACCACGCCCTTAAGAGGGAGCATGTCACTCGCAGCAGCAGGTGCGATGTTTGGTCGCAGACCGAGTGCTCTGTGACAGAAGTAGAGAAGGTGGATGTGGCCACGCAGTGTGGCACCTTGAGGGTGTGCAGCTGCGGGGGATCCCTCCCCGCTGCCCGCAGCCCGGGCGGGGCGCCTCCTTCCAGCACTGCCAGCACTGCCGGAGAGCACGAACGGCCAGTGCAGGAGGTGCCGCAGCCCGCGGGCACCGGCAGCGCGGCCGGGACAGACGCCTTCTTTTCTGAGGCCGAGTACCTGAGTTTGGCTGGCAGGAGGACTCTAGAGGTGCTGAACTACATTGATAAAATGAAGGAGAGAGATAAGCAGTGATCAGCTATAATAGCATGTAAGGAACACAAGAGTTTTGTCCTGTTCTAAGTGTGTTTCATTCGGTTGGCATATTTTGATTTTTCTAGCCTGGTAAGGCAAAAGATATTTTTACTGTTTGTTAGTTTGTTTGTTTTAACTATTAATAATTATGGATTTCTGTCTACCTACTGCTATCTCAAAGTATGGGTTTCTATAGATATCCAATTGTTAACAAAGGATTTTACAATAGCCTGCGAAATACAAACATTAGCAATTAGATTGGCTTCCTCACTATATATCCAGAGGATTCTGTAATTTGGAATTGATTGACTATGTTTCTTTTAAGGTAATGGAAAGATGTTGTTCCACTTTAAAACATATTTAGTGTGGCTCTGAGTTCAGAGCCATTGTCTGATTCTCCCATTTTAATAGACAAACTAGCCTTTGTCATGTATTCATACTAAACAGAGAAATGGGAAACAAAAGAAAATGTACATCTGCACACATAGAATAGAACGTAATTTTAAAAGAATTAATTTATTCAATTTTTTTAAAATGATCCGTTTTCCTTCCACAGCTGATCCATTCATTCATTTTATGGCTGTTAATCTAAGAAATCTTTCATGTGTTTCTGTATTCTGTCTGCAAATTGAAAACCTGTACTACTTGCCTCTTCATTTTAGTACTTGTGTGAAGCTACAAATCACAACAAATAAAAGCTTCTGATAACATTGTTTCTAGGTTATATTCTTGCCTTCTAAAAAGTTCCTGGTAAAGGTGTCAGGGAGACTCATTGTTACTAACGTCTACTTACAGTTCCATACATCTTCACTGCTGTACAGATATACCTCAATGTATATATATAAAAACCTGTGTGTCTGCCTCTACTGGCATTAGCTAGCTGGCTGCATGCAGGGTTCCTCTTCTTCACAAACTGGACTTGGGCAAAAGCTATGCTGGAGACTTCCTTAAACAGAGAAGATTTGCCTCTATAAGGTTACTATGTTGTGCTTTCCCCTTGGAGTCTGCTGTTAAAAGATTCACTGCCGTTATTCCCACCAGGTCAGGTTTTTTCTACGTTTTGAAGAAGGGGTGTGTGTCACCCAGCCTGGATAAGACTTGTCACCATTCTTTGTCTCTGTTCTCATCATCAAACTAATGGCTGTGTTTGCTGCTGCATTTTATTTTTGAAGCTAAGAGCGATTTTTACAAGAAGGTCTACATTGCTCAACAGTTTGCAGATTTATGACTGTGCTATTTTTAAAAATAGCACCTCAGAAATTTCAGTGGACTTCTCTGTACTTGGAAGAAAACAGTAGTCTTTTATATGTATAAATGGCATACACGGGAAGTGGTTTGCACAGCCATACTTCTGAACCATGTAACTATCACGTAGCCAATTCACTGCCCACTTCCTAAGGCTTGACATAAGCAGATTTTCTTTTTTATGTTGCCTCAATTTATTGTCAAAGCAAACTCACTAGTAATTTTTTTAAGCTGCAATATTCATCTTCTTCACAGGAGATATAATTTATTTGAATAACAGCTATGATTTTCTGAAAGCTCAGCTGTTACCAGTGGTTTCTAAAGCATAGTTGTGCACTCCGTGTGACGAAGTCAATTCAGATTGTGCCACACCAGCAGCAGCCCGTGCTGGCCTGAATGAGGACATCTCTGCTTTGCCAACAGTCCCTCACACCTGGTACGTACCTGCCAGTCCTTCCAGTGGTGTGTGTCCAGCTTCCCAGCCTCCCCCACAGCTGATGTGTCCCCAAGGCGCTTGGCCTGCCAGCCTCCTGCAATACACTGTGGCAGAGGCCAGAGAGTGGCACATTATAGCTAAAAAGCTCCAGCACTGTATGCGTTAGACTGGAGGGGTTTTATTACCGTAGCAGATGTAAAATTGCTTCATGGCCAAAGAGTTCTTGGGTGTCTGGGTTAGAGAGGTACTGGTGACCCAAATGGAGATGAACTGCCAATAACTTGCAGTGGAAGTTCTGTTCCTGGTTTCTCTGATGGCATTGTTGCCAGAACTTTTAAACCATGGTTAGTTTGACACTGAAGTGAGCCACCCACGTTCAGACAGATACTCTGAGCCTGGCCTCTGAGCAGACACATTCCCAGTCTGTGCCTATGAAGCTATGGGACCAAGAATGCAGGTTGGAACTGCGAAAAGAGGGACAGTTGCACCATATGGGGGGTGGGGTTCAAATGCTCTTTATTAGGTTATTGCTCATATTTATCATCATTTAGAGCCTCTCAAGTGGGTATCGCTTATTTTCACTTTAGCCACTGATATAGAAGCTCTCACAATCTGTCCAGTTGCAGCCACGTTCCAGCCTGGATTGCACTGAAATTCCACTGCTCAATGCCAGAAACTCACCCTCTGACTGGCTGTACGTAAGAGCTGCATACATGTCTCTAATGCAATAATTCACCACTTGGGATATCAGTCACTGTAGATAATGATGTTTCAAAGCCTTTGGATGAGAGTATATAAAATCAAATTATGTTCCCATTTTTAACTGTAATTGCAAAGCAATCAGAGGAAAAAAAACTATCTTTGTAGTGGTTTGTGTGCTGGCAGTGATGACAAATAAGGCAGCATGCTCTTTTTAGCCACTAGAGAAGTATTTTAAAGTATTTACATTACTATTATTGCATTAAAGAAGACTTGTGCTTTCTCCTTAGCTCAGCACCAGTCTGCCCCTCTGCTCAGGTGCTTTCTTTCCCCTGATTTTTTTGTGACTTCAGGGAAGAGCTGTTTGGTTTAATAGGAAGTAGTTATCCTCAAGTTGTGTTTTCTTCAGCTGATAATTCAGCAGCTGATGCTATTAATCCATCAATATTTGTGGCTTACAGTAATGACTGTCATCTCACTAGATGCATTCAGGCACCACCAGCTTTCTCTGAGGCACCAATTTAGGCAGAGGCACCCTGTTTTCATTCATGTCATTCCTCCTGGCAGCTGAGCCTCCAGGGAGGCCATGGAAATATGCATGTTTTTAACTGTGTCTGGTAAGCATCAATTATAAGCAGAGTTTTGTTGGGGAAAAGGACAGAAGGGTACCTGTAATTAACCAAGAAGCATTTGTTTATCAGTGGCAGTCAAATGCTTCTCAATGCAGATGGAAAGACTCTCACTGAAAATACTACAGTAAGCTTCAGTCAGAATCAGTTTTAATATGCAGCTTGTAACTTTATTTCCCTCTAAAATCAGCTCTAATTACAGTAATCTGCAAGGTAAGGTTTTCTGGGCAAGTATCAAAAGAAGTTTGTTCATTAATGGACAGTTTGTTGCTGGATGTTCTGCCAAGAGCCTCCACAAACTTCATAGAAATTCTTGTTTCATTTTCATGAAGGATTCTTATTATAGGAAATGAGAGGCGTAAGTTTTCATTCAAGTAATTATTTCTCTGGTAGAAACTGTGAATTGACTTTTTAAGGGTTTTAGGAGATAGCAGATTGAGGGAGGATGAGGTTTCCTGGAAAAAATACTTAACTGTCTGCATCCAGTGCCTAATCTGTCCTCACAAAAGTCAATGACCTTTCTGCAATGCTTCTTCATCCTCTTCTCCCTGACAGCCTCTGATGGGTTAGGGGTGACAGTCCCAGTCACCCAAGTCAGAGCTTGCTTCTCCGGCGCTGGTGATGTGGAACTCCAGCCAGGTGTCCTGACACTCTGAGCTGAATACCGAACGTTTTCCCCGTCCCCAGCCACACTGCAGAAACGCCACACCCTGATGGTGCTTGCTCCGGGTGCCACAGCCTTCTGGATATGCAAGCCAAGAGGACCAGCTCACAGGGAGCTCTGACAGAGCACACGGCTGCAGAGGGTGCTGATACACCAGCTCAGCTCTGTGTGAGGTGATGGGGGATCTTGGGCCCAAAGACAGAGAGGTGGAGAGTGAGTGAGTCAAGATAAGGCAGGAGGTTGAAAGAGGCCTGTTGAATTATTTAATAGAGCTGAGAGAAAACATGTCCAAATCAACCATGTGTGCCCATTTGCAGAGAGAGGGCTGTGATTTACTGCCAGTCACAGTCAGCACATGGGTGCTGGCCTGGCCCAAGGACCCAGAACTGTAGCTGATCATAGGACAAACCAATACATCTTATTGCAGAAGATGTATTTAATTTCCTGGGCTGGAGTCATTACTGGGAAACAGGAGGTCTGTAAGGAGCTTTGCTCTCTAGAGAAGCTGCACTCCACGCAAACGAATTATTGGAGAACCCCAAACCAGCTGAAGCTGGCAGGGATCTCCAAGCTTGCCCAGTGCAAGCCCCACTCACAGAAGGGCCAGCTGGAGCAGGGTACTTTGGGCCACGGCCAGCTGCTATCACCAGACACCCAGCTCGGGGGTGGGGGGATAAGCCCTGCCAGGTAGGGGACTCCAGGGAAGCTGTGCCTGCTCACAGCAGCTGCTGCAGATGAGCTGTTTCCTCCCTGTGCTGACAGCAAGGCAGGGGCCTGGGGCTGCAGGAACGGGAGCTGTAGGTGTATGGGGAGGAAGGCTGGGTGCTGCTGCTGCCCTGCCCTACTCCACCTCCTCAGAGCACAACTCCTGCCTCTCTTGCTTCTCCTCCCCCCGTTTCTGAGCAGCAATGAAGAGCAGCAGTGTTTCACCCCAATACCAGCTCGTCCCTGAGTGCACAGCCACAGAGCCTCCTCCAGCAGCCCTGCAGCCTTGGGCTGCACTAACTACGGGCACTCATCACTCTCCCACCAGGGACTGTGGGGGTCCCAAGGCCCCCAGTCTCTTCCAGTGAATCCCACCGGCCACAAGGAAACTTGACATACAGAAAGAATACAAAAGCTATCTCATCTGGTGCCAGACTGGGGGTGGCAGTCAGCCTTCACCCAGTTCACAAAAAATGTTGCTTGCTCTTGACTTTTTTCCCCATCATTTTTAGCAGCCCATGAAAGCAGAGTAGTGGGGACACCAGCCCCAGCTTAGTTCCAAAGCTGCATGGGACATCTGCCTCTCCCTCAGCCCCCTCAGCCAATCTGCAGGTTATGGGTACTTCAAACACCCAGGGAGAGCATGGGAGAAGCCATCGGCATGAGACTGACTGACTGCAGTCACAGCTTGTGACAATCCAGTAACAGGGCACACTGTCACATCAGACATCCTGGACAAGGAAGGAGCTCACTTGGAGCAGCCAGACAGTTTTGATCCCATCTCACCATGAATATATTAAAACAAGTACCTATTTCATGGCAATGCTTATTCCAAGGCACCATACCCCAGAGGGGACCCAGGCACCAGCTGCAGGCCACAACTGCTACTTCAGGGATGGAGAAGTCATCTGGCACTTGCAGAACAGCTCCTTACGTGACTGCCAACAGCCTTCCCTTTGGAATTACAGCTATGCTGAGTGACCCTGAGTGAAGACTTCAGGCAGAAAATCTGTATATGGGATTTGGTGACAGCTGGATGAGGACACAGCGTCTCACCAGCCTCAGCTGTGGAAATGGTTTTGAGAAGGAAAAGCTGCGTGGCTGGGAAGGCTGAAAATGCCACACATTAAGGAGAAGGGTAGGAAGTGACAGCAGAACAGGGCTTGGCTCACCTTATTCCTGTGCCTTGTCACCACGCGCAAACCGGTGGATACAGCCGGGAACAGAGAGCTAGCCATGGAAATTGGGACTAATTCTATATATGCAGTTTTGATAGATTAGGCAATGAACAAAGTGTACTGCAGCACTCAATAAGTGCAAAAAAATAATTAAAAATTGAAGACTAAGCCTGTGAATCTGAGTCCTGGGGAAAAAAAAAAGCCTATTTTTCTGAGAGAGATCTTGAATCAGCTGCATCCTCAGCCCAGTGTTGCCTTCTAACTTTGTCCCCCTCTACCCAGGACAGCTTGACACTTTCCCCTGACATCATGCAGTGGTGTGACAGAGATACCAGTCCCCACATGTACACTTCACTAACCATCCTCCATACCTTATGCCCTACTTCGTTCCTCTGGCCTCTGCTCAGGATTTGCTTTGTGGTTTTTCCTGCTCATGTTGCTGTGGCAACCTGATCCAGTCTCAGTTCCACATATCACCTTGATGATGAAGTTTATCTAATCCAGCCCCCTCTGCCCTCAAACTGCTCGTGTGTCTCAAACCACCTCCCATGATGGGTCCCCAAACTCTCAGTGTTCCTTCAGGCATGGACCTTCCCCACCTCTCCAGCCCCTTTCTCCACCTTTAATGCATATGTAATTAACTCTCTTTCCAGTGGGGATGGACATGTGATTCATTGCTTTTGTGAAAGTGAGGGGCCTTTATTTTCCCTTCTCACACCTGAGTCCCCTCAAGGGATGTGCTCCTTTGGAACCAGTGCACTGCAGCTTCTGCACTCCTTACACTGAGCATACCTGCTGCATCTTTGTAAGGATCTGTTTATTCTGATCTTCTGAAGAATAATCCACAGAACAGGGCTGGTTTGGAAGACTTTAATCTCCCTACCACTTTTCTACCTGCAATAAAAGGCACCTAAGTCCCCCACCGTGTAGTGCCAGTGTTAATGTGTTCAGGACTGTGGGTAGGTAATTTTGGATGTGTGCTCCTCTTTCTTCCTTCATACAATATATTTTACAGCTCCATGTATGACCACCTGCTTTTCTGTTTGGCATTAAGGATTCTATCTGAGCTTTCATGGGATACCATGAAGCATCCAAAATCACAGTGCGCTAGCTAAGGCAAAGGTTTGACACATCAGAAAAACAGATGCATCCTTTTATCCTCCTGAAACCCAGATCTCAACATCTCCTATAAAAGTATCCAACCAAATTAACCTCACACAGCCCCCCAGATTTTTCTGTCAAAATCAAGATGCAGAAAATATTCTTGGTGGTTCTGCAGTTAACTCTCAAAAGGCAAAAGCTTTCCAGACTTCAAGTCTATGCAGAGCTTCTCAATCACACACACACATGCAGGTACTGGGTAGGTCACACACATTAAACAAGTGAGTGAAAACATGCCCTGGAGACCAGCTAACAAACAGCCCCAGGATGAGACTGTGGAACTGCTGATGGCAGGTGTGTGTGACTCGTTGCCACAGAGTTCAGCTGGTTGCTTGATGGGCGGAATGTGTTAACCTGTCCATCAGAAGAGTTGAGATGCCATTCATTTTGGGTCAAGTGGAAGTGAAACTGCAGCAGCTGAAGTGCCCGAGGATGTTTGTGCAGGGAGATCTGCGTGGGTGAGGGGGTGACTGGAGGGACTCCAGCTCAGGGGACGACTGGCAGCAGGTCTCTTCAACCAGCCCAGAGTAACTCAGCAGGAGACCACTGAGATTAGAGAAAAAGACTTTTCTTTTTTAAGCTTACCTTTAAGTTCCCGACTTACTTCCCACAAACTGTAGAAGCCTTGAAAGAAGCCCTCTGTGCCTTGCATAAAGCAAAGGCCACACAGCACCATATGGGTGACTTTAGTTTGGATGGAGCATCACCCAGCCCTGATCCTGAAAATGCTCACAAAGATTTGGAGCCACTACTGTTACTGCCTGCAGTTCAGTTCTATAGAAGGGAGAACGCATTTGGCAAAAATCAGTCCATCAGTAGTTGCTTTGTGATAGTAGCTGAAGCTGGGAGAAATGACAGAAGGCAAAAAAATTGAGAGTTTAACAGCAGAATCACCAGATTTTCATTATCCCAAAAGCTGCCATGTAGTTTTGGTGACAAGTAATATGAACTGCAGTCACTCATCACCTTTATTAGCACTATCAGCCATAAACCTAGAAACAGAAGCTGTCAGTGCACAATGATGAGCTGCCTCACTCCCCTCCTGGAGATAAGCACTGCCACAGATACAGGACTGCCAAGCAGTCTCCCACTGCCAGCATCTCCCGATTGGCTGTGATCTCTCTGCATCCTGGACCAGAAGGCTACAGCTCTGTCAGAGCCAGCTCTGGATCTCACCAGGATTCAATTGTGGTACCTGTGGGTGGATGTAACAAACATTTTCCATTTGTTCTCATGGGTGTGATTTCTCTGTTGCACTGGGGAGCCCCAGCACAGCACAGTCACGGTCACGCTTTTTTTCGCCATCAAACTGATTACAGCAATTTTCTTAATAAAACACACAGAATTAGGACAGTTCCGCATTAGAAAACAGCAACTCCTGCTCTTTTCCCAGTCCATAACCAAGTCTGACAGTGTAAATTGCTGTAAGGAAACCAGTCTGTTTGGGCAGAGGACATTGCAAACCCATGGTGGGGCATTGGGACAGTTGGTAGCTCTGCATAGCTGTATTCAGCTCTTCAAACAAATCCTCCAGAAAGGAAGGAGCACTTACCTGGTGTCACAGAACCGTTCTCTGCTTCGAAAAACATCATATTAAGATCATAGTCAAAGCTATTCTTATCCTTCCCTTATTTCAGGCAAGCCCATGGCCTATCTGAGCTCATTTTGCTGAGCAATGCAAAGCTGCCACTCTAAAAGGTGACCCAAATACCCAAACAAATGAAACCTTGAGAAAAATTCTGTAATTAAGTATCTCACTTTTTATTTTGTTCATTTACACTTCTGGCACTGACAATTCTTTGAAGATATTTATTTTTATGTAAAGACCAAACTTCATTAAAGCAATCAGAAGTCAATTAAATAATTTTACATCAATTAAGTTTCAGAAAATGTACAACACTTTCATACATTATAGGCTTGACCGGTTGGAAATGGAAATGGCACATTTGACATGGTTAAAAATTAGTTGGACAACCCAGCAAATTGTTTTGCCAAAACCTGTTTTGTACTGAATACATAACCCATGCTCAGGGATTACAGTGTGCCTGATGGCACCATGTGCACATTATTCAGCATGGAATTATTACTATGAATTTGGTCCCCAATAATGTCTCAAATATTCTACATGGCACTTGTCACACAAAGATCCAGTTAAGCATTTTGTAGAGGAGTGAGGTTGACAATGGAAAGCAGAGACATGACTCATGCCACTCTCCAGAGACGTCCTGGACCAGCAGGACACTTGAGCACATGGAGAATATCAAGCACATGAATAATCCTATCAGTTTCGTGGGGACTGTTGGAACATTTGAATTCAAACAGATGGCAGGTGTGCACTAGGCAGGGCCTGCAGTGTAATGCAGCATCCCAGCACCATGAAACCATCTCGTTTCACACCTGCTGAGGATCCATGAAGTTTCTCCTGCAGAAGTCACGATGATGGTCATACATTCAGTTCTCTCCAAAGTCTGTAATGTTTAAGGCAGCAAGAGAAATTTGCCTTTATTTTAACACTTCAGAAACAGATGGTTCCTTTAGAAATAAGTGGACAATATTCATAATTCATCAGTATGCTCCTTATTTATATAAATGTGATGAAAGGCCAAAGCAAATTTTGACAAAATGTTTCTCAACAAAATCAAGGAGTGTAAGTGAACTGGAGTTGAAGCTTTAAAATTACATGTGCCAGATCATTCACATGTAACATACTGTCTAGGGACAATATGAAAAAGCAGGGATTTAGATGAAGTCTGTATTCTTGAGGCCTGATTCTTGTCAAATTTCCCTGGCATGAGTGAGCTCTACTGAGGCCAACGAGTGAGCACCTCTGATGAGAGGTGTGAGTAAGATTAAAAACATGCCGCTGCTTCACACTAACAGGTCATTGTGGCTAAAGTATAGTCTCATATACAGAACTCTGCAACGCTATTAACACCCATTTACAAAACACTACAGTGATGGTTATTGGCACATAAAAAACTCCTTCTCTATATGAAAACATACACAAAATAGATAAGAATTGCCTTTTTTTTCCAGGCTTTTAAAATCTATATATAGTTGCCTCTGAGGAATTTAAACCCCCAGTATCACAAACAACAATATTTCTTTAACAATGTTCACCTAGAATTTTACTGTGCTGACATTTGTAACACTGCCACAATCTAGACCACTCGTGGACTATGCTTAACTGTACTGTACACAAGGTGATGACGATTGATTAGAAAACCACTAAGATTTTTGCACAAAAGTATGACTTGTTAAAATCCAGAGAACAATTGAGTCACTTTTTAGGTAGCAGCTACATGTAAGCTGTAAATGTTACCCGCAATAAAAACACATTTTGCCATAAAGCACATATTGTGGCATTATCTGCTTCTGGCCTGGTACATAAAGCTTGATTTCCCAATGCAGAGGAATGGGTTTGGTTAGCTTGATTCTCTCAGAAAAAAAAGTGCACACATATCTTACTCTTTAAAGTGCTTTGCAGAACTGTCTCTTCTGCCTTGATTTCTACCCCAAGACCATTCTCTGCTGTAAAGATTCTGCCTGTTTTGCAGTAGTGATGTTCAGCCAACAAAGCCCCTTATGCAAGTAAAATTTCAAGACGATCATTTCAGAAGAGCATCAACGAGAAGTAGAAAGTTGGGTAAAAAGCTGAGAAGTAGAGGGTCTGTCTTTTCCTTGCCCACCGAATGCCTGTGGGACTGCACCCAATACTCCCACGGCCTAAGGCAAGACCCTTGCTCAGGGCCTGTAGCAGCCCCTGAAGGTCAAGTCAGCCCAAGTGACTATGAATGGCAAGAGACTTCACCAAGGAAAAACGTACTAGCTTTGCCAACTCCACTGCCACGTCCTCACCTCCACATGGGCATGGGAGAGGAACACTAGAGCGCTTCTTCCCCTGACAGCCCCTCCATTCTTGTCCACAGGACCAAGCACAGTCATCTTCACCCCACAAGGGAGACAAGTCAGGGACTGCTCCTGCTGGCTACAACACCTATCTCCACTAAAACATGACTTTGTGGTGCTTTTGATGCATCATTTCCTTCTTCTCCCCTCCCAACCCTAGCTCCTGCACAAGTGAAATGCAGCATTATCAACCCATGCAAAAATAATTTAGTGTTGGAACAATGGTCCTTTGTGATTTACCCTTTCTTGCTCCCACAATTTCTGCCAGCATTGTCACTGCACGTCCCAAGGAAATGTCTACAAGATGACCAATCCAAGGTGCCCACACAGCAATGCAACTCCAGCCCTCCAAATGACTCCTGGGCCTTGCTTTGACTCTATCTATTTTCAAGACAGGTATGGTTCTCTTGTTAAAAGATTATTTTGATCAACAAAGTGACAAGGGGAAGAAAAAAGTGGCAAATTATCTCAAATTATTCTGCATGGTGAACAAACTACTATATGCAAATTAATATTAATTAAATTTAAAAATATTAAAAATTCATCAGGATTTTTTTCTTTTATAATTAGAGTTAGCTTACAACATCTAGTCAGTTCAAAATTCAGAATGAAAATATCTCAAATTTTTATGTATAATCAATATGCCAAACTCTACCAGCAGTATTACTCTAGCACTCCTGATGCACAGAATACCTGAATTAAGTGTGCTGTCCTTGTGACGAAACAATTTCACATCTTCTGCAAAGAGCTTTCAATAAAAGAATATTGTGCTTAGACATATTATTTATGCTACTTCATACATTAAAATCTTGTAATAAGAAATTATTCAGTTACACTGTATTTTTATTCTTTTATCTGGAATGTTACTAACTCTACCTTTAGCAAAAATCACTTAAAATACTCATAAATATAAAAAATATTTGCAAAACAGAAACATATTTCTAATTTTCTTCAAAAACTCTAAATGTTCACAGATTCTAAAAATAAAACCCTAACAGCATAAGATTAATCTGAAGTATCTGATCACATTTTTAATACACATGATGCTTGGTACTATGTTCAGAGTTTGTAAGGTATGGAATGCTGTCTTGGTGTGAAGAAACCCGAAAAGGAAGACTTAAACCCTGCTCTGTGGGCAGAGAACAGGGAGGGACAATAAAGAAGCCAATGTATTCTGTACCCTCATGGCCAGTAGCAGTGAGGAATAAAATGCATGTTTCAATCGCTGTGTCTTGTGAGAAAGGACAGGGGATACAAACCTTCAGAAAATGGTTTTCAGTAAGACTGAACCTGTGTGAGAAAATGAGCCCAGCGCTGTACGCGACTGAGCGCGCCTTTGGGAAGGTCCGTGAAACAAGGCTGGCAGAGAGAGATGGTCTTCTGCTGCTAAAAAGCCCCAGCACTGCCTGGAAAACAGAAGAGACTGCTGACCCAGTGGCAGTGACCCTTCCAGCGACTTCGCTTCAGTTATGCCCAACACCTGCAGCGTTTCCTCTCCCTGTGGGCACACGGGCACGGTCCGCACTGACATGGGGCCGGCGCTGGGACGCCGGGTCCCGCCTCGCTCCTGCTCCAGCAAAACACACCGAGCAAGGGAATGTTCACAGGTGTAAAGCTGAGTGTGGGCTCGTGCTTTTGGGGCGATCAGAACCCTAAGTCCCCATCCCCAGAAGCCAGTAAATACCCACTCAAACCTATCAACTGCATAAGCACAGGTTGGCTGTTACACACCTATTCACACACTGCTCTAGGTAACAAAACTGCTCCCAATATGGGTCTTCAATCACAAGTGTTTAGTTTCAGAAAAAAATTAATTTCTCCTTAAAACGATTTTGTTCTTGTCTGTGCCAACTATCTCTTTTTCTCATGTCAGGTACTGTACCTTCAGTGAAGGCTTCAAAGAGGTGACAGCACAACGGAGACATCCCGCAGTGGGGGCATTTGTAGAGAGGTCTGAGGACCTCAGCATTTTCAATAGATCTGGAGAGCTCAGCATTTTCTACAGCTGGTGCTTTCAAGCATAAAAATATTGTGCGCTTAAAAGGGAGGCAAGATGGGAGGCATGAGAATCCAGCCCTCTCACTACACAGGAGATGTTCAAGGTCAAGCTGCTCTTTGCAAAGATTCATTTGAAATTCCCTCTGTCTACTATGTTCTTCCCTTTTAGCCCCAGTCAAGTCACAGAAGGATTCCTTGAAATGTTTTCTTTCCAAAAATATTTCTCTGATTTACAAAAAAGAAAACAGAAAAAAGAAAAGAGAACAAAATACACCCAGACCCTGAAGGTCAATAACTGGAGAATAAGAACTCCCCCCATAGAAGATTAGATAACATAATGTCAGACTTCTTTACAACAACAAAACCACATGCTATCTAATAAAAATAATTTAGTAACAAATGTCCAGGCTTGGTTTTGATAGCAATCCGACATTAAAAATAATTTTCAACCCAAGAAAAACCCACAAACTAAATCTATAAAAGCAAATGAACCTAAGGACTTTTTAAATCTTTACACAATGGAAAATAAACGTATTTTTTACCAAATAAATGGGCGTCAGCCCACAGGCAGAGGAATTTACACATTCTTTCATGAAGCAGATGTTTCAAAGATAAGAATTTGAATTGTTGATGCTTTCAAACCCATATCTTTGAAGACTTAAAGCAGTGAGGACAGGACAAGGAAAAACAGTAACATAGTATTTTTATGTAGCTGCATAAAATTCAATTTGCCAAGGCAAGCAATCATGGCAGGCAAATAAATACCATTCTTATATTTGTTACCATGCTAAAGGCAGCCAAGTTAATTTTGTGCCTGACATTTTCTTGACAAGTTTGCAATGCTTCGGTAAGGCAATTAATATGAGATGCAGGCTTCTGCCCATTGCTAATGTTTCTCTTTAGATCGAGCAAGACACCAGTTGACTAAGGAAATTTGAAGAAAAATGTGCTGAGAGTCATTTACTCTGCACATATGGAGGTAAACTGAAGGCAATAATTATTCACAAGCAAAAGGCGCAGAAGGGATGACCAATGTGCATTTAGCAGCACAAACCTTCTCTCCTCCTTCTCTTTCTAATGCTATTTTTGTGTTCAAAACTGGGCACAAACCAGTATGTTCAATTGCTAAAAAGGAAAACAAATATAATTTTTTTTAACCGAAGCCTCTATGTTGTACCTAGCAATATACCAGTACATTAGTACATGTGACCATGTACTGAGCTCTGTTTTCCTGCTGTCAGTAATTTGCCAATTTCTCTCACAAATGTAAGCTCCCAACTACAGTGTGTACTCAGGAGCAGCTGAGGGTGGATAACCCAGTGTAGCACAGACACACACCACCCTAGTGAACCCCATCCAGGTGGATATGGCTCTCTACTTGCTATCTCAAATAAATAATGGAAATTCTCTTTGGGTACATTTGGGAAATGTCCCTCTGACAGATACAGCAGGTATCTGTATTTTCCCAATCAGTTAAACCTTTTAAATGGTTACTGTTACAGCAGCTTATGCATTCATCCTTCATTATACTGCACAGCAGAGGTTCTTCCGTGGCTCCTATGGGATGGGGATCCAACAGCTGTCAGCTGCTTTCTCATCAGCCACTTATTTTAGCTTTTGTCAGTATTGGAGATAAGGACAGCCCCCGACCATCTAAGATAGCCTTCTGTATTCATCTAGTGCAGTGCACCCCACTAGACATCTGGGGATGGAGCACTGTCACACACACTTGGTAAAGTCACATAGCTGTGGAATTCAATCTCTTTTGGAAGCCATTGCTTTTAGTTATCAAGAAAATGCTAGCATATCGAATTTCCTCACAAATGGAGCATTTTTGAACATGAAGGCATTTTTAAATACACAGTAGAAAGGAGAACCAGACCAGAAGCAGGGCAGTGAGGTCATCAGAGAGCTGCTTTTCCCCCAGAAGGCTTTTAAATGATTAAATACATCAGCAGCTGAAAATTATTCCACATCAGAAGCATCATTGTCAGAAAGATGGTAATTACTTCCCTTCACTCGAATATACTCGATATACCTCCCTTCATCAGAATCTGACATACCACATGTACATAGCCTATTTTCAAACAAAGATTCAATTTCCTCCAGTTTTTTCCCTTTAGTCTCAGGAAGGCAGCCGTAGATGAAAACCAGTCCCAAGGCAGCAAACCCTGCGTAGAGGAAGAAGGCTCCTGCAATGTAAAACCATGGTCACAGTCAGTTACAGAGGTTCCCATCCCTCCTTTGTGCCAGAGCAGAGGGAGTGACAGAAGCAGCAGGCTGTGGCTTCAAAGGAGAAGTGTAAAAGCAAAGGCTGGAGCAGCAGGGTTACAACAATGAGCTGTGTGTGTAGAAGAAGGACTCTATTGCCTCATTCCTCAGCAAAGTAAATAGACAAAGGCAATTCCAATTCACGTGAAAGGTAATAACACACATCCTTTCTGGGAAAGTCACTCTGCTCTTAAAATAAAAAGCAATTAGACAATCACATGCCCATATAAAAAAAAGCAGGTATGAAAGGAAAGAGCTTTCTTAGTTTGTCTTGACAGTGAAGGACACATTAAGACAATTCCTCAAAATTAAAAGCTCTAGCAAAAGAATGAATCAGGATTAAAATAATGTCTGTGACTCTTATACCTAATTATTATTTAAAACTGCTTTGTGGTGACAATTAATGCTGAGAAAGAGCTTGTTCCTGCCCACAATCCACCATACCTAGAGGGGCAGAGCAGGTACCAAAGGACCAAAAAACATTTACCTAGTGTTGCTAGACTGATGGCTCAAAGGAGTAATAAGTAGAGCTGAAAGGCTCTGCACCAGTAAGGATGTGAAGGTCACATCAAGTCCCTGGCAGATTAATGTGATTTAAATTACTTGTGGAGTGGCTGCGCAGTAACCTGACAAACACTCCACAGGCTCCCACAGACAGCAGTTTATCAACAGCTGTATTTCTGCAAGTACCATCTGATACTGGCCTTGAATGCCACCATAAACTGGAAAACTCCAGATGCTGTCACCTTAAGTGGGAATCGGCATTATTTCACTAAATCAAAAGTGGTTTTTTTCCAGCTTCTCTGTTTTAATCAACTGTCGAGGTTCTCAGTTAAGGACAGAAATAAATGTTTCTTATGAAATCTGTACCAAACTCTATGAGCCAAGTAGATTGTATCAGATCTCTAGTCTTACTAAACCACAGTGGGTTGAAAACACTGCTTTGACACTTCACAGTAAAACCAGTGGAGGGATCCAGAATCCTGAGAAAGCCTCTGTGCCAATGGCAGTACTGCACATATGGACATGTACTGTTGCTTACCATAGTATGTCAGATATTCAGCTGTATGCAGAAACGTCAGTGACACGAGCACATTGAAAACCCAGTTGACTCCAGAAGAACACGCATTTCCTGTACTTCTAGCCCAAAGTGGATAAATTTCAGAATTGACAGTCCAGGGCATAGGACCCATCCCTAGGAATTAGGAATAAAAATATCAATCTGACTTTAATGGCTGGACTCAAAAATAAATTTAACATGTAGCCTCACTATTTGGCATTTTAAACTTGCATGTGAAAACAAGTATTTTCTTACCAGGTGCAAAGAAAACCAAATACAAAATAAGGCCCAGAAGTGCTGTCCAAGAGTACGGAGTGGGGCAGAAATTGTACGCCCAAAACAAATCTTCCTTTTTGAATACGGTTTCATTTGAACACCTGAAAATCAACAAAACCCTTTTTTATTAAAAAATTTTCAAGGCAATAGTTGACATTGCAATATAATAAACATGGCAAATAATGTCTTAATAAAAGCTGGCCAATGTACAAGTAAGATAAAATTTAATCCCTCTTAATTTATCAAGATCTTTGAGCTAAATTCTGCACTCAGAAATGTGTTTTTTTCTCAAGCCTGGTCTTAGGAAGAGTAATCAGCAGTACATTCCTGCATTTAAAAACTTCCCTTATATTTACAGATCTCTTTTAAACAACCAGTCTTTACTAGAAAAGTGGTGATACTAAAGCCAACAAGACCAATTCACAGGAATATCACACAGTGCAAAACCAGCTGCAGCAGCAGGACTTTGAGCTAAAGATGCTGCACACAAGGATTTAAACTTAGATGGAAATTAGTCCTCACATCAGTGCTGAACTGCATGCTGCACACTTCAGGTGTAATCAGCAATGTCTATGGAGTGTGCCAAGGTCAAGAGAAGCTATAAAGAAGAGAGGTGTGTATTTTCCTTCCTACACAGTGAATTAGTTTAGAAGAAGGTAGCACTTGTAATTAGCTACTGAAAGAAAATATGTCTCTATTCCAAGGACCATGTGGAAATTCCTGTATTTCAAGGAATAGGTATAAGATCAGGTATTTCCCTCTGACTGCCAAAAATATAACATTTTTTAAAGAAATACTGGAAACTTCATTTTTGGTTATAATTTTTTTTAATTAACTTCTTTTTTTTAAAGGAACAAGTCATAAATGTAACTAGTGAAATTTTTCAGCTGCCACCACATCAACTGCTAGAGATGAAAAACCCTATACTTTCAGGAAAGAAGACTTAAGCAGACGCTACTCTTTCATATGCAAACAATGTTATTTACTTGCAAAGGAGAAATCACAGAGAGCCGAACATCTGCCTGGGTTATTATTTCCAGATCCGTTGAGCACATATGTGAAGGATATGACCCTCTTGACAGTAGAGAAACCATAATGAAGATGCCTGCAACAGGCAATAGGCATGCAACAAGTTGTGGATGGTGGAGCAACAGCCACCCTGCAACACTTCAGAGTCGAACAGCAATGTGCTAAGCACTGATGACCAACCCACCACCAATCCTGGGGCAACGACCTTCCCTATGTCATCATTGATGAAAGGACAACATTTAAAGCAGAATATCTTGGTAAAGTCCCAGACCCAATTTCAGGACAACTGGAAATCCAGAGTTCGAAAACATTTAAAAGAGAGAGGTTAACCCTACAAATACTGGGAAAATGCATGTCTGAAACCTTGTTAAAAGCCTAATGCTTCCTTAATGGCAGTAACCTCTAAGATTTGCAGTTCCACTTTGCACTTGAGCAGCATGTGATCAAGCGGAGAAATGCTGAGCCCATAATTTGGGGTCAGCAATCCAGCCAGTGCTGGTGTCCACCTTTTCACCCTTCCACAGCTCTGCCTTGCTAAGTTCCCCTGGAAAGGCCATCTCATCCAGGGCACTGATTCATTTTCACTCTTGAGGTGGAAAACACATAGAAAACAGGTCAGCTGAACATTCCTCTCAAAGACATGTCCTTTGTGCCTGGACACAGACTGGCCCACTGCAAGAACACAGGAACGCTCAGTTTCACACAGTTTTAACATCACCACTTTTGCTTCTTTTGCTGCTATGCGAATTTCATTTGCAGGTGTTTGTAATGAATACAAGCTGATGAGCACTTTTAAGCATCTTGATGCTGAGATGAATTTCTCCATTCTGCCCAGCCAGATTGGCAGCTCTGCAGAGAGAGCCTCATGCTTTCTCTCAAACAAAACTGTAAACAAAGACATATTTGGTTTATTATCCTGCATCCATCTCCATGGGCACAAACCAACATGCTGATTCATGCAGACACAACTGCAGGCAGGTCAGTGTGTTTCCTTCCCCTGCCATCTTTCCCCAGTTGTGTCCTACTTTTGACAGAGTGGAACAGAAACGATACAAGGGAAAACCAGATGTCTCCAAAGCCTCCTGTGACTGAGGCCACTCATCTATTCTCCACTGTCTGCCCCTAACAGAGAGGAAATTTTGTTGCAAAAAAGCAAATTCAGTGCAATGAAATGGGAAAAACAGACTTGAGACTAGATTAAATAGAAACCTGGCAGTAATAAACAGTGCTTTTCTTACCCTTCAGTTGTAAACCAGCATGGTACACATAGTAAAAGCAGACATCTGCATTTGCTGGCATCTTGCTGCTATCTTCCCATCATGCTGGGAACGTTAAAAAAGTAACACTCCTTCAAGGCTAGAGATTTGTTCAAGCTCTATTACTGTGCTAATTCTACTACTCTACCACTGTTCCTATAAGACCTATTATTTTGCTGAAGAACATGTTTATAATTAGCATACAGTGTATTACCAGACAAAATTCTGAATTTTGTCCTGCGAAGCACAGAAGCAGCTACCCATCAGCTTCATAAGCTGAAACACAGAAGAAAATTGAATGGTGTGATCTGAAGGGGACCTTAAAAAGCACCAAGTTCCAACCCCCACCTTCCATGGGCAGGGACACCTTTCACTAGACCAGGTTACTCAGAGCTCTATCTAAACTGTCCCTGAACACTTCCAGGGATGGGACACTCACAGTTTCTCTGGGAAGCCTGTTCCAGTGCCTTACCATCCGCACAGTAAAGCATTTCTTCCTAACATATAATTTAAACCTACCTTTCTTCAGTTTACAGTCACTCTCCCTTGTCCTATCACTACCTGCCCTTATAGAAAGTCCCTCTTGCTACTGGAAACCTGTGTAGGGTCTCCCTAGAGCCTTCTTTTGTCCAGGCTGAACAACCTCAACTCTCTCAGTCTCTCTTCATAGAAGAGGTGCTCCAGCCCTCTGATGATCTTTGTGTTCTCCTCTGGAATTGCTCCAGCAAGTCCACGTATTTCTTGTGTTGGGGGACTCAGACCCCGGGGGGGGTCTCATGAGAGTGAAGTAGAGGGGGAGAAGCACCTCCCTCAGCCTGCTGGTCACACTTCTTTTGATGGAGTCCAAGACGTGACCAGGCTGCAAATGCACACTGCCGAGTCATGCTGAGCTTCTCATGAATCAACACTCCCAAATCCTGCAGGGCTGCTCTTGACCCATTCTATGCCCAGCCTGTATTCATGCTTGGGACTGTCTGAGCCAGGTGCAGGACTTACATTTGGCCTTGTTGAATTTCATGATGATTAACTTTATCTACCACCAGTCCTGGCAAACTGGAGAAGCTCCAGCTTACTGGTAGCAAATATAATGCCTATCTTTAAGAAGAGTTGGAAGAATGATCCAGGGAACTACAGATCTGTCAGCCTAACCTCAGTTCTGGGTAAGGTCATGGAAAAGATCATCCTGAGTGCCACTACATGGCACATGCAAGACAAACAGGGGATCAAGCCCAGCCAACATGGATTTATGAAAGTCAGGTCCTGCTTCATCAACACGATCTCCCTCTATGAAATAGTGACCCACTTACTAGATGAGGAATAAAGCTATGGATATGTCTGTCTAGACTTCAGTAAAGTATTTGACACCATCTCCTACAGCATCCTCAAAAAATTGCTGCCTGAGGCTTCAATGGGTGGACTCTTCAATGGGCAAAAAACCTGCTTGCATGGCCAGGCCCAGAGAGTTGTGGTCAGTGAAGCTACTGGACAGACTTATCAATGGGCTGAGGACAAAACTGTAGGAGGTTCAACTAAGGCCAAATGCAGGGTCCTGCACTTGTGTCCTGGCAACCCCATGCAGTGCTACAGGCTGGGGCAGGAATGGCTCAAGAGCTGCTTGGCAGAAAGGGACTTGGGGATGCTGGTTGACAGTGGGCTCAATGTGAGCCTGTGCGTGTCCAGGTGGCTGTCCTGGTTTGAAGGACAGGTGTCTGCTAGGGAAGGCAGCAGCCTCCCTTGGAATGGAGAATGTGAACCCCTTCCCTCCGAATTATTGCAATTTTGAAATTAAGGGGTTCTCAGGCAAAGATACAGGAATAGGAATAACAGCTCTTTACTAGTATTGATAATAAAGCGAACAAACAACAACTCTTATGGCACTAACAACAAACAGAACCAGGAACCCGGTCCCAGCCCTCTGGGCCTGCAGGCACTGTCCCCTTGGGTGCAGTGATGGTCACAACCGGCAGGGGGCGCTGGTGGCACTCGGTGGGCAGGGCAGGTGCGATGATTCCCCCGCGGCTGCAGGGGGCGCTGTGG
>WEKY01055289.1:168005-181040 GCA_013390045.1 Picathartes gymnocephalus
CAGCAGCAGCAGCGAAGAAATTCCTCTCCCTCACAACGGCGGAGCAACACCTCTCCGTGCTGTCCTCGGAAGCCCAGTGCCAGCCCAGCCTCTGCCCTCGCCTTTTACCAGTCCCCAATTCCCGAGATATCCCCCCACCCCCTCCGAGAGAAAACTCCCAGACAGAACAATAAACAGAGATGGCCCTCTCTTCAGGCTTGGCTATATCTTGTTCTTCTTAAGTACTCAGTGATTAAGGCTACTTAGCAACTTAATGGGAAAAAATTCTATACTGTTAAAAGGAAACAAAAGGAAAGACAACCTAACTCCCAACAGTGGCCAAGAAGGCCAATGGCATCTTGGCCTGTATCAAGAATATTGTGGCCAGCAGGACCAGGGCAGCGATCATCCCACTGTATTCAGCACTGGTGAGGCTGCACCTCAAATCCTGTGTTCAGTTCTGGGCTCATCACTTTAAAGAGGACATTGAGGTGCTGGAGCATGTCCAGACAAGGGCAACAAGGCTCATGAACAGTTTAGGAAACAGATCTTATGAGTAATAGCTGAGGGAGCTGGGTTTGTTAAGTCTTGAGGAGAGTCAGGAGGCATGTCATAGCTGTCTGCAACTACCCCAAAAAAAGACTGTAGTTAGACGAGGGCTGGTCTCTTCTACAGCGCCTGAAGTGAGAGGACCAGAGGAAATGGCCTTCAGCTGAGACAGGGGAGATTCAGGTTAGATATCAGACGTTTTTCCCCTGTTAGGGTGGTTAGGCATTGAAATAGGTTGCCCAGAGAGTGCTGAAGTCACCATCCCTGAAGGTGTTTAAGAGGTGCTGGGTGATGTGCTTCACTGGTTACAGTGGTAGTGCTGGGCTGACGTCGGACTTGATGATCTCAGAGGTCTCTTCCACCCTTAATGATTCTATGGTTCTATGAGGTTCACATGGGCCCAATTCTCAAGCCTGTCCAGGCCCCTCTGGATGGCATCCCCTCCCTCCAGCGTGTTGACAGCACCCCGGAGCTTGGTGTTGTCTGCAAATGTGCTGAGGGCGCACTCGATCCCACTGTCCCTGCCATCAACAAGGATCTTAAACAGCACCAGTTCCAGTACTGACCCCTGAGGAATGCCACTGGTCACTGGTGTTCATTTGGTCATTAAGCTGTTGACTGCAACACTTTTAGTGACCATCCAGGCAATTCCCTGTAAATGGTACTAGTGAAATGATGTAGTCAGGTACCAGTGCAGAGATTGTATGTATGTGCTGAGTAATAGTCACATTGGTACAACCAGTGAAGACACACCACATCATAGCCTCTGAAATTACTGCCAAAACAAAAACATGAAAATGCTACACTGAAAACCTCTACTGTGAATTCCTTTGGCTATGTGTTTTCTACAGGCTACTTAAGACACACATCAGTTCTAATTAATGAAAGCCTGACCTACCAACAATCAATGCAAAAAATTCAACTGACTGGAAATAAATGAGAAGATCACTGGATTTTCAAATTACAAGTATTATATGGTCAGTTTCAAAATCACAGAATCCATCCTCTATCAGATATGGTCTGAAGCTCAAAAGAACTAAAGTTTTGCTCCCCATCTCCTAGAATTACCTTCATATGGCACATAAAAGAAGGTAAGAAAAGAGCTGGTGTGGGGAGTCTAAAATATTATCACCAATAACAGGAGGATAAAACAGGATAAAATCATTTCCTTGATAATCAATGTAAATTTTCCTAATACTTGAGCCATTTTGGCTGTACAATAATTCTGAAGCACAACACTTAAAACCCCAGTGTGAGAAATGGCTGGGCAAGACATAGCACAGGAACAAGACAGAGACCAATTTGATTCTATTCTCAAATTTCCATTAATTTTTTCTTTGCTGTGAGTGAGGACTGTCTAGCCCTAAATATATGGCTTTTGCGTGAATTAATTGTTTTATTCTGAACAGTTTATGTATTTTTAATATGAAAGCTGATGACTTCTCATTGTCTTTTAAGCCCTTCAGAAGCATCTTAAATGAATATAGATCAAACGTCTTGAAAGGTCAAAATTCAAATCAAGTCAGGCAAAGGAAATTACTTCTGAAGAAAATTCCTAATGTGATTGTCCATCTCTGTAAAATACTTGTTAGAACAAGCATATTTCAAAATTACACATTCTGCTCTCAGATAAACTTTGACATCAGATGCTGATGGCACAGAAAGATTTTGGAGTTAATTCACAGTTTCACTAATTCCCCATTTCTTTGTTCTAATACAAGTAAAACTACTTAAGGACTGCTCTTATGCCAGCCTTTTGTGCCTGGGTTACCAGGATGATGATACTCTACAATTTGCCAATTTAAGTCTTGAGTGTAACACAAATATATTTGATTTACTAAAAATCTCCTTTAAGGAGATTCTTAAAGTCTCCTGTGTGAAGTGTTGATTTCTATTTCATGGCAATCCACCGAACAATATAAATTTATACCAAGTTTATTGACTCATGTTTTCATCTGAAGTCTGTCATGGATATGACAGAGGACAAAAGAGACATAATTTAGAGTGGCTGCTGTTTGGAGGGAGGAAGGTTTCTGTGGACAATGCTAGGGAACAACTAAGATTATTTATCCACATTATCCTGTAGAAGAATCTGAATATTTGTGTTAGTTCACATAAGTTCAAGCCCCTCTTCTGCTAAAGATATTTAGTTGTCTGAACAAACGCCCAAATACCTTAGAGGGCAGAATTTAGCAAGGTACCAGATGAACTGTGTAATAACTTAGTGGTGACATGTAACTAAGGAGAACTTTGGAAACCGCCTCTACCCTGTCCATCAAGTGGCCTCTCAAATCCACCCATGTACATCCAAAATAGTTACATTAGCACAACCCATAGAGACCAGTTAAACCATGAGATATAGTTTCACTATACATCAGCATATTCTGTTTTGAAGAAAAATCCTTCTTCCTTTTTTATACACATGGTAAGATGCTGTCTGAAGCATCAAGTGAATTGCAACTCGACCAGAAGGCAAACAGACTTTAAACCTAACTAATGTCTGAATCAATAATTCCTAAGTTTTCTCACAGTTCCCTAGCTACTGTCATCCATGCCTCAGAACCTCCACACCTCTCTGGAGAAGTCTGCATTTATCACTTTGACTTTATAGTTTACACAGGGAAATAATTCATCCATTAAACCATATGTTGCCTAAAAAAATGCAGATGAAGCTTCTTACACCAGATGACAGCAACTGAAAAAAACAAAAAAAAACCCCACAAAAAGCTCTAAACCAAAACCGGAAAACCCCCAAAACCCCAGGCAACCAGAAAAGAATGAACAGATGCAGCCTTGAAAAACTATTGCCATAAAAATTCATGGGATTCAGCTACGCATTGCTCAACCTTCAGTGCATAAAACATAGAGTTTTGGGACACTTACTGAAGCCTTTTGCTATAACTGGCAAAGAGTTTTTAAAATACTAGCATATGCTTCAAAAAACTTGGAAAAATAGTTTAGTTCACAGCAAAAAAAAGCAAATTGCAACTCAGTAGATGATTGGTGCATCTGCACGTGATGGAAACAGTCTTTCTCACACTTACCTCCCCACTACAGGATCTATCCATTGTAACTACAGACTTGATGATCATAAGGGCCTTTTCCAATCCATGATTCTTAGTCATGTCAGAACACACACTTGCAACAGACTTAGCACACTGTTCTGATTTACCTCTCTCCTGGCCACTTGATCACAGATGAACGTAACTTTTTTGTATTATTACTTATTTACCTAAAAATCTTTAGGTTTGAATTCAAACACTCACAAGCTGAAAAATTTCAGCTTTGCAACTGCATCTGAATTTGCCCAAGAAATAGACTGCTGGAGCTGTTATTCAATCTGAATTGACTGAGCAACAGCCTGGAAACAAGACCAATTTTTCCCCATGATAAATAGTTGTCCAAAATTAATCACATCAAAGGGGTTCTTAACTGTTTGCTGACCTGGACATTTCAGTACTTTTGTAACCACCTATTAGTGGATTCTGAAGTGTGGACAACACAGTTGTTGTGTCTGCTGCCAAAGGAAGAAACTCAACTGTCTGACAGTGCCAGTTGGATACTCCTGAGTTCTGGGGCTCAGCAAGCACCTTTGGTGGGATTAGATAACTCTAATCTCCCAGTGAAAGAGGTTCAGTTTGGAGTTTGCCTCAGACTTCTTTTTTCCTATACAGGCACCTTTTCCAAGTCCTCATGGCTACCTCCAAGCTGTCAGCTACAATTCTCCACTCTGCTGTCACATTCCAAGTGTCTCAAGCTTCATTCTTCATCATATTTACCAGGAGGGGAGAGAGACAAAACCCTGCTACTGCCAGAACTCTGTCCAACAGGCTGCTCCATCATCTTTTGTGCACTCCTTACCTTGAGAAATGGACTCAAACCAGGAAAATGCAGAATAATGTTTATATCCAGTGTTAAAGCCCAGCCATTTCAGACCTCACAGCAGCTGACAGTGCACTCAAAAACTGGGAGCAGAAGTAAGTATATACCAGGTTTTTATTATAGGAGACACAATTACCTTGATCACACTACACAGAGATTGACTTATTTTTCTTTCCAAGCTTCCTCCTACTCTTCCAAAGTATCAGTTGGTAATAAAAAGTGTCAGGAAACATCTGATGTCTCTGTGCTCTACAGAGTCCTATCCTAGTCCTAATTCTAATTCTGACTGGACATGCTTGGTTTACCCCAGTACAAATTAGAATTAACTAGTAATAAATAAATTGTATGATTTCATAATCATAAATAATTCAAATACTATATTAATAGCACAGGAGCTTGTGAGAGGTCATACAACTATGAAACAATCAACTCTTCACTTAACAAATACCTAGTAGTCATAAGTACAGAATTTTAATAGGCAGAATTCAAATCAAAAGCTGATCAAGATGCAAAAACTTAACTGGTTTTGCGCATAAGCATCTTAGCTGAATGTCACTGTTCTTCATGCATTTCTGCCTGTGATCGTTTCGAATACTTCAATCACTAGATAACAGATCACAGTTTCAAAATATTGTATTTTGTGTTTCTTTTCAACATTGGACACTTTCAGCTACAAAATTACAAAATGTCCAGCTGAGAGAAAACAAAAGAAGGAATGCGGCTTCTTTCTTTCATTTTTTGGTGAAATGCTTCAAAACTGCTCCAATTTCCAACAAAGACATAAAACAGACAACAACAAAAAAAAGAACAGAAAGATCATAAATATTTTGTCTTGATTTTGCAAAAAAGATCTTTTTGCACTCTGTTCTGGAAAAGGATTTAAAAATATTTAACAGATATTTAAACAAAATTAGCATCTAATAAAATAATTTAAATAAAATCCTCAAATATCTAAATATATTAATGCACAAACTGAGTGCACAGAGGAGCCACCTACATCCATTTATATCAAAGTCTAAGAGTACACTCAACAAACAGCTGGGAGAAAACAACTTGGTTAACACCAGCTAAGGGCCTGACAGGTTCAAATTGTAGCTGTAAAAACTAGGTATTCTCCTGATAAGAAGGAATGAAAAAAGTGCGTTTATTATGTATATCCAGAAGAATACTTTAAGGTTTATAATTGAAAAATTCAGTGATACCAACAGCAGTGAGTGATAATTACAAGATGGAGAATAATATAACTGTGTATAACAAATAAACAAGAGTACAATCTGGTAATTATTTCTGGAGAGATTCTTCATAAACCTGAGTAAATGGTTTAAAGATGCCTTTTTTTTCTTTTCATAAAGATAGTGATTTTTAAAAAAATACATATTCTGAAGATTTTTTTCTCAAATTAAAGTATGATTCAGTAGCTTGATATGCTGGTATTTAGTGGCAGAAAATATTTTTCAAAAACATCAGAGAAAGGTTCACTGGAATTTGACATCATAACATGGTTAAAGTTACAGCAAGGTAATGCTAAAGGAGAAGGAAAGCCCACAACTGTGAAGTGTTTTCGTGAGAAGACACAAGAATATATTTTTGCAACTTGAAACATAATTCTGTTTATTTACAAGCTAAAAAAGTGTATGAAAAAGCAAAAATAGAAGTGAACCATTTCAGGTAAGGCTCAGAAGGCAACAGCAGGCAATGTAAGATTTCTGCCCTTTTTTGCCCTGTCAAGGACGCACTCCAATGGTTTACAGAAAGTTTACATCTGTGTACTTTAATGACTAAGACCTTCAGTAACTTTTCCCGTTCTTTCATCTGTAGAATACACTGATTCAAAAAATTAAAAATAACCACAGAGTGTTTCACAACCACTAAACTATCTGACAGCTCTTACTGAAGTATTTTTACTATGCATATAAATCTTAGGTTTGTCCCTTCAGCATATTCTGTTGCTAAGGTTTGTGGCTCTACAAGCAATTGTGCCCAGTGGTCCACTGAGATTTCACCTCTCATCAAAAAACTTTTATTTGTTCATGTCCTTGAACAACTTTACTAACCCTAAATCTTTCATTCTCTTCCAAGGCAAGTTCTACTATTTCTTGCAGCCTCCAAACTACTGATGTGCATGAGAACCCCAACCACTTTATAAATACTTTTATAAAAGGTGGGCTCCAGCAGAGTGCTCTCAGTAAGTCATGAAGCCTCCCAGATTCCAGTGCTGTTTTTAAAAAGTCTCAGCCAATTCTCAAAATAAGAAAGATCCAGTAAGAGATAAAGAAACAGTTTAGTTCGGTCCTAATTCTCATACTAAAAGACTTAATTCAATTAAATGCTGCAGTTCTCACTATTTCTTTCTTTCAGGTATTATCAACACTTGAAGAACTTCTCTGAATGTTTAGAAATTTGAGTCAATATGATGGATGTGATTTTACCCAACATTTTGAAACCTTTGTCATGATCAATAGGTATTCTAGTATGACAGTAAAATAAAAAAAATATAAGAAACCCACTGCATTCTACCAGATAGAGTGGAAAAAACTCCATGATGTGGTAGAGGGAAAGACCCACAATTTGGGTGCTACAACACTTTTATACTCATGTATTCATGTACAGGTCTGGATGGAGATGTGATGTGTGTGATGGGGCTGTGGATCAGTGATGTGACTTGCACACAGAGTGGCCAGTGGGACATGAGAATTCCTGCTCCCACCACCTTGGTGGCTGCCACAAAGGCTCCATTTAATCGTGTTCACTGCAATCAAGCACAAATTGAAAAAAGAAACATCTCATGCCACAGTTAGGGCACAGGCCCATGGCAAACCCTCGCAAGAAATGACATCTGGGAATATTTAACTTCTTGTGAGTTAGATGCCATTTCACAAATTTAAAATATAAGCACAAAGCTGTCTCTGCATGACAACTAGAAAAAAGGTATCACAGAGACATTCTGGAAACAGAATGAGCTATTATTTCCCTCCTGGCAGCCATCATGGTTGAGAAAGACCTCTGGACTCCCCGTGACCCCAGAATGTGCTTTAAAGATTGTTTAGTGGCTTTTCTGTGGTTATACAGAAATAGTTCACTTTTGGAACAATCAATTTCAGCAGTGAGCATGCACATCCAGTCTGGCTTCATCCAGTCATTGCCAGCTTCCCCTACTTCTCTGAAGGAGGGAGTGCTCATTAATGATTTAGCCATTTCTTCTGAAAGACAAACCTTTAGGGAATTTCAGTAATGAGCACTAACTGGAAAGTGTCTATCAGTCACCTTGGGGGCTGCCAGAGCTAACTTGTGCTGCCCGAGGCTTTCCAGCAAAAACCAGACAGATTTGGTCACTCAGTATTCCTGCCTGCAGGCAGGCAGGCTTCATTCTGCTGGAGCTCTTTCAGGACAAAAATGCTTATAAATGTAGGAGATTTAAGTATTTTTTGTTAAAGACAGACTGGCATTGAACATCCATGATAGACTAGCTCATTAAGAATTTCACTTGTGTGCAGACCTTTCGCTGCACCTCAGTGCTCCTGGTCTTTCCCTGAACTGCAGCTGTTCTGCTGCTCCCGGTGTTTTTGGTGGAAGTTCTGGGTCGTCCCTGCTCTGACAAGTTTGAGAGCTTATGGATGGAGCACCAGACTGCAATCAAACTACTGACAGAACTGGGGCAACAGAATTGGAGAACTTCTAGCTTTTCTTTCCAGATTTAAAAGCATTTCTCTGATTGCAGCATTGACACTCAAAAATAAAATTACTGAAACAAGCTGGTCTGAAGATTATGAAGTCAAATGCAGCATTTCAGAATTTCATGCAGGCTTACCATAAAATAAATATCCACCTGATGTTTAATCTCATTTGTTTTTTCACCTGAATTTACATTTCATTTTCTTAATAATTATAATTTCCAAATTTCTTTTGGTTATAACAGAAATATCAACCAGCCGCCTAAGCACTGGAGAAATATCAGTTCTCCCAGGACATGTCTCTTTTGTATGCTATATAAAGACAGATCGCTCTAATGAATACTGGTGAGAAGGGCTGAGTGTAGGGCTCAATAATAATAAGTATCAATATTTTAATATTAATTGAAGAAATATTAAAAGAACAGCATGCAAGAACTGCTGGCATGGCATAAGAAAGTCTATTCTCTAAAACACAGGCAAAGACCAGCTGCAAAGGAACAAAAAGGAACATTTTTTACTCTGTTAGTCAAGGAACTACAAGACAGCTCAAGGTCACAATTTTAGACATCTGAAGTTGATTTAAACAAATTCCATCCAGACTTCCTATTCTTATTGAAACTTACAAGTAACCTTCATTGATACTTGTGCTGTTCACCATGTGCCAGTGATAGTGTCAAAGGAATGTCATAATCTCAAAAGCATCCCTTGAGTTACAATTGTCAAAAGCATTTCTATGACTGTGGTAATTAAAGACCTAAGAAATCAAGGTGGTTGTTATAACTTAGTATCAAAAACTAAGCACGTATATTCACTGGGACTTCACCCTCCAAATGAAATAGGTTCTATACCACAATCTTTTTTTTTTTTTCTGAACACTTCCAAGCACTTCAGAAAACAATAAAGAGAAAAAATGTATTCCTTTTAACTACCCCAAAATTTTAGACATTCAGGGACACAGTAAAAACTGTACTTTCATGTTGAAACCTGGTATGTGAAGTTAGTGAGGAATGGCAAGATTTTATAGTTTAATTGAGAAAAACAAAGCAAATCCCACCCAAATCCCAAACTCAAACCACAGATGGGACGTGGTGACACAATTCCAACACAACCAGGGTCTGTTCTGTGGCTGCAGGCACAATGCTGAGACTTTACAGATAGTTTATTGCTTATTTCAGGCAGCAGACCCTGTGCTTCCCAGCCAAACCAGCACTGTGCAGAAGCAGTTTTCCATAAGGCTTAAAATCTCAGTTAACCACATATTTCAATGGGAATTGAAGAGAGAATAAAGTAGCAATCCCTTGGAAATTTTCACTGAAACAAAAGGAAAGCGTGGTGGGGGGAAACTTTCTGAATTTGCTTTTCTTTTTGAATCTGAGACAAAAAACCACATAAGAACAAGGAGTTGAAAATAGAGATCAATATTACATGCATTAGCACGCCTTTTTAGCACTTCCCTGCACTATTTAATTTCTAGTTGCTGATGTACATAAAAAGTTTGTATTTCCATAGTTCTAATAATAACATTTTGACCACCATAACCTTCCATCTAAGTACTGAACTGTGACATTCTTTTTCTGTGACAGCAATTTAGACACAAGTATTACATTTTAACTACTGCCAGCAACTGTTTGCCATCAAAACTGAAATCTAACCAGACAATACTTGAGATCTTGCATTTGTTGTTTTAAATAGATGATGGAACAGCATTTTTTAAACAGAGCTTTTCCCTGATTCCAGTAGGTGGCAATCGCTCTGCCCTAAAAAGCTCAGAGAAACCTGTTTCAGAAGGGGAATGAAGCACTGCATTGCCACCCATCCCTGCTCTGCTGGGGAGGCTCTGAATTAAGTCACCCAACGGAGCTCTCCAAAGAAGATTCCTCTGCTGTCAGCCTTAAAATTCACTGCAAATCATTAATGTTGTAACTGAAAATGAGCCCTAAGGCTCGAAGAACACTTAAACCAAGATCATTACTTCATGCCTGATTTGTGAGAGCGAGCACTTAACATAGAGTGTTGCTCTGCTTTGATTTGTACATGCCAGTGCAATACGTATGGCTAATCTAACGAATTTTATAAAATACATAAATGGTAAGTAGTTACATTATCTCTAGTTTATTAAATTTATGAACTTTGGGTACCAAAATCTTCATCGTTCTATGCAACTCAATAATCTGAGATGTGACAGTAGAAGAACTCAGCAGAAATCAAAGTAATCATCTATCTTCCATGGCCTCTGACATCTAAAAAGAGTTTTACATAAATAAGTGCTTTTTAACAATAGCTACTTTGCCAAGAAAATATGCTAAATGGGAACGCACCCCATCTCAATCACAGGTTTGAAGAACTCAATAATCATGAAGAATCTCAAACTCGTCCCTTAGTATTATCTATGCAAAGCTAATGTGACAGCTGTGGAAAGCTACAGGGCAAAAGGAAGTCTATGCATCCTGCAAGCAGGAAGAAATGCCCAAACTGCTGCTGTTGAGAAGTATGACCTGCCACCTCACAGGCTGCCCACTTCCTAGCCTGTACTGACCGACGAGCTGAGTTAAAGTAAGGTCACACCTTCAAATCAAATGAATCAATAATTCCGGTTCATCTTGTGCCAGGGAGGGATTGATGTTACTGCCTCCATTCTCAAGGAAATGAACCACACGTGCAGACAGCACATACAGTAATTTCTATGACTTAAACTTATCAAACATATTGAGTTATTCAAGAGTCCTACTGCAAAAATGTGTTATTTTCCCTCAAAAGTAAAAAAAATACTCTAAAAACTTCATTCCTTTAAGAAGGGAAGATACGAAAATTTTACTGTATCCAATGCTGGGACTATTGAAGACTTAATTACTGTGGAATAAAGGTATGTAAGATGTGGATTAGGGATGCTGTTAAAGGTACAAGCTGCTGTATGGAGGTCTGGGTTCAGCCCTGTTTAATGGTCATTGTCAGTAAAAATCCTCTACCACATGGGTCTTTCCAAAATATATTCCACCCTCCAAACAGAGAAAATTTAATTTTAGTAAATCCAATCCATCAGTGTAAAATCCTAAAGGAATCTGCTGAAACAGTTTTCACAAATTATTTTTATATAAAATCAAACTTCAGAGTCAATAACCAAGTAAATGTGAAGAACAACTACTGGAAATTCTCCCCTCAACAAAAAAATCCACATGTTCCCAAACACGAGTTAATTCCCTTTCCTTGCCTCCAAGGCAGAAGGGGAAGTGCCTATCTCTCCCAGCAGTAGCTCCCTGCATGCTCACACTCTGCTCTGCCCCTCTCGGATCCCCTCAGATGAGCAGAGCAGGGCCCTGCTCTGCCCCTGCTGCAACTCTGCCCCAGGAGTGAGGCACGGATGTCTCTCAATCTGTCCCTAAGATGAGCAGCTAATCAGCAGCAGGCTCCTATGGGCAATAAAAGACTAACGTACATTTCACAAGGGAAAGAGAAAAGCTGCAGGAATTATCCTCATACTCACAGAACACTGATGAGGTACTGACAATTCTCTCGTTGGCATTTTTTTTCTTCTTGGCTTTCCTATCTCCTTTGTCAGCTAGGAGCAAACACGCTTTTTAAACAGAGAACAAGAGTATTTCCCTTTTAGCTCCCCTTCAGCTGATCAGAGAATGACTGAAACAAGCAGAAAGCTTGCTTCTTCAGCAGATGTACATTTAAATTTAGAACACCACACCATCTTCTTCTTTGGACCACTTTTAAAATGAAGAGCACAGATTCAAACATTTTTCTATTTAAATAACACAATTTTTCCAGACACAAACCAGCATTTGATAGATAATGTTTTAGCTCAAGGGCCACTTTTGTTTTCATATTCCAGTTACCTCAATGCTACAAGTATCTGAAGTAGTTGTACCAAGTAACCTAAATAGCAGGTGGCATTCCCTACCAGAATGCCTTTTAAGTAGTAACTTGGAGTAAGATCCAGAAGCATGTTTAGCAGCAAAATAAAAAGGAATGGGTAGAGAACAAATGTACAAACAATGGTTCAAACTAACCAGTCCTGCTTTAAAATCTTATTTTGCCCTGGGTGTGTCCAACAAATAAATCCTGTCTTTGGCAGATAAACTAAACATCTCCCAGTCAGAACACATTCACTTCATAACAGGGCTTCTCTTCAAACATCCAGAATTTGCCACTGGTTGAGTAGAAATATTGTGTTAGAGCTATTAGTAGTAATTGCTAAGTAATTATCTGAAAGGAATGTAAATAGTTTCAGTTAAGATTATCAACATATGTTGCTCTGCTCACTATTTTAGACCTAAAATGCAGCTATAGTATACAAACTACCTTATTTTTACAGGCATTAAATCAAAATATAATTGTGTTATAATAGTAACTAAAAAAAGTCTTCCTCCTTTAGCAAATTAAACAGTTTTAAAAAAAGACAAGACTATCTTCTATTAAAGTTACAATAGAATTCCATCCTCAATTATTTAATTACACCCTTAAATTATTTCAGTACATATATAGATTTCACCATCTTTATATATGCTTGAAAAGTGCTTATTATGGTTCTCAGCTCCACCATGAAATAATTTCCTTTCAAAAGAATTTCAAAGTATGATGTCTTAAAGATTTGAGAAGGAAGAAAGGCTGAAAGGATCTGAACATTAAAATTCCACTTATTTCACTACCTTATTTTACTACTCCTGCATTACCCCAGTATTCTGTATTACTTTATCCTTATATTCTTCCTCTTTGCTCTTCCCAGTTAGAAGAAATGGCTTTAAAATATGCACATCAGATTTCTTAAGTTCCTCTTCTACATCTCTTTTACGCATCACACTGGTATATGCAACCATTAGACCGTGATTACGTCTGATAACCTCTTCCCAGGAAAGACCTCATGCCTTAGAGTTCAGGCTGACAAAGACTGTAATCAGTTTCAGATCTTCTTTTCATTTCTGTTTTCACACACCTCACTAATATATGA
>WEKY01055290.1:0-56019 GCA_013390045.1 Picathartes gymnocephalus
GAATCCACCACTGCCCTGGGCAGGGAATGATTTGTGCCTCGGTGCAATCTGCTTGGGAAAGGGCTGAAGAGGCAGGAAACCCTCAATGAGTTTCAAGTGTCAGGCCAGGAGACCTGACAGCCAAGCCCAGAATATTTTAAGCTGTGGGGATAAGAAGTGAGCCACAATCCTCTCTCAGAAGGCACACGGAGGAGCCAGGCTGGGACAGGCTGGACACATCCCTCCCGTTTCCACTGAGAGCATCTCCAGGTGTCAGGGATGAACTGCAGGGAGGACAAAAAGACTCTTCAGTATGACCCCGCCCGGACTTTGATCCCCAGCCAAGCCTCTTGTAAGAGAGAGGTGATGGCTGGTTTGCTTTCAAAGCTGCAGCAGTGGCTTAAGGCAGTGCAGCCCCCAGACTAGTGCTGGATTAGTCTCACTCCAGTGCCTTAATGTGCCTGTAAAGGTGAACAGCTGATTCCTGGAGGTGCCAACCACGCCACGGGGCCGTGCTGGGAGGGGAGGCAGAAATGACAGCTTGAAAGAGAGCAAAGGGCAAATTGAGGGAGTTGAAGAAGAGCTTTCTGTAGACAGAGATGTTGGTCTGGGGGGCAGTGCCTGGGAGGGAAGGGGCTCCATCCCAGCCCCCACTTGGGGCTGATCATTGATCCCACAGAAGGCAGGGAGGTGAATTTGGAAAACACGAGTCCAACACAAGGCAGAAGTGCAGCAGCAAGGCCCAAACACCTGCAGAGGCCCCGACCCTGCTCCTGGGCCAGAGCCAGCAAACCTTTGGAGAGGGATCCACACCATTTCCCCATCCCGGCATTACCTGCTGCAGAACTGAGGGAAGCAGCTCCCTAAGCAGCAGAGCCTGGCTCCGTCAGGCAGGGAGGAAAATGAACACTTCGGTTGTAGCATTAGTCACGAGTTGCTGTGCGTGAGGGAAGTGGATCCCAGCGTTGTGCTCTTCCCACACGAGCAGTCCCATTGAGATCCAGAGCTACTCAAGCAGGGAAAAGTCAAGCGAAGTGAGGATGTGTGGGTAGCTCTCACAGTGCTTTTAAGGTAACGTTTGAGGTTGCCATCCATTTTTTTTTTCCCCCTCTTGAAATTCACTGAGCAATTTTCTCCCTCTCGTAATCTTTTTTTTTTAAATTTTTTTTTCTCTCTAAACCGAATCCACATTACAGAGAAAAACAGCAAGGAAGTGTAATTGTAGAGGAGGGGAGGGAATGCAGAGTAGGGAGAGGAGGCAGCTGTATTGACCATCTGCTATACCGCTAAAAACTCCCACTTAAGTGTCTGTTTACAAATCAAGTTGCCCGTGTGAGTAGAAACAGAGGCACTTCTTCAGCAGGATCAGACGACTGGGTGCCAGCTCGCTGGGTTTATTAGGGAGCAGGCTGGGTCTGGGTGAAAATGTGTGGTAGGACAGGAACAAACCCAAAAATCAGTTCCCAACAAGGAAATACTGAGAGGCGCAAGGCAGGAAAAACCAGTGCCTGCAAGGAGCTGCAAAGTGGGCCCAGCCCTGAGCCAGCTGCCATTCCTAGAGGGATCCCAGACTTTCCTGAATGCGAGGTTTGTCTTAAAAAAAGCCCCATAAACATTCAGCTCCTGCTTTGGCTTCATTGTTTGACAAGGACCATGTCACAGAATCATAGAACCACAGAATGTTTTGGGTTGGAAGGGACTTTGAAATCCATCTCATTCCCCCCCCTGTCAACACCTTCCACTGTCCCAGGTTGCTCCAAGCGCCATCCAACCTGGCCTTGGACATTTCCAGGGATCCAGGGGCAGCCACAGCTTCTCTGGGCAGCCTGTGCCAGGGCCTCACCACCCTCACAGGGAACAGTTTCTTCCTAAGATCTAATCTAAATCTATTCTCTTTCAGTTTAAAACAGATCCTTGTTGTCCTGTCGCAATCTGCCTGTGTAAAAAGTCCCTCTTCATCTTTTTCTATAAGCCCCTCTTTAAGATGAAGTGAATTCCAGGTGAGATCAACTCCTTTTCCCTTCTTCCCCTTTAGGATAGTGCTGTATCTTCCTTGCAGGAGAGCCTGAATGCCCATCAGACAGCATTGCTTGGAATTTCACATCCATCTTACACAGAAATGTTAAACAAAAAGCCACCAAACTCTTTTCCAGAGGTGTGTTTAATCCCAGCAGGGATAACGAAGCATCCTGACCCCTCAGATGTCAGGTCATCGCTTGTAAGTGCCTAATGATGCAAACAAAACCAATTCCTGCTTCCATTTCCACCATCCTTGTGAAAGCAGGTGCAGGAGGATCCAGCTGCATTTTGGGAATCTGCACACACAGCTGAGGCTGCCTCTGCTCCAGAAATCAGTGAGATTCTGACACAGCCACGTCTCAGGTGATGCCCTTCAGAGAACCTAAATTGGGTCTCCAGGGACCACCTCATCATCCCATTCCATCCTGAAAAGGATTTGAGGACAACAGGAATTTTAGGATAACCCATCAACGACGTCCTGAAGTCAACTGGAGGGAACAGCTTTCTCTGATTATGGAATCCATGGGATAGGACTTAAGAAACAGGGAATAGTGCAGGTAGAGATGCCTTAAGACTTAACTGCACTCAGCTCTCCCAAATTCAGTTTCTGGGGTTCTATGCAATCAGAACCCAGGTGTTTGCTGTGTTGGAAACTTATCCAACATAGCCAAAGACTCCTAGGAGAAGGAAGTTTCAGGTGCCGGACTTCAATCAAGGAACCTCTAAAGGGATTCTCCCGACTTCCTCTAATTTGGCCACTGCTGGGCACAGGTGGCAACATGTGGGAATGAGATCATGGAATCACAGGATTGCTAAAGTTGGAAAAGACCTCTGGGACCACTGAGTCCTGTCATTAACCCAGCACTGCCACATCCACCACTGAGCCGTGTCCCCAGGTGCCACATCCTCACAGCTTTTAAATCCCTCCAGGAACGGAGACTCCAGCACTGCCCTGAGCAGCCTTGTTCCAGTGCCTGACCATCGTTTCAGTGAAGAATTTTTTTCCCAGTATCCCATCTGAACCTCCCCTGGCACAATTTGAGGCTGTTTCCTCTTCAAGCCAAGCATTTCCACCATTGTGGATCAAGGAGTGGCCGTGACGTTGGTGCCCGAGGCAACCACAACTGTTGCAACCCAAAAGCTGCCTCACCAAGGTCACTCAATGGGCATGGTTTTACCTCCATGGAGAGTCTGGCTTGTATTCCAGCTCAGGCACGAGCAGGTGTCCAAGAGGGACTATAAAAACAGTGGTGGGGACACTTAGAAACGTTAAGGCAAGATGGCACAGCCCCATCCCAACTCCTGCCTGCAGAAAGCCCTGGCAAACTCCTCGGGAGTCCTGGCTGACCTGTCTGCAGCCACCACTGCCCACTCCAGGCCGGGTAAAACCCTGGCCAGGTGCCAGGGATCTTCTCCCTGATAAAACAAACCCACCAGAAGCCCGGCACAGCTCTTGAGGGAAGCCCTGCCAGCCTTTCCTCCCTGATGCTGCCCTATCCAGCAGTTGTCTCTCACTGAGCAGCTCAGGGAAGAAGTTCCCCGTGCAGGCACAGCAATTTTGAAGCTCTGACAACACCAGAGAGGCAGCCAGGCCTCTCCTGCAGGCCGTGGTCGGCTGATCCAGGCAGCTGCCAGCCCTTCATCTCCCGCAGGAGCCAGTGTTCCCTGTCCTTTTGAACAACTGCACGTTACCAGGGAGTCAACAGAGCAGACACTGCTGATCAGCTCTTACTGCTCACTCCAAAGATGAAAACAGTTAACACAAAATCAGATCTTACAGGACAGGATTCATTATTATTATTATTATTATTCTCTCTCTCTTTTTATTCCCTTCCCTTTTAATTCTCTCCTTTATCTCCCAGGCCTTGATAGTGTCAGGAACTGACTGATGACTACGGAGTTAAGTTGCCTCTGGTTAAATCAAACACAGCTTCAAGCAGTGAGTTTCTGGCTGGGAGCAGTTCAGGAGTGACGTGGAGCAAGGGAATAAAAATGCCTCTTTGATGGGTGGAGGGAGCACGCTCCTGGATTGATGGAGAGAGGAAGAAAATATCCCTGTGCCGGGTTATCCCGTTGTGTGGCACTCACAGGGAGGGTTCAGATAATCTGGGCAGCTGTGAGGCTGGTGCAGGACAGGGGAGGATGATTGTAGGGACAAAAGCTCACAAAAGTGACAGCAGCTTCCACTCAGAGGGGAGAGAGGATCCTGTGCTTTGTCTTCTTACAGAGATATGCACAAAATAACCCCAATGCCTCCTGCTGGAGTGAAGCTCCACAGCCTCTCTCCCTGCAGGATGAAATCAGTGGAAATGGTAATCCAGGGACTCGTTTTGCTCGGCGGCAGCTGCCTCTCAGAGGGTTATTCAGCCACTGAACCAGCCCCACCCAGTTGTGCTTCCAGGTGCACACCCCGCTGCAAACCATTCCCATTATGCCAAGCAGCCTTTCCAGTGGCTCACAAATGTTCCATATCTGGGCAGAGTTTTCTTCAAGGTCAGTTCCTGCCTCTGCTCCCACCAGGTGAAGCTTTTCTGGAAAGCCAGTGAACTCCTCCTGCTCCACTTTGTGCCATTTTGCGTTAAAATCAACGTCACTTGGAGCAGCAAAGCTCTGCTCTTTATTCATTCAGCAGGGCTGCTCATCCCTTTCATGCAGATGAGCACCAAACACATCCTGGGAGCATCCAGGGAATCCATCCTCCACTTAAAAGAGCCTTTCTGGTTAACACAGAAAGCTGAGAAGTCTGGAGAAAGGGGTGATTTTTTTAAAAAAATTTTTTTTTTTTTTTTTTTTAATTTTTTTTTTTTTTTGGGACACATTAGGTATGAGCCAGGCTCCCTATGGTGAGGGCTGCATTTCTCTGGATGTGTCCTGGGGGATGGAACTCATCACCTTGGTGGCCAGGTGGAGTTGCCAGCAGGGCTCTGAAGTCACACAGCAGCTGTGATGTTGTCTCTGGGATATTTCAGTCCCTTGGAGCTCAAACACTTCTCCTCCCAAGGTCCTGCCCAGCCTTTTGTGTGCTGGGCACTGGAAGCTGCTGAGCTATCCCATAATTCAAACATTCATGAGATGTCCCAAGTGGAGGGGTCACAAACCCAAACTCCCTTGAATTACTCAAGCTGGATCAAATCCTGTACGACCTCACAAACTGCTGTGCTGGGTCAGACTCATCCATTTTCTAGCTCCAACAATGGTCAGGAGCAGATTCCCAAGGAAAGGGTTATAATTGGGATGAGAATTTCCCACAACTCTCCCAATCTCCAGCAGTCTTCACATTTGGTACTACCAGGGAAGGGAACAGAGCTGGGGAAGGGGCTGGAGCACCAGGAGGGGCTGAGGGAGCTGGGAAAGGGGCTCAGCCTGGAGAAAAGGAGGCTCAGGGGGGACCTTGTGGCTCTGCACAACTCCCTGACAGGAGGGGACAGCCGGCGGGGTCGGGCTCTGCTCCCAGGGAACAGGGACAGGACAAGGGGAAATGGCCTCAGGCTGGGCCAGGGGAGAATTAAATTGGATATTGGGAACAATTTCTTAATGGAAAGAGTTGTAAAACCCTAGAACATCTGCCCAGGGCAATGGTGGAGTCCCCTTCCCTGGAGGGATTTAAAAGCCCTGTGGATGTGGCATTTGGGGACATGGGTTTGTGGTGGCCTTGGCAGTGCTGGGGGAGTGGTTGGACTCAATGATCTTAAAGGTTGTTTCCAACCTAAATAATTCTATGATTCCACCTACAGAGATGGATAGTTGGGCTTTTTTTTCTTTTTTAAAAAAATTTCTCTTATTCTAATGAGGTTTCCAGTTACTTAAACCTCCAGAGTCTACCTCCCTCTTTCAGCAATGAGTTCCATGAAGAACTGGCAGGATCATAGAGCCATAGAACATCCTGAGCTGGAAGGGACCCACAAGGATCATCATGTCCAACTCCTGGCCCTGCACAGGACACCCCAACAATCCCACCCTGTGCCCGAGATTGGGATGATCTCGGGTGGGACGAGCCCTTCTGAGCCCTGGCACATTTTTGCAGCACCCTGGTTCCTGTCAGTGCTTTTTGCCTCGATTTGCACTGCCCAAAGCAGTCACCCACATCCAAACAGCACCTCTCTGGTGATGATTTCCAGAGTATGGATCCAGCATCTGGATCCTGTGGAGTCCTGGTAGGTCAAACAATTCCTGTGCCTCAGTTTCTCCTGCGTTTTGACTGCAAATGCTCTGGAGCTCGGCTATTTCTGCTTGGATGCACGGAAAACATCGGATATTAGATTACATCATGGGTTTCCCAGGAAAGGGGAGGGGCAGCCAGTGGGGTTTAATTCTCCCATTAACAGCCCCTAAAACTTCCAGACACCTGGCAAAGGGCAGCTCTGCTTGCAGAGCCTGACGAATCCAGGTCCTCCGGGCCACGCATCCCACATACCTGCTAGGAAATAAAATGGGTCAGGGCCAGTTCTCCGAGGGCAAAGCAGCATGGCACAGCTCACATCCGTATGGACAAACTCTCCCAAGCAGGCTGGCACGGAGCTTGCTGGAAAACATCCCTGCTAGAGCCTCAGGCACGCCCAGCTATTGTCTGGGAGAGGGGTGGTTGGTCTGGGCCCAGCCCGTGTTTGGGATCATGGTGTGGATTCAGTGGCAGGGATGATCCCAGAGGAGGATTCAGCCTCTTGCCCTTGCCCTGGTTGGTTTGTTTGGTGTGGTCCTGGGGAGCTCTGGACTTTCACACACACATTGTACCTGCCAGGACCCAACACCTGGCCAGGCCAAACAGTGGAGGACCCTAAAATATAACATTGTGGATAACTCTGCTCTGGAGTCCGAGTCCTGGATTGAATTTGCTGGTACAGACAGACCCTCCCCAGCTGGATACATCCTCCATGTGCCCAGCTCCCTGCCCACAGGTTCCCAGGAAAATCAGATGGACGGGGACTCTTGCATCCTGCACGATGCTGAAGGTGAAAGCAGCCGCATGTGGGCAGGGTTTGTTCCCGCTCTGAGCCATCCCAATCCCCAAAACAATGACAGACACAAGTGTTGCAAAACAGGAGGAATCAGAAAATCCTACGATGCTTTGGGTTGGGAAGGACCTTAAAGATAATTTCATTCCACCCCTATGCCATGGGCAGGAACACCTTCCACTATCCGAGGTTTCTCCAAACCCCATCCAACATGGCCTTGGACTCTTCCAGGAATGGAGCATCCACAGATTCTCTGGGCAACCTGTGCCAGTGTTTTATCACCCTCGTGATAAAAAATTTCTTCTTTATATTTATTATAAATTGACCCTCTATTAGTTCAAAACCACCACCCCTTGTCCTGTTGCTAATAAACATTTTTCCCCACGTTGCAGGCCCCAGGCCTGGATCTGTGGCAGAGCTGGAGGGTGTTTGAAACCCTGGCTCTGTTAGGCTGCTCCTGGAGCAGGAGGAGACCCAGACTCTGCCTCTCCCCTGCAAACCTTAATTATCTCAGAGGCACAAAATGGGAAGAGGGGACACACCTGAAATGTGGATTTCCGTTTGAGCCAGGCAAGTTTCATGGAATAATTAAGGTTGCAAAAGACCTCTGAGATCATTGAGTCCAACCACCAACCAACACCACCAGGTTCACCACTAAACTGTGTCCCCAAGTGCCACACCCAGATATTTTTTGAACACTTCCAGAGGTGGTGACTCCAGCACTGCCCTGGGCAGCCTGTTCCAATGCCTGACCACCCTTTTGGTGAAGAAATTGTTCCTAATATCCAGATTAAATCTCCCATAGCACAACCTGAGGGCATTTCCTCTTGCTCTGTCACTTGTTACTTGGAATATTCCTCCTTCTCCTGTTGCCAAACCCAGTTAAAGCCAGGCTTAAGTCTCAGCCTTGACCACCCAGCTATTTATCATCTACAGTGCTGTAAAACAGATTTGTCTTTCAACAGTTTTAACAGTAGGAACCTTCACACTAAACCCAACTTCAACCTGCACCACAAACACATTCCTGGAGGAATTACGTGACTAAATTCCATAGAAGTGTGACAGGGGGGAAAAAAAAGTTAATTTATCTGCAGAACGACCCACTTTGCTTGGGGTCTTTCCAAAATGATGATATTAATGTCCTTAATGCCAAGAGATTTAGAGGTTTAGTGAGGATTTGTCTTTATAGAATAACATCATAGAATGGAAGGGATGCTCAAGGATCATCAAGTCCCACTCCCGGCCCTGCACAGGACAACTCCATCATGTTTTCCTTGAAGTCTGAATCCATGCCAGCCTGCCTGCAAGAGGAGGGCGAGCAGAGGGCTCTGAGGGCACCCAGGGGGAAAAACCACCACTGCCCAGAAATCAAAAACTTCCTCAATTCATAAAAATTCAAAGGATGCATATTTCCCACACAGAGAAGGATTAGCCACTGGCATGATTTGCCCAGGGGCGTGGAAAAAGCCTTCTCTCCTGTTGTGTTTAAATGAAGGTGGATGTCCTTCTGAAACCCCTCCTTGGGCTTGGCTGAAGGTTCTTGAAGTGGCTATGTTTGGCTCAAAGCCTCAGAGCCAGCTGATCCCAGATATCACAGAATCACAGAATTGCTTAGGTTGGACAAGACCTCCAAGATGATGGGGTCCAACCATTCCTTCCATACTCACCATTAAACCTTGTCCCCAGGTGCCACATGCACAGGATTTTGAACATTTCCAAGAGATGGTGACTGCACCATTTTGCCAGGCAGTTCCAATGCCTGGGCATCCTTTCAGTGAAGATTTTTTTTTCCCCTAATATCCAATCTCTGGATCTTAGGCTCCTCCTAACCCCCTGAGGGTGGCTGGGAACTGTTCAAGCTGGCCTGGGTCAACTTTATGGGCTTTGAGTTTGTTGTGTTCCTTCCCACTAAAGGCTGTGCACGGATGATCCATTGCTTGTTCTGCAAGGCTCCAAGCAGAATCCATGGCAGGGGGTGGAATGGGATGAGCTTTAAGGTCCCTTCCAACCCAAACCATTCCATAATTCCATGATTTCTCAGTGTCCTTCATCACAGCACTTCTCGTTCACATCCTCTGTGGTTCTGTAAGGAGAGCTTCTCCTGTGTGAGTGCTCCAGCTCTGCTCCTGTGCCCGGGCTCCTCGACACCTCTGAAAGGCTCCGAGTCAATCCTGAGGGGACATTTATCATTACAGCTTTCACATTTGTATTTTTAACCTCCTTGAAGGCTTCCCAAGGATAGCCAGAGGAGGGATCCTATTTTAGGCAGATGCAAAAACCCACCAAATTAGCACTTAGTGCATTTAGCGGACTGGCAAGCGTTTGATCTGATCCTCAGGTTGGAAAGGGTTGGATTTCCTTGTGCAGGAGCCAGACAACTTCTCCTCCTCCCAAATCAAATTTCAGCCTCCAGCGCCACCCCCTCGCAGGCTGCGGCTTCAGGGGACGTTTCCAAGAGCTGGGAGCACCTGCCCGCCCCGTGCTACACACACGGGACAACAACGAAACTTCACGATCTCATTCCCTTAATTCTGAGTGGAGGTGATGGAAAAGCTCCAGTGCATCCCGGGGAAATGTTAGGAATCCAAACGTGCCGCAGCAGCTGCTGCAAGGAGCTCAGGGAGAGACAAACAGCCCGTGCAGGAAGGCGCCAGGTGCTTTCTGCACGCGATCTTCTCCTGGCAAGGGAGTGCCGTCAACCCTGAAGTGTCGGAAATGCAAAAGGAGGTGGGAAGAGTCCCCGAAGACAGCCAGGAAGTCGAGCATGGAGGTGTTTCTGAAGCAGAGGGCACCGCCCTGTGAGCACTGCAAACCCATGGACTCCCAAGTGATGGGATGGACCATGCCCATCCCAGATCCCTCAAAACCTGCTGCAAATTCCTGGGTTTTCCTCCAACCCAGCTGTGACAGAGGAGGGGTTGGAAGCCAAGGGACTGGAGGAGATCATTTTTTTGGTGTTTCGTTTTGGGGGCCAGTCTATTCTCTCAAGTAACAAGTGACAGGACAAGAGGAAACAGCCTCAAGTCGAGCCAGGGGAGGTTTGTGTTGGATATTTGGAACAATTTCTTCACAGAGAAGGTTGTCAACACTGGCACAGCTGCCCAGGGCAGTGGTGGCATCACCAGCCCTGGAGGGATTTAAAAGAAGTGTGGATGTGGTGCCTGGAGACAGGGGATATGGACTGTCTCTGCTGGCAGCAAGTGGTGGATCTGCCTTGGCAGGAGAACCTGGAAAAGGAAATTATTTTATGGGTTGATATAGAATTATAGAATTATAGAATTGTTTAGGCCGGAAAAATCCTCCAAGATTGAGTCCAACTGTTAACCCAGCACTGTCAAGGAGATGGCAGCTGTCCTGGTGAAGGTTTTGGCCGTTCCAGGGTATGATTTAAAAGAGCCATTTGACCCTGGGGTTCATCAGTTTCAACCCTTGGGATCAACCTAAGCCAGGTCTCCTTGCTGTGATCCAACACAGGGACACCTCAAGCACCAGGGTGAAGGCACAGAGGTCTCCTTACTGGTGGCACCAAGACACAGGACATTTCCAGCTGCTGCCCCAAACTCCTTCTATTATCCCCGCAGCCGATCAATTTGGGATGATTTGGAAATAGATCACAGAGTCACGGAAAAGTTTGGGTGGGAAGGGAACTTTAAAGGTCACTGAGCCCAACCCCCTCCTGTGGAGCTGCCCCTGAGCTCTGCCCAGTCCAGCCACGCTCTGGGTGTGCCAGTAACACCAGAAACTGGAGCCACGTCCCAGCAAGGCCCCCCAGATCAGATGGGATCAAGCTGGTCTAGAGACACCCCCGATCCCCCCTCCTTCCTCCACTTCCAGGCCACATCTTCCATCTTGTGATCCCTCCACACTGGGGTTTTCTTTGTGTTTCCTGCTGTTTCTAAGCCAAGCCCCTGCACTTTGACAGGAATAACCTCAGTGAGTCCATCAAGTCCATGTGTCCAACCCCACCTGCTCCACACCTCGCTCCTCAAAGCCAGCCAGGCTTATCTGACATCTCTCTGCTCCCCTCTCTACATCCAGGCCGTGGCAGCCCCAAAGCCAGAAGCAAAGCCAGGTCTGGAGGCCAAGATGAGCTTTGTGGGACCAGAAGAAATAATCCCATTAATGCAAAATTGCAATAAATCAGGACGGCCCATCTCTCACCAGTAATTTGAATTTACTTTGTAATGCAAATGGGTTTTTTTTCAGCATGTGCCAACAGCTGCAAAAAGATCCCAAAGAGCAACAACAGCAGCAGCAGCCTCTGGGAAAATGCTTGGTTTCAGCCACTTGCCTGGGATGGGGCATGTGCTGGTGATTCCCCTTTGGAGCAGGGCTGGAGCCTCCTGCTCTTTGTTCTGAGTGAGTCAGAACTTGTGCAAATCCTTTGCATTTCCTCTTCTCTCTCCTGGTGAAGCCATGCTCATCCGGAGCTCCTGGAGCACATGGACCTTCTCAGAAAAAAATACATTTCCCAAGAAAAGATCCTTAGGAAAATGAGATACTTGATGAAAATCTATCCTTTTGCTTTCCCTCACAATTATTTTTTAAGTACCATAGGCATGAAATAAAATATTTTTATTAAAATGTCGGCAGGCAAACAAAAAAAATCTGACGAGATATTCCAAAGCAAAGCCAAAATCAACTCTGAAAAACGACTCAAGCAGAAGGGTTAACCCCCAGCCTGTAATTTCTTTCCCAGGGAGACAGCAAATCCTCTCGAGTTCTCTGTACAGAGGGACTCCTGCAAAGTCTGGCATTATTTGATTTTATTGTTTTCAGAGTAATAACAGCCCTTCTCTAAGGCTGAGGACGGGATTTGTCCTTATAAAATGACCTTTTTGTAGCCTACAAGTAGTAAGAAAAGGACAAACTGGCAGAAAACAGACGAGATCCGTGGCTTTTTGCTGGTGGAAAATCAGGTTTTATCCACCCGCACCTCTGAGCTGCTCCAGAGACAAGAGAGTGGTGATCTCTGTTATCCCTTGGGATCTGCCATTTCCAGAGCTCCTGGAAACCATGTCCACAATGCGTTTTTGTTTTTCCTGAAATGGTTAAGCAATCCCTCCTCACTCTTTGGAGCAGGTGGAGCCCTTTTCCCACTGCCACTTTTCCTACAGAGGTCCCAGCCTTCCTGCTTTTCTTGTGACATCATTCCCCCTCCTGAAATCACACCCATCCTGCCAAAAACAACCTTTGGATAGGCTGGAACATCCAACCTGATAGGCTGGAACATCCACGTGCTGCTGTTCAGGTTAATGCACCCAAAGTCTTTCAAATCCTGCACAGTCCCCACCAGAACATCAGTGAGGAGTTTTATTCCTCATACCCCTGATGGGATTTTATCTCTTCTGGTCAACTGCTTCTGCATCTCCACTAAGAAAAGTCCTGGGAACAACTCTCTGTCTGTCTGAAAGGTGCAGAAGCAAAGGAAAATGGCCATATACTAAAAAAGAGGATAAATTGCTTCCCTTGGTAAATCAGAGAAGGCTGGTCTGCACAAAACCCACCCCTCCACACAGAGCCAGAGCGAGGAACAGATGTGAACCTTCATTTTCAAAGCCACATTTTCAATGGAGCTGCAAGGAGAGGGAATGAGTCAGACGACAGAAACTGAGCTAGGAAGCATGAAGACCATCCCAAGCAAACCATCAGGGCCTGAAATGTCAGGCAGATCCTTCCTGGAGGAATCAATCAGAGCAGCCTTTCTTCCAGCGCGCACACAAGTGAGCGAGTACCTCAATTACGGCTCCGTGTTCCACTGCACATTGACCTTAAGAGCTCAGTGCTTCGTGGGAAGGAGATTAATTCAATTAACACACCCAGGGGCTTCCAGCCAGGCTCAGACTGCCCTGCTGACAGCGGGCACCGGGAGTAGCACAGGGCACTGCTGTTCAAATGTCCCATCTTGCCCTGCTGTCCATCTGCAGCCAAGGAAAAGGGACATCAGTGACACCACAAAGGTGGTGTTTGTTTGTTTGTTTGTTTGAAAAACATCCCAACGCTTTGGGGTTTTATTGCAGTTTTAAAGGCAAGAAACACTGGCTGATGTACTCAGCTTAAGGCACTGAGAACAGCCTGAGCACATTGAGTCCCTGATAGGATCTGACTTTGTTCACGAAGTTTGGCCAAACCAGGGTTATTGTGACCAGCAACCTGATATCCTAAAATCCTGGAATGGTTTGGGTTGGAAGAGAGCTTAAAGATCATCCCATTCCATCCCCTGCCATGGGCAGGGACACCTTCCACTATCCCAGGTTGCTCCAAGCCCTGTCCAACTTTGGACACTGCCAGGGATCCAGGGGCAGCCACAGCTTCTCTGGGCACCCTGTGCCAGGGCCTCTCCACCCTCACAGGGAGGAATTCCTTCCTAAAATCTCGCCTAAATCTCCCCTCTGTCAGTTTAAAACCATTTCCCCTTGTCCTGTCACTCTCTGCCCATGTAAAAAGTCTCTCCCTCTTTTTTATAAGCCCCCTCTAAGTACTGAATCGAGGTGTCCCCAGAGCCTTCTCTTCCTAAGCTGCTCTGCCATCAGCTACCCCAAGTTTTCCTCTTGACAGTGTGAATGCCAGCATTTCTTCTGGGAAGAGGGAGGGAGCCCTTGAACTGGTGGGGAAACACAAACAAGGTCACTTGAGCACCACAGCATCTGCACACATCTGCACAAGGGATACTTTCTCTTCCATCCCATCAGAGGATGACTTGAGTGGCGAAGCAGCATTTATCCTCATCTGGAATAACAAATTCCACCTCATTCTAAACCAAGTTTTTAAAAAATCCTCAAGTCTGTGTGCAGGTGTGTTTTATTATTGAGTTGAGAAAAGAATCAGAGAATCATGGAATCCTTTAAGACCATCAAGACCAACCATCAACCCCACACCATCACTGTGTCCACAAGTGCCACATGCACAAATTTTCTGAACACTTCCAGGGATGGTGACTCCACCACTTCCCTGAGCAGCATGCTCCAGTGCTTGGCAACCTCTTCTGTGAAGAAATTTTTCCTAATATCCAACCTAAACCTCCCCTGATGGACAAAGTCAAACTGGAAGCTCAAGAACTTCTGAAACACCAGTGATGCCACCAGCTCTGTCAAACCACTGGCTGTGTCCCATTTCTCCTCCTGGCAAGGCATGGAGAGTGCTGGATCCTTGGGCAGGATTTGGTGGCTTTTATGGGGTTCACCAACACCCTGTACCTTCACCTTTGCACAGCATCCCACTGGCTGTGCAGCAGTGCTGAAAGCAAGAGAAGTAGGGAGCAGAGATCCCAGAAAACACCGAGGGAATTTCGGGAGAGTGGGAATTGCTGAGGTGCACATGAGCTGAATACCCAGAGGGATGGGCAGAAGGGGTTAAAAACAGGAAAGTTTTAAAAACTGGGGGCTGGTTCCCAGTGCTTTGGCTCCAAGGAGAGCAAGGGAGCACGCCTGGAGAAGCAGGGGCACCGACAGCTCTCCTCCTTCTCCAGGGTATCTCAGAGCTGCAGGGAAAAAAAAAAATAAAAAAGAGGAGAAAAACCATCCAGCGACCTCACTGAAATTAGAAACTTAACAATGAACACGCTCCACATACAACTTGCCCGTCTCTGTCGTCAAGGAGACGGCTACAAATCTGTGTCAGCTGCAATCCGCTCTCCAGTCCCGAAAATTTAAACGAAAAAGGAGGGAGCGCGGGCTGGGAGGCGGGAAGAGGGAATTCCTCTGCTCTGCTCGGCTTTGATGTGCATCACGTTTAAAGGCACAGGGGATTATCCGAGCCCGATGCCGGAAAGAAGCAGCGGCCGTGGAGCAGCTGATGTGTGCTGGCCACGTTTGCCTCCAGCAGAGCATCGAACCGGCCTCCAGGACAGCAGCTCCCCAGATTCCAGCAGAACATCTTCCCGAATTCCACCAGAGCATCTCCCCACATTCCAGCAGAGCATCTCCCCAGATTCCAGCAGAGCATCTCCCCGAATTCCTGCAGAGCATCTCCCCACATTTCAGCAGAGCATCTCGCCACATTTCAGCAGAGCATCTCCCCAAATTTCAGCAGAACATCTCCCCACATTCCAGCATGGCATCTTCCCACATTCCAGGACAGCACCTTCTCAGATTCCAGAAAAGCATTTCCCCAGATTCCAGCAAAGCATCTCCCCAAATTCCAGCAGAGCATCTCCCCAAATTCCAGGACAGTATCTCCTCAGATTCCAGCAAAACATCTCCCCACATTCCAGCAGAGCATCTCCCCAGATTCCAGGACATCATCTCTCCAGATTCCAGCAGAGCATCTCCCCACATTTCAGGACAGTACCTTCTCAGATTCCAGGACATCATCTCCCCACATTCCAGCAGAACATTTCCCCAGATTCCAGGACAGCATCTCCCCAGATTCCAGCAGAGCATCCCCTCAGCCTCCAAGGGGCTGTGTGGAAATGTCTCAGAGCCCAGGATGATCCCAACCCTCCGGCATTCCTGGGAGGACACAGAGCACCAGCAGCACCCTGCAGGCAGCAGGATGAGGCAGCATCCCAGAGGGGATGGAAGGAGTGGAGGGAGAACTGGGAAAGGAGCATCCCAGGGGTCACTGGGGGTGTTCAGTGGGGAAACACCCAGCAAGGAGGTTGGTGGTGTCTTCAGGGCAAAAAGGGCAGAGTCAGACAGGAATTCCTGCTGCTGGCATGGCAGATGGGGAGATGGAGTGGGAAAGAGAAGGATGGGACCAGAGATTTGTTTCTCCTGGGTTTAGAGGTCATAGCTGGGATTTGGGGCATGAACACCCTCCAGGTTAGGTGGCTATATAGAAAAATCATGGAAAATGGCCCTTCCAGCAAAGCCAGGGGATACAGGATGGGTCAGGCAGGAAGGGAGCACCAGTAGGATCATCTGGTCTCACCTCCCTGCTCCAGCAGGGTCATCCCAGAGCACATGGCACAGGACTGTGTCCAGGTGGCTCTAGAATATCTGGAGACTCCACACCTTCTCTGGGGAATCGGTTCCAGTGCTCGGTCACCTGCAGGGGCAAGTTCTTCCTGAAGGGAATGAAGAATAGACACTCTCCAGACCTTCCTGGAGAAACTCTCCCCCATCTTGTCAGAACACAGCCAACAACCAACACCCCCACCTCTGACAATTCCTAGGATTTGGGCCAATTTTTGTATGACTGGAGGGAGTTATTGGCCAGAAATTCAGGAAAATGGAGCAAAAGCATACTAATTTCCTCCTGCATTCATTTCCTGCTCCACCATGTTCCCACTAACATTAAAGGGACATTTAGGATGGATAGGGTGGAGAAGTGAGAACCGACCCAACAGGGGAAGACTCTTGGGAAAGTGTCCCTTGGCCATGGATGTAAAACAGAAACACACCTCACAGTAACTGCAGTAACAGAGAGACCTGAAACTCCAAATTCATTCATCTCTTCTACGGAATAAACCTTATTCCAACAAGGCTGGAGTTACTCGCTCACTGTGAGGCACTGGCCAATATGTTACCACTGGATTAAGACCTAGAATGTGCATGGAGGATTTGTTGAAATGGTCTCATTTGCTGCAAAGCAATTAATTAGAGATACATTCCCAGCCAGGTATGTTTTTAATGCTGCCTGGAGAATCAGGCTCAAAAAAAGAAAAAAAAAAAAAAAAAAAGTTAAATCCATAAATTAAACACATCAGAGTAACTTCTATTTCTACAGCACAGAGGTTCTGCTTTTCCTTTCTGAGAAAAAACCCTTCAGAAGGCATTTTTGCTGAATCCTGGATTTCCCCCATCAGTGAAGCGCAGCTGAAACCAGAACTTAGACTGGAAGGAGGGAATGAACAGGAGCACTTGTTGAACAGAGCTCCATCAACACCCCACCCTGACTAATTAGCAGGGCTCTCCTCGTTATGTGCACTGCAGTAACTCCCCAATTAATTCATTGGTATTTGCAGAGCCATTGAAAGAGGCAAGGCATTAAATATGGATGCTAAATAAAAGGGAATAAATAGCAGGCACCACTTGGCTCTCCAGGTTCCCAGGCCCCATCAGTGGGGACGTTCACTCCTGCCCAGAGCAGGCTCCTTCACTGAGGCCCGTAAGTGCATTATTAATTTTTCAGCAGCATCTACCAGACATAATGAAGACCCAGTTACTCTGGGCATGAGGCCTCTCCCCAGAAGAGCTTTAAAATCTCCAGCCTTCAGGCTGGAAGGGTCAGTGCTGCTCTGCATCCCAGCCAGAGCATGGGCCAGGCACGGAGCAGTGGCCCCTCTGCAGCCAGGAGTGCTCCTGATGCTCATTTTTGTGTTCCCAGGACACCTTCCACTGTCCCAGGTTGCTCCAAGCCCCGTCCAGCCTGGCCTTGGACACTTCCAGGGATCCAGGGGCAGCCACAGCTTCTCTGGGCACCCTGTGCCAGGGCCTCCCCACCCTCACAGGGAAGAGTTTCTTCCAATATCCCATCTAAATCTCCTCTCAGTGGGAAGCCATTCCCCCCCATCCTGCCACTCCATCCATGACACATCTCTGCACGTCCTCCGTGGTACCCAAGATCCCAGTTGAAACCAGGCACTGGTGACCAGCAGGACCCTACAGAGCTCCTCTTCTTCGAGGAAGGCTCCTTGCAAACAGTTGTTTCTACAGCACAATGTCCTTGTTCTGATCCCATGGGCACTGATAAACGAGAAAAATAATCCTGTCTTCAGTAAAAGCCTGCACACAGAATTTAAGGCCATTCCAGTGGCTCTCAGACAACAAAGGACACCCCTACTCTGAAGACATTGGTGGAGATGGCCTCTGTCACAGAATCCCTGAATTATTTAGGTTGGAAAAGACCTCCCAGACCAACAAGTCCAACCTGTGACTGATCCCCACCTTGGCCCCAGCCCAGAGCACTGAATGCGACATCCAGTCATTCCTTGGACACTTCCAGAGGTGGGGACTCCAACACCTCCCTGGGCAGTTCCAATGCCTGGCCACCCCTTCCATGAAGAAATTCTTCCTGATGTCCAACCTGAGCCTCCCCTAGTGCAGATGGAGGCTGTGAGGAGACAGAATAACGTGGAGATGCACCTGAGAGCTTTGGAAAGGATGTGATCCCAGCCTCTTACTGGGTAACTCAGAGGGAATTTCAGCCTTGCCTTGGCTGCACCTCTAATGAGAAAACAGCAGTAGATGGTTTAAGACACCTTAAATTCAGACAGAGAAGTCACCTCCATCCCTTGTGGATGGTTATCTTCCAGAGCTGTGGGCTGGCCTCGAGAGAAGGTTATTACAAACTTCATGAAATCCATCCCCAAAGAACCTCTGGGTTCCCAGACTGGTCCTTCCACCTCCTACTCACATCACCCACGGCTGTTTCATCATTTGTGATGCTCAGGAAAGCAGCATTCAAAAAAAAATCTTCTTTCATGTCGCCCCCTGGCCTGCAGGTGCTGAGGGGAGAGGTTTGTAATCCGTGCACTCAGCTGGTGTGTTCCCTCGGTTTAGGATTACATCAATTATCCCTATTTTTAGGCTTGAGAGCACAGTCCTGTAGACCACACCAGAGGCAAAACGACTCCCAAAGAAAAGGTATTAACATATCTTTATATTCCAGTCTTTGTTAAACTCCATGAGGGATCCATCAAGAACCAGAAGCCTACCAATTTCCAAAGCCTGGAGTATTTCCAGGAGTCAGTTCTGCTCCAACCCAGCTGGGTTGGTTTTTTTTTCCCCCTTCGTTTTCTTTCCTTGTTCTCTGCTCTCCGTGGGAGTTCATTTGCCTCAGAGTGCCTTGTACTTGGTTGAGCTTGTGCCGTTATTATCCTCCCTCCAGAAATCCTTGTTTAGGGGGTTTAAAACACCATTTCTTCATTTGGGGCCTCGCCCCCATTGCAATCAGCTGCCAGAAAACTCAACACCTTATTGGGATTTTCTCTTTGACTGAGCCAATCCTTGGCAACCTTCCCCCAAGAACAGAATCACTGAAGGGTTTGGGGTTGGAACAGACCTTAAAGATCATCCAATTCCAACCTCTGCCACGGGCAGGGTCACCTTCCACTATCCCAGGTTGCTCCAAGCCCCACCCAACCTGTCTTTGAAGCTTTCTTGCCCCCAAACTCCTTGTGCACATCTTATTTTTTAAGACATTCTAATTCATTTGCACAAGTGCTGTGGATTCTGTGCCGGACACCACACGGCAGAGGTGATGCGCAAGCATCAAGCAGAGCTGGAAAGGCTCTGAAGGGTGCTCTGAACTCTCCACATTCTCCTTTTTGTCACCACACAGCCACACCACAGGATTTGGGAGCGTGGCAAGGCGGGTTATGCAATGCACTCCCCACTCTCCGGTGCCGATGTCACGGGGAGCTTTCTCGTGCCTCCACCTCTCCTCCGTGACATCGCTTTGCCTTTCAAGGGCAAGAAGCAAACAAAAGAGGCTTTTGAGCCATTCCACCACCTGGCTGCCCTGGCTTTGTTTCCCCAGCCTGTGTGACAGGGCAGCTCCCAGCAGAGAGGGAACAGCAGCCAGAACAAAGCCAGCACTTCAAGACCTTTTGGGCATCCACCCTCCAATGCTGCAGAGGTTGGGGACAGTGACAGGCCTTGAGCCACCACAGGCACTGTTATTCCCATTCGGAGGCCAGCTGTGAAGTGGGACAGGGGAGCAGGAAGGTCGTGGCTGGTGTGGGACACCTGCCTCAGGATGGGAGGAGAGATGTCCTGCCGGTCCCTTTCTCTGCTAAAGGTGTGGCATCACCTAATGAAAGTCTCACCTAATGAAGTTTTCATTTAGGACTCTGCTTAAAACCCCAGGCCTGCAGGTTTTAAGTAAAATAAGGTTCTCTAGGCTGCAGGGAAGTGGTTGCCCAAAATACACCTTCAAGCTTCCACAAACAGGGAAATGGAAAAGGGTTGGAGGGAACAGGTGGCACAAAACACAGCCAGGGTCAGCAAGGAGGAATTCTGCAATGTTTCACAGTTTCCACCTGAAATGTGGAAATGATACTGAGATGGAGCACACATTTCATGTATTATATCCATTTAAAATAGATCTTATTTTTTAAGAGAAGGCAAACATATCGCTGCAATGGAAAACAGTTTATTTAAGAATAATCATGGAATTACAGAATGGTTTGGGTGGGAAGGGATCTTATAATTCATTTAGTTCCAAGCCCTGCCACAGGTAGGGACACCTTCCACTGTTCCAGGTTGCTCCAAGCCCCGTCCAGCCTGGCCTTGGACATTTCCAGGGATCCAGAGGCAGCCACAGCTTCTCTGGGCACCCTGTGCCAGGGTCTCATCACCCTCACAGCCAAGAATTCCTTCCCAATATCCCATCTCTCCCTGCCCTCTGGCAGTGGGAAGCCATTCCCTGTGTCCTGTCCCTCCATCCCTTGTCCCAAGCCCCTCTCCAGATCTCATGGAGCCCCTTTAGGCCCTGGAAGAAGCTCTGAGGTTTTTTTTGGAGCCTTCTCTTCTCCAGGTGAACACCCCCAGCTCTCCCAGCCTGTCTGAGCCCTGCCCATCACCAGATAGAGGAGAGAGGCAGCTCTGGGGGTGGATGAAGCCACACATGAGGCTGTGGAATCACAACATCTCCTGTGTTACATGAGCCTGAACACGGATAAAGCACCAAGTCACACTTAAAAGGCCCTGATAGACCTTCCCCTCCTACCTCCAAAACCCTGTAGACAGAGTGATTTAACACAGCTACAAAAATAGCACCCAGACTGCCCTGCTGTGCCAGACAGAGAACAAACATCTGGCAGGCAACAGATCTTGTCCCCAAAAACTTAGCAGGAGGTTAGTGGGTAGCTCAATTCTAGATCCCTATGTCCCAGGACCCGGGGAAGAATTTTATCCTCTATTCAATGCTGATTCTCCCAGGAATGTGGGAAAAGCCATTCCCACCCACAAACAAAGAGGGCAGGAGTTTCCAGCTCAGGAAAGCACAATGCCCAGCCTGGCTTTTTGTACTCAGATGTGAAGAATAATCACAGGCTGTACCCGAGAGTCACGAGTGACACTGCTAAAAGGGAAATTCATATTAAATAAAAATGCAAAGCAGCCCTTTGAGCGGAAACAATTCCCGGTGTGAAAGGAAAGCGGAGGCTGCGCCGTCGCTCAGCTGTCTCTGCACTCACAGCTCCTTCTGAATTCAGTGTTGGTACAAAAACACACTCCCACCTGGGACTCGCTTCCCCCACGTCTCTCCCTCACTGGGAGACTCCCAAAACCCTGGAGAACCTGCACAGGTAATGGGGCTGTCAGTGGTTTTTCATGGGGTGTTCCTGGATTTGCACTGAAAACCTCATCGCTCTGCCATCTAAATCCATCATGGAATCATGGAATGGTTTGAGTTGGAAAGGACTTTTATAAATGATTTAGTTCCAACCTCCTGCCATGGGCAGGGACACCTCCAGCTATCCCAGGTTGCTCCAAGCCCCATCCAACCTAGCCTTGGACACTTCCAGGGATCCAGGGGCAGCCGCAGCTCCTCAGGGCATGATGATGTTTATGGATGGGGTTTCACCAAAGCCAGCAGATGTAATTCCCAGCCCAGCAAAATGCAGGTATCCACATCCAAGCCTTCTCTCCAGGCTCTCACTGCAGCTCGTGGAGAAATCTTCAGGCAGCCAGCGGAGGCTGCAGTGGTTTTTCCCTGGAGCAGCCTCCCAAGTGTGGGCGTAGGAGGAGCTGAGCACAATCCCAGCCTGGCAGAGCCTCTTCCCTGTCCTTACTCGACCCCTCAATTCACACACAGCTCCTGCTCTGGGAGGTCTCCTCAGCTGCTCCCTGGCCTGCCTGTCCTGTCTGTGCCTCGTTTGGGACTGTAGCATTTCCTGGGATCACAGCAGGACAGAGCCTTGGATGGCGTGCTGGTGGTGAGGGCAGCCGGGGGCGCTTCATGCATGATGGGATTTCCTCACGGAAAACAACCATTTTGGTGCAGGGCAGAGATGGGGACAAACACCTGAGCGCAGCAGCTCTCTTTGCAGCAAAAGCAGTGGGATCAGCAAAGGTGGGAGCGAGTCTGTGCTGGATTCCCACAGGGTTTCACTGAGAGATGGCTCTCAAATTGCATTAGAGAATGAGATTGTCCCCAGAGGCCTCAGAATCAGGAAATCCTGGAAGTGAAAGCACCACAGGGACCAAAATCCACCTGGCAGCTCTGACAGCTGCACTTGCTCTGGCACTGGCTCTGGGGCACGGGCTGTGAACTCCTGCAAACTCAGCTGGAGGCTGCTCAACCCAAACATGATCCAACAGCTCGTCCAGCACTGCTGGGAAAGGGCCTCAGCCTGGAGAAAAAGAGGCTCAGGGGGGACCTTGTGGCTCTGCACAACTCCCTGACAGGAGGGGGAAGACAGGGGATGTCGGGCTCTGCTGCCAGGGAACACGGACAGGATAAGGAGGAACAGCCTTAAGTTGTGCCAGGAGAAGTTTTGATCGGATATTAGGATATTAGGAAAAGAATTCTTCATGGAAAGGGTGGAAAGGCCCTGGAACAGCTGCCCAGGGCAGTGCTGGGGTCCCCATCCCTGCAGGGATTTAAAAGCCCTGTGGATGTGGCCCTTGGGGACATGGGACAGAGGTGGCCTTGGAAGTCCTGGGGCAATGGTTGGACTGGATGGTCTTGCAGGACTTTTGAAACCTTAGCAATTCTCTGGTTCTGGGCTCTAATGAAGGAATCTGAGGTGTTTCCCAGCTGTGAGGAGCACTTTGGGGCTCTCCTCCAAGAGGCTGAGCATCCCAACTCTCTGCTCTCAGCAGCGAGAGCCCACCTTGGTTTGCTCACCAGTTCCAGGTCCCACAAACCCTCATGTCTTTATCTGCTTGGCTGGAGCTGTGGAACTGGGATTCAAAGTGGCTGCACAAGGTGACGCCAGGAAATTTTCCTCCAGTAGCGCTGGTTCTCTTAGAAGCCTTTGAGAATTTCACCCCAGGAATTGGTGTTTGTTTATTTATTTATTTGAAAAAGCCTGGCTTTTTTGAGTGGACAGAACTCTTCCTGCCCACACACAAAGAAACAGAGCTGCAGGGTGCTTTGGAAGCTGCTGCTCCTGGGGGTTTCTCCCCAGGTTTGGGGTTTTCCTTTTGAAAATATAAAGCACATTTTTTTGTGGCCACAGAACCCCACAATGGGACTGTTCCCACATCAGAAGAGGATTCATTTAATAATCACATTTAGAGTTTGAAAAGCAACTTATTTCTCATAGAATCATAGAATGGTTTGGGTTGGAAAGGACCTGAAAGATCACCTAATTCCACCCCCTTCCACTGTCCCAGGTTGCTCCAAACCCTGTCCAACCTGGCCTTGGACACTTCCAGGGATCCAGTGGAAACCACAGCTTCTCTGGGCAACCTGTGCCAGGGTCTCCCCACCCTCCCAGGGAAGAAATTATTCCTATTATCTAATTTAAATCATTTCATAGAGAAGATCCAGCCTGACCCCAGTGTGCGCTGCTATAACTGCTGTGATTCCCACACAGAGCCTGGGACATGCTGGATTTCTGTAGCAATCAGGCTGGGCAGCTCCAAATGTCACAGGCGCTCACAAAGGGAACAACTGCACCTCAAAAGCATCTGAGTAACCAGGAGAGTCATTCAGTTCAGAGAAGAGGCTGATATTTAAGCTACAGATGGAGAAAAATTATGTCAAGAGCATGGTTCAAACCACTGCAGTTTAAATAACCTCCTCCAGGCAGCTTCGGTAAACACAATGCCATAAAGGAGCCCTTGTGCTGCTCTGAAGGCAGTAAATGACAGTGCTGGGTCACAGGGATTCCTCAGCTCCCACTCTGCTCCTCCCAGAAAGGGGAGCTGCTCAGAGGGAGCACAGCCTGGCTGCCACTCCTGATCCAGGAAAACGCTGCTGGAAAGGAAGGATTCCTCCCTTGAGGACAATGGAAAGCATCCCTGCCTGTGCAGGGGGTTGGACTGGATGGTCTTTAGGGTTCCTTCGCACCCAGACCATTCTGTGGTTCTGTGAATCGAGGCTCAGGTCTTACATAAAATGTGCATTAATCTTTAAGTGATGCTTAACCTTCCCCTCCTCTTGGTCCTTTTATTTCTCTTCCCCTGCAGACCAGAAGCTCTGCAAACAGAATCCCAGAATGGGTTGGGTTGGGAGGCACCTTAAATCTCATCTCATTCCACCACTCTGCCACGGGCAGGGACATCCCCTGTCCCAGGCTGCCCCATCCAACCTGGCCTGGGGCACTTCCAGAGATCCAGGGGTGGCCACAGCTTCTCTGTGCCAGAGCAGACCTGGATGCACTCCTCGGCCCCCATAAAGCCTCACCTCAGCCTCGTTAGCTCCAGCATATCGTTATCATTTTAATTGCCCAGACTCGCGTGCTTGTAATACCTTTATTAGATTGCACTCGTCCCCCAGTGCCAGACACAGCCTGGTTTAACAGGTCCAGTGCTGCATTTATGAGCAAGCCTGAGCACAGCCTCTTTCATTACTGTCTGCAGGTAATTCCTCTTGATCCAAAACTTCCTGTGGCCTGGAGCAATACCCGGGAAGGGAGACAAGGGAAAACTGCCAGGCAGGTTAAAGCACCCAGCTGGGGAGCTTGGAGCACTCCTGCCCTGTCCTGGAGCTCCCCACCTCCACTGGAAGCAGCCAGAGGGAATTTGGGAGACTCCCAGACACAGAACCTGGAGCAACAACTCTCACCTGCCAGGATCTTTGCAAACCAGACCCCAAAGTGAGGTGGATTGGGCTCTCTGATGGTGTTGAACTGCCTCCCTGGCTCTCCTGGGCCCCATGTGTGCAGCAAATGTTCGGATCTTCAGGGCAGGGGAACCTTCCCGATGTGGAGACAGTGCCTGAGGGCATTGGAGCGAGTTTGAGGAGGAGTTTTGAGAGCTCACACAAGGGAAAACAAGGTTTAAAGGCCTTGTTCAACTTGTCATTTTGTATTTGTAAAACAGAACAGGGAAAGGATTCTCCATGCTGGATCCTCCACTTCTAACTAAGGGCAGTTCCAGTTTCTGCTCTCTGAGCAGGGACAGGACCCAGGAATGGCTGGAGCTGTGTCAGGGGAGGGTTAGGCTGGATATTAGGAAAACATCCTCCCCCAGAGGGTGTTTGGGCACTGACCAGGCTCCCCGAGGAGCTTGGGGCAACCTGGAATAGTGCAAGGTGTCCCTGCCCATGGCAGGGCTTGGAATGAGAGGAGCTTTAAGGTCTCTCCCCACCAAAACCATTCTGGGATCCTGTAAGACCATCCCAGCTTTTCAAGGCATGACAACCTCAGCATCTTCAGTATCTGAAGCAAACACCACAGGCAGTGTCTATTTTAGACCACATTACTCAGTTTCAATAGTTTTCAATGCCGGTTTTCTTTCTTTTTAATTGCAACTCCACCTTTGGGATTAGTGATTTTATTTTATGATGGGATATTACGAGTAGGCAGCCAGCCCTTTTTTTTTTTTTTTCTCTTTTAGTCCAAGCCAGTATTCAGAAGGAATAGATTAAATCATTAAATACACACAAGCACAGGAAACACAGGAAACTCTCAGCCATTATCCTATGAAGACAATGCCAATGCAAACACTGTAATAAAATATTCTTCACTGAAATCAACACTAATTTTCCCAGGCAATCAAATCCATTCCTGTGATCCCTCCTCCCGGGGAAAACAGCCAGCACAGCTAAATTCAGATCTCTGTGGCTCCATGCTTAAATTTGGCTCAGACATGCTGCAAATCAATGACTCCAGAAAGGTTTTCTAAGGAAAAAATTCCCGGTGGGCAAAGTTTGCTACAGCCCAGGGCAGCTCTCCTGACACAGCAGCAAAGAGCCCAGGGCTGCATGGATCCGGGAGTCCAGGAAGGCTGAAACTTCCAGTTACAGACTTGTTGAGGCCTCCACTGTTGGGACACGGCTCCTGTGCCCAAGGGGACTGTCCCCAAGGACAGCTCAGCCACGAGGACACCCCCAGGGGATGATGCTGCAGCAGCAGCCCTGAAACAGCACCGAGTCTTTCCCAACCTCCTTCCTCATCCACCCACGGAGGGGAGAAGGATGGGATGGAGAAAGGGATGGAGCAGGTCTGGTCAGCACCTGCCAGGTCAGGAGGAGGAGAGGACATGTGGCAGGGAATGTTTTGGGTTGGAAAGGGCTTTTAAAGGCCTTCAAACCCCCTGCAGTGAGCGGTGACATCTTCAACCAGACGAGGCTGCTCAGAGATCCACCCAACCGATCTGGAATGTTTTTAGGGATGGGGGAACCAGAACTTCCTTCCCCAGCTGTAGGAAATTTGTGGATTGCCCATGGCCACGGCTGTGCTTGTATTTCACACAACACCCAGAAAACACCATTTTCTTGTCTCCAGAAAGTGTTGGTGCCTCTCTTTGATGTCCCTGAACTCTTACACAGTAAGAGGATGAATAAATGCATTTTAAGGTGGATGCAAACCCTCCATGATTTAACGATCTTGCAGCACCTCAGCTTCAAGACAAACACTTCTAAAACCATGGCAAAATAACAGAATCATAGAATATCAACCATTCCCCAGCACTGCCAAGGCCACCACAAACCCATGTCCCCAAGTGCCACATCCATGTGGCTTTTAAATCCCTCCAGGAATGGGGACTCCAGCACTGTCCTGGGCAGCTGTGCCAGGGCTGGACAATCCTTTTAGAGAATAAATTATGTCTAATATCCAACCTAAACCTCTCCTGGGGAACTTGAGGCTGTTGTCTCTCCTCCTGTCCCTGTTCCCTGGGAGCAGAGCCCGACCCCCCTGGCTGTCCCCTCCTGTCAGGGAGTTGTGCAGAGCCACAAGGTCCCCCCTGAGCCTCCTTTTCTCCAGGCTGAGCCCCTTTCCCAGCTCCCTCAGCCCCTCCTGGTGCTCCAGCCCCTTCCCCAGCTCGGTTCCCTTCTCTGGACATCCTCCAGCCCCTCAGGGTCTCTCTTGTCATGAGGGTCCCCAGGACTGGAGGTGCCCAAGCAGGGACAGGCACTGCTGGACACACTTTTCCTGGGACAGACCAGATGCCATTGGCCTTTTTGGCCAGCTGGGCACACCTGGCTCATGTTCAGCTCCCTGTTGTCCATGGCATGGAAGTTCCAGCCCCACCAGACCAGCGTTGGAGCCCCTGTCCTGCCCTTACAACACCCCCAGCCCTGTCCCAGCCTGTCCCCCCAGTCCTGCGGAGCAGTGGCAGTGACAGTCCCTTGGCCAGGCAGTGAAAGCTGTGCCACCAGGCTCAGACACAGCCCAGCACCAAACTGGCAGAGGCTGAATCATTTCTCCTTCCCACATCCACGGCCCAGGATCAATTAACCTCTGCCATGGCTCCTCCTGTGGATCACTTAAGAAGGGTAACAGTGAAACCACTTCATAGGAAGCAGTTTTAAAAATGCCCTGCTCTGCATAAGATGAGTTTGCCACAGAGAAGGGGGGAAAAAATTCAAGCATGTTCAGCATCTTATAGATTAATCCTAGGCCTAGAGCCAGGGTAATTACTGCCAGAAGGAATAAAAGTAACATAAATATAGGTTAACACACAAAGGGTCCCGTTTGCAAGGTTTTACACATCACCAGCTCACAGACGGATTTGTAAATTTAATTATAGAAAGATTTATAAAAGCAGGTAATACCTGAAGGGTCGTAAAAATAATTTTACTACAGTGATGAGAACAAAACAAAAATAAAAAAATAAAGGAAACTCCAAACATTTTAAGTTAAGTAGGGCATCTGATGATCTCCTGAAGCCCTTCCGCAGGATTCAGCCCAGACTGCCAGAGCAGCATCCGCCTCAGCCTTCCAGAAATGCCATTTCCAGAGGAGAGCAGATAAGTTGCTCTGACAGCCTTGTGACCTTCCAGAGCTGATGTGCTTAAAAAAAAAAAATCTTTTTTATAGAGGGTGCTCCTGGTCTGGTCAAAGCCTTGTTAGGCTGGGGGGGTACAATTCCAAACACACCTTTGCTGCGGGGGTGGTGTGAAATCCCTGGAACTGCTGGTTCCCATCAGGATTAATGGTGCTTTTCTGCCAAGGACAGCTTTGGGGGAGGAGGATGATTCCCTGTCCGTGGCAGGGGGTTGGAATGAGATGATTTTTAAGGTCCCTTCCAACCCAAACCATTCAGTGATTCTATGATTAAATATCACTGGCATGGATCTGGGTTCTGAGTGAGCTGTTGCCAGTGAAGGAAAAAGCAGGAGCAGGGGCTATCCAAGCAACTCAGCACAGAAAACCAGGAATATTCCCTGCCATCCAAGCTACAAGGGTGTTAAAAACTCTCTCCTTCTATGAGTGCTTTGTTCTTGAAGAAAAATGAAATACTGTTACAAGGTGTGTATGGAAGGAAGGCGCAGGGCAGGAATAGGGAGAATTCCATTCTGGGATCTCTCAGGCTTCCCACTAAAATACAGCCACCCTCAGAAACCTGGAATTGTAACTCTTACCTATAAACCCCGTTTTTTTGGTGTATAAACCACGTTTCTGACCTATCCAGTGCTTTCTACTCCAAAAGGCACTTCCTGAAAGGTCTCTGGGAGTGATGAAGGTGCTAAATCAAGCTTTTGTCAGTCCAGCAAAACACGATGTCACTTTTAAATGCATCCTTTGGGGACTTCAAACAGCTCCTGGCTGGAATGCTCTGCTGCTCCTTCACCCCCATGTCCAATGTGTTTGTGAGGAGCAAATGTTCAGGATGCTGAATGCCTGTAAGAAGGTATTTCAAACGATCACAGACAAGGATTTTTTTCAGCCTGAAAACACACATTTATTAGGAAGAAAACTTATGGGGTTACAAATATCATAAATAAAATGTAGTGTGATAAAAAAAAAACCCTCAGGACTGAGCATTAAATCTCTGGAAAACGGGGACAGGACCCTCCTCTTTGCCATGATCAGCAGCATCAGTTCTGCACACGTGGCTCCTGGAATCTCGTTTCACACCAGCTGTTTCTGAGCACAACGATCCAGGCTGGACACTCCAAACCCTTCTCGTAGGTAAATCCGTTTCTACAGCTTGAAAAGCCCCACAAAAGGCACGAGAGCTGTTTGCAAGGGTGTGGTTTAAATAGACAATAATGTGTATTAATGTATGTAGTGAGCACCCAAAACAGCACGGAGAGGGTAACGATCCATGTGCCTCGGGAGTTATGGGATGGCACAGGATGGAATGCGATGCAGTAAAGGGAATGCAAATGGAATCTCAGGATCAAGGAATGCCACTAAATCAGAGGCTGCAGCGTGGGGCCGTGGCACAGACGGAGCCGGGAGCAGCCCGGTCCCCCGGGCCGTGTAAAACTGGATTAGGCGTGAACTTCAAACCCAGTGTGATGTGGAATAATCCTATGCTGGCAGAAAGGGATCAAAGCTAATTTCTCTAACTTGCTTAATCTTCTGCGGAGATGTCTGAACTCGGGAGACACAGCAGGCTGGGAGTTAAAGCCTCGCTCTGTCAGAGGGTTCAGCAGGGGCTGAGGGAGAACAGAGCACGTTAAAAATCCTGGGCAGTGGAGTTATTTCTGATGAGCTTTTAGAAAATGAGAGATTTACAGATGGACTGGGTTGGAAGGGACCTTAAAAATAATCTCATTCACCCCTGGAAGTGTCCACAGCCAGGTTGGACAAGTCTTGGAGCAATCTGGGATAGTGGAAAGTGTCCCTGGCCCATGGTATGGGGCTGGAACAAGATGGGTTTTAAGGCCCCCTCCAACCCAAACCATTCTGTGATTTCATGATTCTCTGTTTCTATACCTGGGTCAGCTCTGCTGACATAAAACTCCAGAAACTTGAAATAACCCAACCAAACAAGAGCAAAAAAAAACCAAACCAAACCAAACCAAACCAAAAACTAAAAAAAACCCCCAACAAAACAAACAACCAAACCAAAAACCCTCAAAAACAAACAAACAAACAAACAAAAAAATCAAAAATCCACTCCTTTCCACATTAAATGAAACAGATTGATCCAAGCACTGGGACATCTCACCACCCATAAAAACCTTCCAGACCTAAAAAAAACAAAAAAAAGAAAAGAATAAAATTAAATAAATAATAATGCTCAAATATTAACTAAACCATTATTGATCAATTAAAGCTTAAATGGTGAAATAAAAAGAGGATGTTCAGGGATCCCTGATGGGGTGGCAGAGTTCATCCCACCAAAGGCTGAGTGTCTGAGCTCAGTCAAAGCTGGAGCCAAAAGGACAGGATTTCTAGGAGAGGACACATGTCAGAGTCAGTGACTGAGAGGGAGCCAAGACCAGCAGCTCTGACTGGGCACCTCACTTGGAATCACTGAATCGTTAAGGCTGGAAAAATCTTTCAGGTCATTGAGTTCTCCCAGCACTGCCAAGGCCACCACTGCCCCTTGTCCCCAAGTGCCACACCCACATGGCTTTGAAATCCCTCCAGGGATGGTGATTCCACCACGGGCAGCCTGCTCCAGTGCCAGAGCGCCCTGTCCGTGAAGGAACAGATAAATAAAGTCAGCTGGAATAAAAATTCCCAGCAGTGTAAATTAACCATTCCAAAACCTTTAAGAAAATAATTGTACAGGTGGGTGCCAATAGATCGGTAACTACACCTTAAACTGGGATAGAATTAGGATTTCTGGTTTGGTATGAGATCCTTCCACACTCAATGCTCCCTCTGTGCTGCTTAGAGGGTGCTGGTAACTGACAAACCCAGAGAACCAGGAGAAATAATCTACTTTGAGGTGTAAATCAGCTCTTACACTGCAATCTACAAGTGATTCTGCTGGATAAAAAGCACAAAAAATTAAGTACAAAGAGGCTCAATCGCCTCAAATAATGATTGGCCATAAGTGGATACATTATACCACAGACATGTCTCTGCTCTGTTAAATATTAATTGAAATGGACACATTTTAAAAGACATATAATAGGAATAAGCACTTTTTGTTAAAGGAGAGCAACTCTTGTTAGTGAGCAAGAAAGGAACAGCTCAGAGCAGAGCAGAATGAAGGATTTCAAGCAGGAACAGTTCAAGGATAAGAAAAATATAAGTACAGTAATCTGACACAATTATATGCACGTACACATATGCATTCAGTGCAGCTTTTCTAAATTAATTCCTTAAAATCTCGAATTGCAAGCTAAGTAAGATAATACATTGCTGATCTCTGGATCTGTGAGATCATTCAGCTTTACAAGATGACTCCAGTCTGGAGTAACACCGAGTTCAAACACACACGGAGCTGAAAGCAGCCCAGCTTTGGCTGCAACTCGAGGCGGCGTCAGCGGCTGCCACTGCAAAATGTGCAGAGAGCTCTCTCCAAGCTTCACACACACCCCCTAAATAAATCCTGTGCCAAAACACAGCAAATACTCTCTGTCAGAGACCGAGCTGTAAAGCTGTTTGGCTTTTCTTTTTTTTTTTTTTTTTTTTTTTTTGCTTCCTTGAGTTCCAGCTCGAGGACTGCTTGGAAATGCTCTGGTAGGGGAAGGGAAATGTCAGCCTGAGCACGTGCCCACCTTGTTTCCTCCACTGGTGATGTTGTTATATATATATATATTTATTATTTTTTTTTTAGATAGATAGACAGATAGATAGATAGATAGATAGGAAGAAAATTATCTGGTGATAATTTACTGAGAAATTTGGTACATTTGCCAATTATCTGTCTACACAAAACTTTATTTCATTCTTAGTCATGGAATCATAGAAACACAAAATTATAGAACTGGGGAATGGTTTGAGTTGGAAGGGACATTAAAGATCACCCAGTTCCACCCCCCCTGCCAGAGGCAGGGACACCTTCCACTATCCCAGGCTGCTCCAAGCCCTGTCCAGCCTGGCCTTGGACACTCCCAGGGGCAGCCACAACTTCTCATGCAATTTCTGGCTTGGTACAATGCTGCCTAAACTCCCCTCTGCTCCCAAAGGACTTTTGAGGGAAATTATGGGAGACTCAGGACTATTTGCAAGAGGAAAGCCCATGGAAAAGGAAAGAGAAGCTTTGCAAAGCAGCAGAAGTTGTGTCTGAAGACAAGAGCAGAAGAGTGACAGCACAACAGAAGCCTTTCCTTGACTCATTACCATTTTGTTGGAAGTTTTCCAGAGCGCTGGTCTCCTACAGCTCCTTCTAGGATGGAATCAGGTGATGTCAAAAAAACCCCAATTCTGCCTTAACGCTTCGTTCTCTTTGGCTTAAGCTAAAAACAAAGACACACATGGATGATTATGGAATGGGAAACACAAGGAAATGAAAAGAATGCTTTTTTGCAGGATTCTGAATTGTCATGAACAACGAAAACAAATAAATAAATATAAACAAAGGACAAAAATGCTTTATCCTAAACGATGGGTATAATGTATATACATTAAAATATATATACATTGGAATAAAGGGATGAAAACAACAGGTAAGAAACCACATTGTGTTTGCAACAGATGATAGACATGAACAAAAATCTGCTTACAGGAACTGCAAACACGCTGCCACGGTGTATTCCTGACTTTTTTCACCACTTCCCCAGCTGCAATTACCATCACCTCAGCCACAAACAGCAGATCTGGGGAGGGAGGGGGATTATTAGGGGCTCCTTTGTCATCCTGAATTACCTGCCCTGTGTGTGTGTACAAGAAAAGTCATCTTTATTGTCATTGTCCCCAATTTCACGGCCAGACCAGCGACACAGCCCGGCTGTGTGTCAGCACAGCCCCCAGTTTGAGGAATCCACACTGACACGACAAGAACTAATCCTATTATTTCCTTAACGGCATCTGAATAGGCATTTTCCAAGTCCTGCTTCTTATTGTAAGTTTAACCCGTGTGTTAATTCTCTTACTGAGATCTCAAGCTGCTTTCTCTAGAATCGGGGATTTAGGGGAATCAAATCCCTTCTATTCAATTTGCTACTTAAGAGACAAACCTTTCAAAATTAAACTTGCAGGCTGTTTGCCTGAAACACATCGCCTCTCTTTCCAAGGAAAATATCTCTAAAACGCGTTTTAAGCACAGAGAGAAGTTTTTAGCACATCTCAAGTTTAAACCTGACAGTGGCCGCCTTGAAGTAAGAAGCAGGGGGGCAGAAATTCATCGGGGGAAAGATTTTTAGTTTATTTTACTGTCAATGTGATGAGTGAACAACCAAGCAGTGCTTTACTTGAGTCAATTATTTCCTATTATTGTGACTCTCCTCCAGTAAATCACAATCACAGAATGGTTTGGGTTGGAAGGGACCTTAAAGGTCGTTTCATTCCAACGCCCTGCCATGTGCAGAGACACCTTCCATTATCCCAGGTTGTTCCAAACCCCATCCAACCTGGCCTTGAACAATTCCAGGGATGGGGCAGCCACAGCTTCTCTGGCCAATATCCAAAGGTGATCAAGTGGGGAAAGACTCTGGGAAAGCCCAGCTCCTCACAGACACTTCCTGTGGCTGACGAGATTTTTGAGCACATTGTGCTCAGGGGAGTTTTCCTTTCTGTAATCAAACATTAAGATATGAAGCCCCACGAAAACAAACATCTCACTCTAAACACACACACAGACACTTTCTGTGCTTTCCAGCAAAGCCACAACAACAGATTTGCTGTGGGTCTGCAGGAACTTATAGGTAGTGTATTACATATTGATTGAAAATTAATCCAAATAATTAGGCTTAAATTTTAATACCCGTGTACGTTTCTGTATAATTCATCACGAACGGCATTTTCTGAGGTTCCACGCGAGGCTCTGGGTTTAATTTTAATTATGCATTTATTACATAATTCACCAAATTCAGTAATGTGCAGTGAGTCTCCCAGCCATTGAAGTGAGTAACGAGATTTATCAGCCCAGTTTGTCACACAACAAACAGGATTCAGAGCCTTATAAAGGCGGGTGATGAAAGATACATGGAGGGAGGGAAGAACCAGCAGCAGCTTTATTGCCATGTAATAATGCTAATAATATGCAAATAATTCCCCATCTTAATGAATACTTCAGATGAATGCCACGTTGCAAGCGGGGATGGCACAGGGAGAGAGGGAACTCAGCTGCTGGGAGTGTTCAAAGCTCTTTGGAAGCCACTAAGTTACAGCTGTGGGTACCAGTGAGCTTCCCTTCTCTCCTCAGATGGAGGTGGGGCACTGGAGCAGCTCCCCAGGGAATAGTGACATTCCCAGGGCTCTTAGAGCTCCAGGAGAGTTTGGACTATGCTCTCAGGGATGCACAGGGTGGGATTGTGGGGGTGTCTGTGCAGGGCCAGGAGTTGGATCAATGAACCTGGTGGATCCCTCTGAACTCAGGATATTCTGTGGTTCCATCATCCTCATGTGCCAGAAGTGACACTGTCACACAGCAGAAGGTATCTAAGCTCCTCAAGCTCCTTACATCCCATTTTTAGACAGTGACAGTCACATCAAAGACACCTCAAAAATGTGGATCATTTTCAGAATAGGCAGGGATGCACACACACCCCTGTAGGGATCTCCATCCGGAGTCTGGAGCACAGACAACATTTGATACACCCAAACCTCCAGGGGTCTGGGACTTGCTCTCTTAAACACTTCTGGTGACTTTTCAAAGCTGCATTTGGAAGTTTCTCCTGAATCCCTGCAATTGTTAGAGGAGTGAATCTTGCTGTTCTTCGACAAACATTTCAATGAGTTTTTTTTACCGTTTCCAAAGCTTTTGCAAACGTCCCCCCTTTCAGCAGGAATCATCTCCCGTGGGACACTGGGCATGTGCTCAGAGGCCAGTGGTACCAGGTATTTGCCATGCTGTTCTTGTCCCTATTATTTTATCCTCAAACATCTTCTGGGAACTTGAATATTTAAGATTTACAACCTCCTCACAAAGCCAAGCCAGCATCCCTTCCCACGTTCTCACTTGAAACCCACTTTTTTCAGTCCTCCTTAGACATCCCTTTCATTCAGCTTCCCACATCCACACATCCTCTGGCATTTCCAGTCTCTCTCCTCTCTCAACAAAGTGTTAGGAGAAACAGGAACCTTTGAGGGGTCTCCTCCCTCTGCAAGAAGGTCCCCTCGAGCCTCCTGTTCACCAAGCTGAGCCCCTCGAGCTCCTTCAGCTGCTCCTCACAAAACTTCCTCTCTAGACCCTGAATTCCCGTGGAACAAAAAGGCTTAAAATGCCCCAAAAGTTCACCCTGATGCTGAATGGGGGGTTCTGGATCCTCCTCTATGCTCATCCCTGGGGAAAGAAGACAGTGTGAACCTCTCCATCCTCCAAAGGACCTGTACAGAAGAGAGCCCTGCAAATGGCACACAAACCTCTCACCAATTCTCTGCAATTCCCCCATGGGTCCCAGAGCAGCCAACTGTGAGACAGGAGCCCCAGGGCACCAGGCTTTGTTAGGTCTGGCACTCACAGCACTGCTCCTGGGATATCCCAACTGCAAGACAACAAAACCATCCCCTATGGAATCTGCAGGTCCAACGTTATCATAGGAACTTGACTGTGAAATCACAGGCCCTTGAAATATTTTGCTTATTTTGACCTCAGGCACAGAGGGAAATCTGCTGCTTTCACTGTGAAGTGGGACCAGCAGAGAGAGGATTTTTTCAACGTCTGATCCAGCACCACAGAGCTTGTTGCTCAGTGAGTGCAGAGACACTCTCTGAATTAAAAAGAGAACTCAATCCTCACTTCTGCTTAAAGGATGCCCTCAGACACCAGATGACAATGGGCTGTGGCCAGGTATTTACTACAAAATATGAGAGCTGCTGCAGGGAAGAGGAAACCCTGAGCCAGAAAAGACACAGAGACTGTGCTGCACCCACTGAAATGCAGCATTCCCAAAATAAAGCTTTGCAATTTGACACCAGGAACACACAATGGTTGGGGATGGATGAGAGCTTAGAGATCATCTCCAAACCCCTGCCAAGGGAAGGGATCCCACTCAGCAGACACTGCTGCTCCAAGCTCTGTCCAGCCTGGCCTTGGACACTTCCAGGGATCCAGGGGCAGCCACAGCTTCTCTGGGCACCCTGTGCCAGGGCCTCACCACCTTCATAAGGAACAATTCCTTCCCAATATCCCATCTATCCCTGCCCCCTGGCAGTGGGAAGCCATTCCCTGGGTCCTGTCCCTCCAGCCCTTGTCCCAAGTCCCTCTCCAGCTCTCCTGGAGCGCCTTTAAACACTGGAAGGGGCTCTAAGGTGTCCCTGGAGCCTTCTCCAGGCTGGACATTTCCAGTTCTCCCAGCCTGGCTCCAGAGCAGAGGCTGCTCAGGGAAGACACCATCTGACACCAAAACTGGACAAATTACACTTCACTGTTCCTTTTCCACGTATTTCATGGGCAACACAAGTGTGAAGAAGATGAAACACTCTGCCACCTCTGAAACATTCAGCTCTAATAAAAAACACAGCACTGCCAAGTAGAGCACCGTGAAATTATTCAGACTCCAAGTAAAATCACAAATTTGCAATAACCCACAAAGCCCTTAATTCTTCCCCCAATAATTTCTGAGTGGATTCAAACACACAAAGGAAAACCAGCAGGGAAGGAACGAGAGAGTGACTTTCTACACGTGCTGGGAAGTGACAGCACAAAGAGGGAGAAAGAGGAGGGATTTAGATGGGACATGAGGAGGAAATTCTCTCCTGTGAGGGTGGGGAGGCCCTGGCACAGGGTGCCCAGAGAAGCTGTGGCTGCCCCTGGATCCCTGGAAGTGTCCAAGGCCAGGCTGGACAGGCTTTGGAGGAACCTGGGATAGTGGAAGGTGTCCCTGCCCATGGCAGGGGGTGGAAGTCTTGCAGCAGAACTCTTTCAACTTGTTCAATGATTATAGAATCTAAATACAATAAAGGAAGATAGACAAAGAAGCAACCAGAGCAGCACATCTGAGCTCCCAGGTGGGGAAACATCACTTAATAAGGGAATTTTGTGGGCAGCAGCACCAGAGCTGGAAACCTTTATTCCGGCCTCTACAATCAGCACTTGCAGCACTTTGTTGACACAACAGAACATGGCTCAATTTCAAGCACCGTTGAGGTTGAGTAATTTCAAACATCTTTTAATGTTTGTAGAGAGTCCAGAGGGAAGTTGGTCGAAAAGATCTCCAAGGCAGCCACGTGGAAATATACACAAACCCCTTCCAATCACTGCAGTGCCAGGCAGGAGGCAGGAACGGAGACCGAGGAGGGAAAAGGGGAAAGGTGAGGATCCACACTTCCAGCTAAACTGCTGGAAACATTTATTTATGTCCAGTGGCTCCATTACAAGTTCACAGCTTCCCTTGGGGAGCAGTAACAGACCAATTCCATCAACACAGATTGGTGCTTCAGAAAAATTTTAAGTGTAATCTGTACTCCTATTTCTTCTCACGGCATGAACACTCCTTTTAGAGGGAGGTCACCCTCCTGGTCTCTTCTAGGTACCAAAAATGTGCATATGAGAAATCAGATAAGACATTAACACAGCTGGATTTAACTAGAATATTATACACTAGGGCATTGGTGCTTTTAATGAAAATCTGGGAAAGATTGCTGATAAACCTGTTTTGGGAACAATGACAGGGAAAACAGGCAAACACTCATCTACAGAGCTTCCCTAAACCCATGACGTCAAGGGAGAGCCCTCTGAAAGTCTAAATTAGATTTGCAAATGACAAAATTAGCTGCTCACTTCTGGTATTACCCCATTTTTTTCAGAGCAGGATCCAGCAGCAGTATCCCAGCAAGGAATTTCAGGATAACAAGCAATAAACACAAAACAGCATTTAGAGGTTGTGCAATTTTTTGGTCACTCATGAGGATTCAGAATAAGAAAATCCATCCTGAAAACCTTGAGGGAAACACAGCTCTTCAGGATGCCCTATTAGAACAGGGATGCTCCACAAATGTGCCTGTCAAGGCCACAATTCTCCACTGCCACTCCAGTTTGTGTCCCTGAAGTGACGCCAGGGAAAACAGGAACGCATTTCCTGCAGCAGGACAAGACCCTGGGGTTGGGGGACTAAAAACTGCTCGAGTCCAGCTCTGGTTCCTCCTGACCTCATAACTCTGAGCACAGCTGGGATTATCCACTGCTCCAGAGGCTGGAGAGTTTGAATGTGGCAGCAGGTGAAAACAACCAGGGCCACAAATGGCCCAGAAACCCTGAGCCAACACACAGAGATGATGGATGCGGTGTGCTCCCTCTTCCTCTGGCTGAGCACAAAGTCTCTACTGCTGCCTCCTGAAGCTTTCTGGAGGTGCTCCGCAGGGACATGGCTCTTAGAAGTTAAAACAAATATAAATGTTCATGAACTGGTGCTCAAATCACTCCTGTCACATGTGGAATCATGGAATCACAGAATGGTTTGGATAGGAAGGGGCTTTAAAGATTATTCAGTTCCACCCCCTGCCATGGGCAGGGACACCTTCCACTATCCCAGGTCGCTTCAAGCCCTGTCCAGCCTGGCCTTGGACACTTCCAGGGATCCAGGGGCAGCCACAGCTTCTCTGGGCACCCTGTGCCAGGGCCTCACCACCCTCACAGCAGAGATTTTCTTCCTAAAACCTCTAATCTAAACCTACTCTCTTTCAGTTTAAGCCATTCCTCCTTGTTCTGTCCCTCCATCCCTTGTCCCAAGTCCCTCTCCAGCCCTCCCAGAGCCCCTTTAGGCACTGGAAGAGGCTCTAAGGTCTCTCCAGATCCTTCTCTTTCCAGGCTGAACACCCTCAGCCTGGCTCCCAGCCTGTCTTCATGGGATATTTTATCTTTTTCTCTTGGGAACATGAAGAGCAGCAGGACTGTCAGATGTGCTCTGGAGCCAGAGATGGGGGTGACTGTGCAGCTTCACCCTGAGCCACGGGACAGCTGCTGAGCAGGTCTGCCTGCTTCCAAGAGATCCTGCTGCATCCACCCGTTCTCAGCACCTCCGGCAGCATCACCTTTAGAGAAAAGCAAAATTAAATCCTTCCTGTCCATCTGCTTTCTTCAGGACATGATACAACCCCTTGCACAGATCCACACAGCTGTCCCAAACTGCATCAGGATGGTTTAAATTCTTCCTGAAGTTTTATCAGTATTCCATGGGTGAAGAATGAAAAAAACCTTCTCCCACATCACCTCAGAGAGAAGTGAAAGCCTCAGAGGTACCAGCAGCTGCTGAAATTGTTCCTTCTAAGCCTGTCCTGACACCTAAAAACCTGAAACCTTTTCCTGAAGGAAGATTTTCCTCAGTGCAGCACAAGCTACTGCACAAAGTCCCCATTAATTTGCCATTTGCTCCTGGCCAGCAGAGGTAAGGAGTAAATCAGCACCTCTGTGGCTCTGTCACAGATGCCACAGGATTTTCCAGACAGACAGACTGTAAGTGCTGTCCTGCTGGGACACTGCACTCCACGCCACTGGCACATTAAGAGGATCGTGATCCCAGCATTAGCTGTGGGAACACTCCCAATAAATAGCTATTTTTCCAGCCTGATTTCTCCAGCTTCTATCACTTCACATTTTGATGCAGATTCTTCCTGTGAGCAGACTCATCACTGCCCAGCTAACTCTGTCCATCCGGCCCAGACACCACATTTGTTCACACAAGCCTGTGGCATATGGATTTTTCCTTCAAAAAATGAGGAGTGTCAGCATTTTCCTATCACTCTTCTGGAGCTAAAGTGATCTTAAACTCCCCCTCTTAAAAGCTGTAGCACATTTCACAAGAACTCCACTTTGTCAGGCCATGGTGAGGTCACAGATCAGGCTGGCAGGTGGAAAAGGAGGTTTAAATGTGTTTTTAGGGTCGCCAGAGGAGGATCCCTCAGCCATTGGGGTTTTTCAGCAGCTCTCTACTGCCTGAATGCAAAGCAGTCTCAGCTGAATTTCACTAATTCCTTCAAAGGCTCTCTTACACTCATCTGCACAGATTATGCAGTAAATACGCTTTAAGAAAGCACTCTCTAACCCCAACAAGGCTATTCAAAAAATAAGGCTTAACCAGCTGACCTCTGATTATCTTCAGCAGTTCACCCATCTGTCTCCAATACACAAATTCCAGCCTCAAAGTAATGCTTCCTTTAGGTGCCCAAACTGGATGTTAATAATTACAATGCTCTTCAATGAAATGGTGACATGAGAGCATCCAAACTGTCCCAAAAAAAAAAGCTCAGTGAGGGCTGTGAACTCTTAAAACCCTCTTGAAAGTCACCATGTTCCAGGCATAGGACATTGAAGCAGCATTTCTGTTCTCAAGTGACACATCAGCACCACCCCATGAGGATCTGATCCCATCTCACACTCGGACAAGATCAGCCCAAATGAGATGAACCCAAGTCTCTAAATGTTAATTAACTCCCACACAGTGATTCTGGGAAGAAACCTTTCCAGTAGCTCTGTCTTTTGTAGTGACAGAGGTCACAAAATTTGGGAGCTGTGAAGAAAACTGGGATTGCTCAATGGCAGCTTTCATGAAGCGCATCAGCCATAAAAATAAGTGACATTTGAAGCTAAAAATTAGTGAATTATTTGCATAGAAGTGGAGCAGCTCCAAGGTGCTGGCACCATGCTCCAGCTCCTTTATGGCCTTCTTCTCGCTGGACACCTCTGTTTACCATTCCATACGAGCTGCAGGAGACACAGCATCCATCAGGAAACTTCAGGGTTATCCCAGACCTCCTGGGGTATCACCAACTTGAATTCTCCCCTTCTGTCTGAAGTTATTTTTAAGTCCACTCACCTTTAACTTCAGACAGGAGTTCACTCTGCTACCCACTATGGAATGACAGAATGGTTTGGGTTGGAAGGGACCTTAGAGGTCATCCAGTGCCACCCCCTGCCATGGGCAGGGACACCTTCCACTATCCCAGATTGCTCCAAGCCCTGTCCAGCCGGGCCTTGGACACTTCCAGGCATCCAGGGGCAGCCACAGCTCCTGTCTCAGGCTCTCCAGATGCTGGCACCCTCCTGATGGCTGTGCACTGAGAGAGCAATTTCAGCAGCACCAAGCCTCTAAAAGTGGTGTTTGACCCTTTCCAGCCTGGAATCCAGGCTCTTTAACATCCAGTATGGACACTGCAAGCAGCTTTTGAATGCGAAGGGTTTCCACTGAGTGCACGTTACAAGTTAGCTCTCTTTAGGTCCTTATCTTTCTCACAGTGCATTTGAAATCACCCAGAGAGATCCTGATCCTGGCAGGCCTTGGAGATTGTTTTGATTACAAGAGAAAAGAAATGCACAAATGCATCTTAAAGAAAAGGGAAGATGGAAGAGGAGCTTTCAAATGGATGCAGCTTTGCTGGAGACAGGAAAAAACCATGGGAAGAGGAAACCAGGGAGCACCAGTCTGGGACACAGAGGACCTGCAAGAGGCTGATTACAGCCTTGATTAACAACCCCTGCTCAGGGCTGGGGCAACAGGAGCAGCAGTGGGCAAAGCCAGCCCTGGGAGGAGGTGAAGGAAGGCAGGAGCTGCTTTCCAGGAGAGCTGAGCTACAGGGACTCTTCACACCCCCGTTATCCATGAGGGAAGAGCACAGAGCACTTCCCATGGAAATGAATCTTGGCTCAGGAGTGAGACTGAGCTGTGAGAGTGGAGGAAGCACCCACACCCAATTCCCCTGCCTTAATGAGCTTCAGAATAGATGAATATTTTACCACCTTTCACCCTGAATATTTGGAGGGTTTTTTATCTAAGGAGAAAAGGAGGATGCAAACCCACAGTAATGCACAGTGGGGCACCCAGCTGGTTGAAAAAGAGATGTGGACCTGGTCTTGCACCTCCAAATCCCAGTGCAGCCAGACCGTGGATACAACAAAGCTCATGAGATGTCACCTCTCAGCCTCAGGCCACCAGAACGGTAGGAGGGGCACTGGCTGCACTTGTAACCTGAGTTTATGCAACAAAATTTCTGCTTATACTCATCACATGTCCTCCCGTAAAAAATACTGTGTATAGGTTTACATGGGATATTATGAAAAATTTTTCCCTGTGAGGTTGGTGAGGCCCTGGCAAAGGTTGCCCAGAAAGAAGCTATGGCTGCTCCTGGATCCCTGGAAGTGTCCAAAGCCAGCTTGGGGGCTTGGAGCAACCTGGTCTAGTAAAAAGTTTCTACCCATGGCAGGGGTTGGAATGAGATGAGGCCCCTTCCAACCCAAACCATTCTGTGATTCTGTGATAAAACAGAGCAAATTCTCTTCCTTCATCTCGAATTAAATCTAAGCATGAAGCAAAACTGGCTGCATTTGTGTAGTGATACATGAAAGTGTCTGCAAAGCATTTTAGGATCCTTCAGGAAAAATGCTAAATATCTGTTCTATAATTCAATGAATGTTAATATATTCATCACAGATTTCAACTCTTCAGTTGCACGGGAGAAAAACAAGAAAATTAGTGCTTGTTGCAATGTTACGATGCCAAGGGATGGAAGCAGTCCAGGGCCTCGGAATATTCAAGTTCTGTGTGGGATGCAGGGAAATCCCCCATCAGAACACAAGCAGAGCCTGTGTGCTGTGGGACGAGGAGTGAGCTCACACCCAGGCACGCTGGCTTCAACCTCCAAAGCCACAAACCAGATGTTTTACCTTTTTGTGCCTGCCAAAATCAAACCCAACCCTGCCTCTGTCCTCACACAGAGGGCCCTGGTCCTGCCTGCCAGGCAGAGCCGGGTGAATCATTCTCCTCGTTCATTTTTCACTCTGTGCCCTTCTAAAAAGCTGTACCTGAGGTGCCTCCGTGCTGACACGACCTCATGAGGACAGGGCTGCAGACCACAAAGGCAAAGCACTTGCCCTCCTTTTCCCAGGCACGCCATTCACTGCTACTCCAAGGTATTTTTGTTCGCTGCTTGGAGCGACTCTGAGCACATAACCGCCCTTCTTTGTTCAGGCTCTTCAACAAGAGTACCCACTGCTTCTGCAGCGTGCTCAAACATAAAGACTCCCAGCAATACCACGCATTTAACGGCTCGGGCTATTTTAGCATGTGCTAAATTAGGGGAGTGTTTGTAATGTGCTCACCTAAACGATCGGTGCTCACACACCTCCTGCTTTTACACCTCGGTGGAAAAAAATAAATCCCTGCTGTGGTGTGTCCACATGGGAATAAACTCCTGTGTGATCCCCCTGCAATTTTTCCAAAAGGTTCTGCCGTTCATTTTCTCCTCCAGCATCTTGGGTGTTTCAGTGACCATTTAAGCAGGTCACTTCAGAGAGCTGGGGCTCCTCTGTGACAGGTTGGGAGAGCTGGGGGGGCTCACTTGCAGAAGAGAAGGCTCCAGAGAGACCTCAGAGCCCCTTCCAGTGCCTAAAGGGGCTCCAGGAGAGCTGGAGAGGGACTTGGGACAAGGGATGGAGGGATAGGACAAGGGGGAATGGCTTAAACTGAAAGAAAGCAGGATTAGATTAGAGATTTTAGGGAAGAAATTCTTCCCTGTGAGGGTGGGGAGGCCCTGGCACAGGGTGCCCAGAGAAGCTGTGGCTGCCCCTGGATCCCTGGAAGTGTCAAAGGCCAGGCTGGACAGGGCTTGGAGTGAGCTGGGATAGTGGGAGGTGTCTCATCACAGAGGGCAGGAATGAGATGATCCCTAAGGTCTCTTCCAACCCAAATCATTCTGTGATTCTGTGCCCTTTGCCCCCAGCCCTGTTACAAAGCTCCTCTCGTTTTTCTCCCAATAATACCCTTCATCCTGACAGCTCGACTGCTGCTGGAATGCCTTTGCAGGAGGGGCAGGAGAAGCATCTCGAAGAGAGAGTATTATTCTCCAGCAGTGGAGCACCCTTTCCTCCAGCCTGGAGCCACAGCAACCCTTCTGTTCCCCTGGTTTCCAACAAGATCCTCCCCCCGCTGCGCTTATGAAAGGCCCGATGCAAAAATCCGCCCTTAAAACAACCATCAGCAGTTTTTAAATCCCGCTAAGCTGTGCACTGGCAGGAGGAGGGGAACAAACTGGCCTCGAGGTAAACTCCAGTTCAGCTCCATTCAGCTATAGAAACTGATATGTTAAAATAAAATACAGGTGCACAGTGGTGAACCCCAGAGCTGGCAGGTCACAGGGTGGGCAAAGCACAGGGTGTGCTGGCAGGGGCTTGGAACAACCTGGGATAGTGGAAAGCGTCCCTGCCTATGGCAGGAGGTTGGAACAAAATCAGCTTTAAGGTCCCTTCCAACCCAAGCCATTCTGTGATTCCAAGAAATAAAGCAGGGTTACAACTTTTAACATCTGGTTACTTTTGGACATTAGTCTCATAAAATGTTTGCAAAATGGACATTCAGCATCCCATCTTGATTATCTCAATGCCATCAAATCCACACAGATTTTGCCTCGTACTAAAGGCAGAGTATAATATTTAGGCATTTTAGAGTTTCAAGGCTGGAAAAGCCATTTCAATCTTAAGAGCCTCAAGAAGCAATAAATCATAACAGTTCAGACAGGAGTTGTTTTTGACTCAGTATTACCGAGGTAAATTACTTGTAGCATTACAGAAGAGTAATTCTGTGTGTGAGAAACGAGCAGCAGCACTTTGGTGATAAGGTTAGAGAGATATTTGTGCTAACGAGGAAATTTAAGCTTCATTTCAACGCAGACTCACTGCAGCCTAACTCCGGAGCCGTCAGCGGTGTCTCCTGCCTTTCTCCAGGGACCGACTCAGTATCACTCTCACATCCTTCTCTGGAGTGATGAAAGCACATTATAGGCTGATAAAAGGCAATCCGTGGTATTTCTTACAGGTCTCTAAAGATCAGCAATTTATTAAAAAGCGCTTTTCAGGAACTGGGCAAAAACAAAACGTTCTTCATCAACACCTCACACTGAATCCATCTTCCCTTAAATAAATTCCTAGCTCTGGCAATACAAACGGACTCGTCCCTAATTGCTGCTGTTCCACATTTGCAAATTCCAAGTGGTCATGCCTCTCTGCTTGTCAGCAGAGATTTATCAGCCCTGCTCGGTGTCCAAAGGTCACACAAGTAAATCTGAGCATGTTCTGAGCAGGAATCCCTCCCTCTCTTCCTGAGCTGTCCCATCCACAGCAGTGCACAAACCCAGGGTGGCACAACACAGAATACAACAGCTTAAATAATTAAAACCAAAACTATAATTATCAAATGAAAGAACAAAGCAGCTCTGAGACACAACAAGCTTCGCTTCGCTTTGCTTTATCCTCTCCTGACTTGTTCGCAACAGGTATTGCAGGCTCTGCTGTGAATTAACAGCAATGAAGGGATGCTCTGGGGCTTGGTTAAAGGCTACTGCATCCAGCTGTTCATCTGTCATCAAAACACAGTGAAACCACCAGAAAACTGAAGGTCTGATTCTCACTTCCCACTTAAAACCACCCTGGCAGTGCAAATATGAGAATAAATTATACTCCTCCAACAGCAGCGTAAATGAGCTGTAGCAGAAAAGCCGATCCAGCTGAAGATTTCAAGTTAAAAACTAAAGCAAACCCAGGTACAGATGTTTAGTAGTCTCATGCCTTGTGCAAATGCTGCTTTCAGTGTGTGCTGGAGCTGCTCAGCTCTCCTCTGAACAGCACCTGGGAACTGCAATGTCAAGTCAGACACTAAAATCAGGCATGGAAATGCGCAATAAATGAACCATCCAAAAATTTCTTTTACTGTGTCTGTACCTTTGCTCGTATCAAAATCTCTCTCCAGCCCATGTGCTGCCCTGGAGCTCTTTGATTCATCCCCACAGCTGAGAACAGCTTAAGCCAAGCCCCTGTGTGTGAAATCAGGGGAAATCAGTTAAATCAGTCAAGTGGAATAACCAGGGGGGAACTGCTCCTCACAGGAGTATCCTTACCCATCATGGGTCACTCTGCTGGAATTCAGGCCTGTTTTCTTCTTGGCTTCCCAAGGCACTCTGCACACAGTGACACCTTCAGTTGTCTGCACTGACAGGGGTCACCACCCAAAAATTCACCCCTGGTAGCTCAGTGTCAGCCCCAGAAACCAAACAGTGAGGGGCTGCCAGGGACGCAGGACTCCAGGGCAGGAGAAGCCTGGCACAAGCCCTGGTGTGTTCCCAAAGGTGTTTGCTCCAGGACCTGGCTGACCCTGAGCTCAGTGCTAAAATCATTTTTCCATGTTGTCACTTTTTTAAACAAATAAGACTAAAATTGGGAGATATACCTCCGTGGCTGAAACACAACCTGCCCTGCAAGGGGGCCAAGGTCAAGTAACCCTGTGATTTATTGACTCTGGGATGTCTGAGTCACAGAATCACAGAACCAGGCTGGAAAAGACCTCTGAGATCACCATGTCCATCCACCAACTCAGCACCACCACCGTGTTCACCACTAAACCATGTCCTCAACTGACACATCCACACATTTTTTGAACACTTCCCCGGATGATGACATGGACATCCTACTCTGAAAAGCACAGTAATCAAACCTTACAGACCATAAAACCTTATTCTCCTTTTCCCCCCAAAATTCTGAGGTGTTCTGCTTCACCACTAAGACTCCAGAATGTATCACCTGAGTTTGTTATAGTGCACTGAAAGCGGAGAAAATGTCAAAATACAGATGCCAGGCTGATATTACCAAACTGGATTGGGTGAGGTCAGAATATTTTGGTAGAGAATGATTTGAGCAGCTCATTTTTCTAAATTACACTGCAGTGCTGAAAGCGAGTGGCGCTCAGTGCTTTGCTCAAAGCCTAATTCAATTTTACTCTGTCTCAGAAAAAGAAAACAGCACATTAATCCCAAATCCCATAAACACAGAGTTGTAAACACTCCCCAGCACCCTCCCCACCCATGCTGAGGAGGGCTGGCCTGTTTTCCAAGCCTGTGTGAAAGCAGATGGCAGCCACCTAATTCGGATTCGGTGCAATCTGTTGCTGGTGGGGAAGGAAAAAAAAAATACTTGACTGCCTTTCCTTACAAATGTAAAACCTGGGAAGTTCAACCCACTCCGTAGTTTTGTGAGATGTTTGGTAACAGTTTTGCCAACAGAGCCAGCTCTGCTCAGGGGGAACACATGCTTCTTGTTCTCAGCCTGAACTCCGCAGTGAAAAATCCCCTCGGATCATTTTGGAAGGGGGAGCTGTCTACGGGCTCAGTTCTTACTCTGGCTGTGCACCCTGCCACGTGCACCACTCATGACAACATGCCAGTACACAGAGACACCTTATCTACCTCATTTTTTATCACAGCAATAAAGATCTTATTGAAAATATAAATATATTACAGCATATATAAATGCTTTTTGTCTCCAAACATCCCGTGCTGCCAGGAATCCTCTCTGGTTCAGAGAAGTTCTTCTTGTGAGGTACAAAACTGGATGTGGGATTTTGTTTATGATCCACAAAGGGGGTCAGGTCACTTCTTTTCTGTGGTTGGGCTCCTGCTTAAAGAGACTGAGATGCTGGTGGCTTCCTTTGTCCTGGGAAGGGAATGGAGCTGGGGAAGGGGCTGGAGCACCAGGAGAGGCTGAGGGAGCTGGGAAAGGGGCTCAGCCTGGAGAAAAGGAGGCTCAGGGGGGACCTTGTGGCTCTGCACAACTCCCTGACAGGAGGGGACAGCTGGAGGTGGTCAGGCTCTGCTCCCAGGGAATAAGATTCAACGGTACAGCCTCAAGTTGCACCAGGGGAGGTTTAGATTGGATATTTGGAATATATTACTTCACCAAAAGGGCTCTCCAGCCCTGTAACATCCCATCTTGGATATGGGAATACTGTGGGAGACAGTTTTGAAAGCTACAGTCAAAGCAAATCATAGAATCACAGAATGGTTTGGGTTGAAAGGAACCTTAAAGCTCCTCTCATTCCAAGCCCCTGCCAGAGGCAGGGACACCTTCCATTACCCCAGGTTACTGCCAGTCACTGTTCATCCCCCACTCACAAATCCAGTCATTTTAACTTACAGGACAATCAGGTTGGTCAGACATGATTCACCCTTGGTAAATCCACGCTGACTATTCCAAACCTTTTCTTTCCCTGCACATGTCTATAAATTTGTTCCGAGAAGACTCACTCTATGATCTACCCAGGGGTCAAAATGGAGCTGACTGCCCTGTAGTTCCTTGGATTATCCCTGTGTAGTCTTAGGAAAATGGCAGCAATACTTACCCCTTTCCCATCATCTCCATGAATTTTCAGAGAGGCCTTGCTTTGATTTCAGCCACCTCTCAGCACCCCGTGGGACCCACCAGTCTCATGGATTTGCAGGTAATCCCTGACCCAACCTTTATCCATTGTTGATGTTCCTCTGTGTCTCAAACCCCTTTGCTCCTGGCAGAGGCCAAAGCACCCAAGTGGAGGATCACAGAATCATTCAGGCTGGAAAAGCTCTCCAAGATCATCAAGTCCAACCATTCCCCTGGCACTGCCAAGCCCACCACTACCCCATGTCCCTGAGTGCCACATCCACACAACCTTTAAAAACATCTTGCTGTTCCTGACATCCCCTTGCAAGCATCAACAGCAGCTGAGTTCTGGCTTACCTAACACAAATCCAACATGCCTGGATGATGTTTAAACCTCCACCCTTGTAGCCAGACTCTGCTTCTACCTCCTGAATATTGCTTTTTTTGCATGTTGAACACCAAATGAACCCACTGCCTCATTCTGCCTCTAGCAGAGGTCACAGCATGATGCCTCAAAGTGAAAAACCTCTTTGACCCCACTCAAAACTCAGGGCTTTGATAGCTCTTCTCTCCAAGCATGAAAAACTGGATAATGCTGCCAGTGATTAGTTAAACCCCTTCACAGCAGCCTGTAAATAACCCTGGCTTGACACAAATGCCAGTGGTCACAAAGCTTCAAAGTCCTTCTTCAGAACTGGCCAATTTTATGTGACTGGGTTTCTCTGCGCAGGAATGAATTTGAGAGGTTGATTCTATGTGATACAATCAGGATGTTTTAGTTCCTAGAGATAAGTTGACACTTCTCCTCCTACCCACAGCTATAGACTTGAGAAGCGTGACACAGATTTCCTACAAACTTACAAATGTTTGCTTCGCTGTTTCAGCAGCCTCAAAGTGCCTTAACTGCATTTAAAAAAAAAAATAGAAATCGCTAAATGCTGAAGTTACAACATTTCTGTCATCCCTGATGTTTATAAACATTAAATGAAGCTTTCAATGAGTACATTCATGCTGTCACTAGCACAGAGCTGCTTTGCTCTGGTTTTTGTCTCCTGAGGAGAAATACAGCTGTGAATCCACCAATCCCACAGTAACAGCAGAACCTGGACATCAGCTGGTGAGTCAGGTTGAGCTGTGAATTTTACTGGAATAATGGAAAATGCACCAACACACAAGACTAGAAAGCTCTAATGGTCATTCTTTCTCTTCATGGAACTATTTCCCTAAATTCCTGCCATTTTTTTCCCTGATCTCAATCCAAACGATGCTTTTCAATATTTTGGCCTAAAATCTCCTCCTATTATTGCTACCATCAACTCTTCACCTAAATGACATCAGGGACAAGGTGATATGGGAACGCTCTTCGATCTACTTAATGCTTTTCCTTGGAGCATTAATCCATCGGATAAACAAACTGAAAGGGGGAGGTTTAGATTAGATAATTTAGGAAAAATTCCTCCCTGTGAGGGTGGTGAGGCCCTGGCACAGGGTGCCCAGAGAAGCTGTGACTGCCCCTGGAACCCTGGAAGTGTCCAAGGCCAGGTTGGATGGGGCTTGGAGCAGCCTGGGATAGAAGAGGGTGTCCCTGCCTGTGATCCTACAGTATTAGACCAGCCACCCACCTTGGAAGATGTGCTGCCTTCGAAGACACAAAAACTCTTCAGGAGATGGCAAAGGGACCAGTCCACTCCTCCCACTTCCCCTGTGGAGGACAATTACCAGAAACTGTCCTGCAGCCTGGAAGAGGAGCTAGAGATATTTGTTCCTGATTTGCTCCTGTGCTAAGGCACCCATTTAGAACCATCAAATCACATCAAGGCTTCTCCTCTGCAACTTCAAAACGCTCCAAGGCTGCCAGAGCTCAAGGAGTGTTTGGACAACACTCTCAGGCTCAGGACAGGATGGTTGAGGTGTCTGTGCAGGGCCAGGAGTTGGACTCCTGGTGGGTCCCTTGCAGCTCAGGACATTCTGTGAATACTCTTGATAAACTCCTGGCTGAGCAGAGCGAGAACATCTCTCCTCAAGCAATGCAAAGTTTGGTAATTCCCACCTCTCTGCCTTGGAACAGCTGCTGTGGCTGAACTTCACCCAAATCTGCTCTGCTGAGAAAGCAGCACCGTTGTACCCCAGCCTCGTTCACTGCTGCTTGCCCCAGATTGGGAACTCTGGGGGCAGGACCCAAGGCAGGAGCTGGCACAGATGGGACACACCAACACTGAACAAAGGAAGGCTGGTCCCAGATGATGCTGCTCCTGTGCCAAACCTCGCCCTGCCAAAACCACTCTGGAGACTCTGCAGTGTGACCAGCACTGGAAGAGCTGAACCAGGGTCTGCCTTCTCCTCTGGAGATGGTCTGGCTGCTTCCCTTGGGTTCTAAGTCACCACTTCAGGGCTGTCACGAGATGCTGGAACAACGTGCACCCTCAGGGTCCATCTGAGTGCATCGGTTCAGTCCCTGGCGAAACAATCCTGTACTAAATCCAGCTCAGCTCTGTCACACCATGGGCTTGGGATTATGTGCTGGCTCTTGACTCATCAGGTTCTCTCTTAGATGATGGCAGGACCAGGGGCTGAGTTTTAGTGCCCTGGAGCCAAGAGAGAGACTCCCCTCTGTCTCTCAGCAGTGTAATGTCACAGAATCCATCTTTCCAGACGTACTCCTGCTCATTTTAAAGGTTACAGACATGGTTTCACAAGATTTATTTTCATGAAATGAGACTTTTACCCTCCTTTTTGTAAATCATCTGATCTCCCAGTGTACTTCAGCTGTGATATTAATTGTAAAACCCACACGTACCCAGGCAGAAATGTTAAACAGGGAATGCTCAAGAACTGGAGAATTATATGAGGGATACAGAATGCTCAGTGCAAGGGCAATCCAGCATCCTGCTGAGCACAGAAGATAGGCATATGCAACCACCTTTCACTAACCATGTGAAAAAACTTTGGGAAAGATGAATAAATCCAAGGGATAATTAAGAAGGGAGCATTTTTGAGAAGTGAACTGCATGAAATGTGGAGAAAGATATCAACACTTCGTTTTAACACCTCCTCCAACAAAGCCTTCCACTTTCAGCCTCTGCCACGTTGTGAGATCAGCTCCCAAATCTTTTAAAGCAGAGTGGAGCTCTCCAGTCTTAACACTACTTCCAGTATATTGATCCCAAGCATGCAAAAATCAGCAGCCATAATTATTCCGGGTTTTGGAAGCAGCTACTTTGTTGTAACTCGGACAGAAATTACACATCAGTGAGAAGGAGGTGAGATATTATTGCACCTACTTGGCCTAAATAGTAACAAGTCTGTGTGTCTACAGCAAAATGGGGAAGACCACAGTTGTCTAATAAAAATGCAATTCACTGCCTCAGAACTAAGTTTTGCCCAGATCTTAATGCTGTAAAAATTGCATTTGTTTCAGCAATCAAATCTCCCTCTCATTACTTCACTGCTATCAGGCTTCTGATACAGTTGACATGATCACTTTCAACAGGAAAGTTTGAATTTTAGAACAGCCAATCTTGTCCTCTTTTTCTGTAGTACTTTACACTCATCCATTTATACAATCAGATTTTTTCCATATAAATAGTCCTTTCTAGAAAAATACATTCAAAATAGTTCCAGTGTCCAGGTAATTAAGAATACAAGCAGAATGAAAGACACAAAAAGAGTTTCTAAAGGGACAAAATCTCTTCCTTTTTCACTTAAGATGACCAGGCTTCCTAATTATTTCTGTCTATGTAAGATCTTGTCCCCAACACTGTGACACAGAGCATTAAGTGCCCCTCTGAACACTCTCATTCACACCTGGCTGTCCCCACCTGCCCGCAGTTCTCCCCTCTCCAGCACAGGTCAGCGATGTGACAGCCCAGGCTGTGACCTGTCCTGCTGAATTCTGGCCTCCAGAAACCCTTCTTGGTGATAAAACTGATTTATAGAACAACTTCTCCCAGTGCTGAGAACAACCTGCCTGTTGGAAAGTCCTGTCCTGCTACCAAACAGTTCTGACATAAATCATTTTCTGCAGCAACTGAGGTAGGTAAAACTCTCCACAGAACCATGGAATGGGTCGGGTTGGAAGGGAACTTTAAAGATCTCTGTGTTGAACACTCCTGCCATGGGCAGGGATATAAACTCAGGGTTTCATCCAATCTAACCGTCAATTTTTGCAGGGATGGGGCACTCACGGTGTCCATGTTTCACCACCGTCATCATAAAAAATGTCTCCTATACCTACTCTCCTTCTATCCATAATTCTTTTGACTCCCAGGTCCCCTCTGCACAAACTCCTCTTCCCTGGGATTCTCTCATTCCTGCAGCAGTTATCCCTTCCTCCGTGCTTGCAGACCTACTCCTGCACTGCTCAAAACCTGGCTGGCTGAAAAGACTGCCAGAAAAAAAAAAAAAAAACAAACCTAAAACAAAAGAACCTAAAGCTTAGACGCCTGGAATTTCCTCTTAACACCTCTTCAAGCTTTCACTGTTCATTGAGCCTTTCATTTCCTTCTCAAATAACCTCCCACTGAGTTAAACCAACACAATCGAACAAAATCTCTGTAACCAGGCCAACACACGGAGCTCCCATAGATCCAGGGAACACGTGGAGATCTATCACACCCCCTCCCGTAGCGCCGGCAGTCTGAGCTGGGATCGGCAGCTGCAGCAGGAAAAACCTCAGCCCTGGGATCAGATTATGGCATCGCTTCTCCCAAAGATTTACTTGCAAAAGAGGAATGGCCTTGAAGATGGACAGAGATAGGAGCAGAGGGGTGATGAAGTCGGTGCAAAATAATCACAGAATCTTTCTGGTTGGAAAAGAACTCTGAGATCACTGAGTCCAACCTGTGACTGATCCCCACCTTGTTAACTGGAATAACTGGTGTGTCCTGGTCAACTCACTGGTGGACTCTCACAAACGTGGCAGCTTTTACTCCATGGGACCTGTAATAGGTTTTTCTCTCCCCTCTGCTTTCAGGGACTCAGCAACCATTTGCTATCTGAAAAATCTGCACTGAAAACTCTGGTTGAAATGGGTCAAATTCAAAAGCTACCACAGGGACAGGCTCTGTGTCTCCTGCACACACACAGAACACCAAAATATGGATCAAATAACTTCACAGAATCCCAGAAGGGTTTGGATAGGGAGGGACCTTAAAGCCCATCCCATTCCAAACCCTGCCATGGATTCCACTATCCCAAGTTGCTCCAAGCCCCGTCCAGCCTGGCCTTGGACACTTCCAGGGATCCAGGGGCAGCCACAGCTTCTCTGGACAACCTTTGCCAGTGTTTCCCCACCCTCAAAGGAAGAATTCCTTCCTAATATTCAATCTGAATCTAAAATTCAAAAGAGCCTAATTATCCAGTGCTTTATGCTATGCTTTTTCATGATTCAGATGCTCTGATTTCATAATTCAGGACATCAAGAAAAGAAGCTACAGATCACTATGGAAAACACTAATCATGTTTTCTCTCAAGTATTTTAAAGAGTAGCATAAATACAACCACTATTTCTTCTTAGCCACCCTGCTGTGCAGAATATGAGGAAAACTCAATAAAACTGGCACACTTTAGACATCTGTTTATTTCACCTGACCACAACAACCTCTTCTTCTGGCTTCTCTGCCACAGCACAGACACTTTCAGGACTTTCCCATTCCAGCTCCCCCTCTGCCCCAAATCTTCGGCTCATCTCTGTCACGTGTCCTTCCCCATGCTCTAACTTGTGATTCCTTTACCATTTACCTCCACAGGAATGTGATACCTTCCAAGTGCTAATTTAACCTACTCAGAAGCTGTTCAGATCCATGGAGAGCAGCAAATAACTCTCTGCCACCCCCTGCTTCAGTTTCTCCACCAAACTGGGGCATCCTTGGGATCTGTGAAGGGAGCACTGAAGATCCCACCTCCTCCTCTTGGCCTCCATCCTCCTCTTGTACTTCTGGCTTTCTTTAAAGCTCACATTGCCAAAAAGGACACCTCTATCATGAGAGAAGAGTCTTCTTTCCTCTCCTGCAGTCTTCAGGGTGGCAAAAGCGAAACAGGAACATTTTTGTTTCCTTCTAGTAAGAATTCCCTGGCTTTACATGCAGAGCAGAAAAACACAAAATTTGGAAAAAAACTGGTTGTTCCTGAGGAATAGATACTCCTTCTGTGGGAGGGGTGTGCTGTGAGCCTGCTCCCTTCCCACAGGGATGTTCAGCACTTTCCTAAGTGATCAGAGACATCCTGAGTCACCCTGTGTCAATCAACACCATCCCTTAAAACACAACCACCAGACTATTTTCTCCTAGCACATCAAAACCACATGGAAAACCAGGTACCAGGGAATCAGTCATGGAATTATAGAAGGGCTTGGATTGGAATGGACCTTTACAGATCCTCTCATTCTACCCTCTGCCATGGGCAAGGACAAATTTCACCATCCCAGACTGCTCCAAGCCTCGTCCAGCCTGGCCTTGGACACTTCCAGGGATCCAGGGGCAGCCACAGCTTCTCTGGTTTACCTGTGCCAGGGCCTCCCCACTCTCATAGGGAAGATTTTTTTCCTAATATCCATTCTAAACCTACTCTCTTTTATTTTGAAACCATTCCCCCTTGTCCTGTCCCTCCAGGCCCTTGTAAATAGTCTCTCTCCATCTTTCTTGTGTGGTCTCCTCAGGTGCTGAGGTGTCAATAAGGTCACCCCAGAGCCTTCTCTTCTCCAGGACGAACAATCCCAATCCTTTCAACCTTACCTCAGGAGAGAGGTGCTACTTCCCTCCAGGATTTACCTCCAGGTACAACTCCTCTGCAGGTTTCCCGCTGTCATCTCACCCCACATATCCACTGTGGATTATATGTGAAAAAATACTCAATCCAAGATAAACCGGTGATGACAAGGCCCAGCTCTACTGGAATAATAAATTCCTGTTCTGGCTGCAAGGTCAGCACATCTACAGGCTCTGGACTCTGCCAAGACAACACATGGATATCACAGGCACCCTGACACAGGCTGACAGAGATATTTTCCTTAGATCCTCTGCCAGGTCTCCTGTGTGCCAAAATATTCAACCACCTCCATCCCCATCCCTGAGAAAACATCCCCAGGTCTGCCTTACCCTAATCCATGGATGAGGTCAATCTGCAGGACACAAAGCAGCAGCTCAGGTGACACCAACCAGCCAAGGTGCTTTTTATTTCAATTTTCCCATGCTCTGGAGTGGTACCTGATGGCTGCTGAGCCAAACCTGCAGAGCCTGGCATTAGGAGCTGTGTTTGTGCTTCCTCAGAAAGCCAGCAGTTAATGGCATTCAGGCTGCCTCCAGAATCATGAAAATATCTTTATTAAGCATGTCAGGAAACGCAGCAAAATGCTGTGTCGAACAATTGGCCGTAGCAATGCTACTCAGCTCTGCAAAGCGAGTCTGGATCACATCTGATGTGCTACATAAAATATATGTCAGCATTTTCCTGGCAATAACAATAGAGCACTTGCTGAAAAAACCTTAACGCGCTGCAAATAAAATATTTGGAAGTGTGGTCACTGCAGAGCTTAACACACTCAGCTGGAGACTCACATGTCTCAATTGCCTTAGAGGAGAGCTGAAAAAGCCCAACTTTTTCAGGTATATTTAGACACTGTATTGAGTCTATGGGCTTCTTATATATTTCAGGTATAAAAGACATTTTTATTTAGCCCTATCTGTGCTTTCCTGCATATAGGCATATGACCCAAGGGGAAAAAAAAGGAGATGAAAGCAAGAAAGTAAGGCCAGTGTAAGGAAGGAGGCACAGGCAGCGAAGTTTTTTATAAGGCTTGAAAACTGCTGTGCTTAGTCATGAAGGAAATCAGAAATATTAAATAAGAGGTAGAATAATAAAATATGTTGAGTTGGAAGGGACCCATTAAGATCATAGAGTCCAACTCGTGGCCCTGCACAGATACCCCAACAATCCCACCCTGAGTGTGAGAGTGTTGCCCAAACACTTCTTGAGCCATGACAATTCCCTGGGGTGCCTGTTCCGTGCCCAACCACCCTCTGGGGGAAGAACCTTTTCGTAATATCCAATCTAAACTTCTCCTGGATGGAGAGGATGATCTTATAAGGATAATATAACTAAATCGAGGGGATGGGAAAACCAAAAGAAAAAAAAAAAAAAAAAACAGAAACAAGAAAAAAATA
>WEKY01055290.1:56027-78614 GCA_013390045.1 Picathartes gymnocephalus
AAAAAAAAAAAGCAGAAACAAGCAAAAAATCAAACAGAGAATTGACTTTTAAAGAAGTTGTAGTATTGCCTGGGGCTCTTAAAAGAGTAGCAGGAGCCAGGAAGGTACCCTCAGAGATCATTAAACATGTGATTTCTGCCAGGGATTCTATCCATTTTGTGATTTTGAGATTACAAGTAAAAATCCATCTGGGCACAACAAAAAATACAAGAACAAAATTCAACTTAACCACACAGGCACCGATTGAACATTGGTTCAGATTAAATTCAGCATTTCTAGTAAGTGAGGAAACTCCAAGACTTCCCAACTTTTCACACTGTACTATGCCAGGATCCTCAGGCACTCAGGGCTGGAGCGTTTGGAGAAGGAAGGGCTGTGCCCTGGATACCCCCAGCCCTGTGATACTCTGAGAGGAGCAGGACTGGGCTGCTGGCTGTGCTGTGCTCCAGGTGCCTCTGAAGAGACTGACACCAGCAGAAACAAAGCCTTTGCCTTTCTGTGAGTGCAGTCATCCCAGGAGAGCACTTCTGAAAGGTTTAGGAAGTCTTTTGATTAGAGGGGAAATTGGAAATCCTAGCTACAGATCCTAGCACATAATAGGCCAAAACCTGCTGTCACCAAAACTTCCCATTTAAATTTTTTTTTTTTTTTTCACAGCTCTACTAGAAAACGAGTTACACAGAAAACAAGATTAAGGGAAAGGAAGAACAGAGAGGGCTGTGAGTGTGGTCTCTCCATCACCTCCACAGATGATCCCAGCTTCAGGTAATTCCAGCTTTGTCCAAACCTACCACAGAGAAAACCCTGTGCTCACCTGTTTTATCTGTCATTTCTCTGTAGACATGACATGACTGGGTGCTGATTTTGATGCATCTTGACACCTAACAAGGCTCCTGGTCTTACAAGCAGTGCAAGGTGCCTTTCCCACCCTTTCCAGCCCTCATTCTTCCTTGCAAATCTGCCGCAGACAAGGATCTAGCCCAAATCCCACCAGTTTAAATTAGTCATTCTCCCACTGAAGGATGGTGCCCACATGTTTGGTGGTGGAGGGGTTAAATATCACCAACATTCCTTTGCTGTTGCTATTAAGAAAAAAAGGGAAAAAACCCAAATAAGTAGAAACTGGGCTGTTCTTGAGCCAGAATTGAGTGGCTGATCCCTCTCCCCAGGTCCTGTCTGCAGGGATTTGCAGCAGGGAACACAGGACCCACCCCACAAGGATGTTGGCACGTCCTTGTACAAAGGAGAGGGTGGATTCCAAACCTGGCTGTAGCATCCTGGCACCTGACAGGCCAGGTGAGCTCCAGAGGCAGAGAAAAAAGGCTTGAGGAGGGAAAGCTTTACAGGAGCAGCAGGGTGGGGAGATCTGGCAGGCCCACTGCAAAGGGAAATTTGCTTTTCTTAGATTATTTAGGGTCTCCCCCTAAATCTTCCTTGGCCCTGCCTTGTCTAACGCTGGCCCTGCCAGAGACACTAATTTTCCCTGCCCCATCTGTTTGGATTTGCTTACTTCCTAATTTATCCAACGCCTAGCTCCATGGTGGCTAAGCATTTTAATCACAGTGATTAACACACTGAGCAAGAACAAAACAAAAATGGTTAATCAAAGGCTATTAGCAGTGTTTGAATGTCTAGACGCCGTTTTACACATGAATGCTGGTTAACGATCATCTCCCCAGAACGTTCCCTGATTTATTCCTTCCCCTGCCAGCTCCACAGTTTGCCACCACCACGGCAGAGATTTTGACCCATTTGGCACCAGGAGAACACAACACTCTCCTGCAGGAAACACTCAGGCTTTCCAGGCTGCCTGAAGTGCTTCACACCACCAGCAATCTCCAGCAAGAGGAAATCCTCAGCTCCATCCCTCATCCAGTGGGATGGAGATGAAACCTACGATGCTCTGAACTCCCTGGGCCTCCAACATGAAGAGGATCCTTCCCAAATCGAGGAGGAAACGCCAAGGAATGTCATTATTAAATGCACAAGGTCTTAACCAGTGTTTGTCACACTCAGGTATTATTTATGCATGAACATAAGGAGTTGGGGGGTTATTAAAAGCCTGGGCTTGCTCCTACAACCCTGAGTGTTGAACTTTCCACCCCAAAATTGCTCCCAAAAACCAGTGCTCAGCTGGGAATGAGAATTCCTTTGGGTGAAGGAATGTCTATCCACAAAAAGGCTCAAGGACTGCTCACATGGATACACAAGGAAAGGAAAGGATGCCCTAATACCTGGACAAAGCATTAATTCAGGAAGCCCAAAGCCCTAAGAATGAGTTATGTGGGCAGGGAAAGTGTCTTATCTGTGTTTGTAAAGCCCTGTGTAAATTAACAGCCTTGCACAAACAGGATTTAAAACAAAAATACAAGTGCAGCAACAGGGTTTATGGCTTTAAATACATCTCCAGTGGTTTAGGCTGTGAGCACAGCGCTGAATGGTTTATTTACGAGTCACAGCAGCTTCAAGTAAAGCAGAACTGTAGGTTTGTGGGGTTTTTTTTTTATAGTTAATACAGATAAAAGCAACCAAAAAAGTTTGGCCACTTTCAATTCTGCTGTCTTCAACTGGCTCTTCTGTCACTGAGCTTTTTCTGAGGCCCCTTTGGCCATGTAAGTTTTATTTTTGTTGTAAAATAAGGCCCCACAGCTGCAGTACTGGGCTCTGGGCAGGTTCTGGGTTCAAAAGCCTCCAGTAAAAGCTGAGTGCTGGGTGAATCATAGAACCATTAAGGTTGGAAAAGATCTGTAAGATCATTGATTCCAACAGTTAACCATGATAGCCATGATAACCAGTAAAGTTAAAAATGCTACAATCCCATACCAGCACACACACAGTCATCTCCCCCAGGATAACAAAGGTTTATTTGGTGGTAAACTGGAAGGAAATGAAATGAGCAGCACAAGGAATTACCCTTATTCTACTTGGGTTTTACCTCCATATTCCAGCCAATCATCAATCCAGGGATATTACCATTTTACCTCAATCTTTTCTTCCTTAGAAGGGTATGTTTACAGCAAACTACCAGTTTTGGGAGGTTTATCTCTGATGAAATCCTATGAAAACACCTATCCAAAGTCTCAGTGCTGTGCAATAGAGAAGAGCCATCTCAAGATGGACCTCAATTAGCTCAGTCAAACCACGTCTCCCGTCACTTAAGTCCCTTAAAACAGCATTACCAGCCACAGGAAGCAATAACCCTGCTGAATCTGCACATTAGTGATTTAAAAAGCATGGCTGGTAGATCCTTACATTGACCATCCCAGCCTTCCACCAGTTCTACTCCACTGTTGACTGTTTATTTATAATTTACTATCCAGGTGTCTCTGGGACAACTTAATACACTGTGATAGTCTCTCATCTCTTCCCTGCTAATGAAGGCAATAAATAACTACAGTAAGCATTCCAATCAATATTACACTCTGCTCACATCCCGGAGAACATGAGGTCTGTGGCCTGCAATCCTGCTGGAGATGAAAAGTCTCACTGGGATCTGCTCAGGCAGAGCAGCTGGATTAGCAGCACAGGGCTGGGCTCTGTGTGCTCCAAAGGGCTGGGAAGGCATCGTGCAGCTCATGGTTTCACATTTCAGGTGAGATACAAGAATGGCTTTAAACTAAACAGGGGAGATTTTAGGAAAAAAGTATGCCCTGTGAGGGTGGGGAGGCCCGGGCACAGGGTGCCCAGAGAAGCTGTGGCTGCCCCTGGAGCCCTGGAAGTGTCCAAAGTTGGACAGGGCTTGGAGCAACCTGGGGTAGTGGAAGGTGTCCATGCCCATGGCAGGAGGTGGAAGGGGATGAGCTTTAAGGTTCCTTCCAACGCAAACCATTCCATGATTGTATGAAGAGACATCCAAGTTTTATGCACTGAGTAACCTCTGTGAACAATCCTAAGGCTCCATTTGTGATTTGAGAAAATAAATTCATTTAATGGGAGAATTCCATTAAGTGCATGAAATGAACAGGCTGCAGTTGCTTGGAATTTTCCTTCCCACACTGCAGAATCACAGAAAACTCTCATGATCCTGAATTCAACTGCTTTTTCCTTTCGTCTCCTGCTCTTACACACTCAGGAGAACTTCACACAAGATTTCACACTGCCTCTTGTTGAAGCAATGCTATTCCTCAATTCATCCACCAGCTCTTCACCTTCTCCCTGAGCCTCTCCTGCATTGCCAGCTCCGAAGCATGAGCTGAACCACGTTACCCTGAGGCTGAAATCAGACACGAGCTGTGCTTTTCAAACCATCCCTTCTGAGACCAGTCATTATTACACCCCTCGGGGGCCTCCCAGGAGGTATTTAGCCAACCTATCTCCTTGTAATGCCCACTCTCCCTTCTCAGTGCTTGCCTCCTTCCAGGATTTCTCCTCAAATCCCGCTGTACATCTCAGAGCCAGGATCACAACCTGCTGCAGAGAAATCTGTTGGGACCAATTCTCCCCAGAGCCTGAGGGGAGTTACTCCAAGTGGTAAAAGATGAGAAAAAGGAGAAAAACCGCAACTAAAGACTCATCTCAGAGAGGAGTTTTGCTGCTGAAGCTGCTCCTGCTGTAAAATCACCTCTGCTCAGCAGCATGAGCATCCCAGGTGGGAGACAGGATTTGATCTGAAGGGGGTCCTGTTTTCCTTGAGTTTCCCTCCTCTTCACAGCTCAGCTCTCTGTGCACCAGCTGTAGAGAGCACAGGCATTTTTAAAATGCAATTTTACCTTCAAGGAAGGTGTCCCTGCCCATGGCAGGGGGTTGGAACTAGAGGAGCTTTAAGGTCCCTTCCAGCCGAAACCATCTGAGGATTCTGGTTCTATAAAATCCTTCTCACTAAAACACCCTTTGACTGCAGAGTAAATAACACATTCACACTAAAAATTCTGACAGCACAAGAATATTTTCTCTATACATATTCCCAAAGTCCAATGCACACAAAATGCAATTATCCAATAAAAATATCATTGAATCCAACTGTCAACACTGACACCACACTGAAGCTGAAAAACTGACTTTGGAATATTCAGTGCCTTGCTTCACTTAAAGAGTGTCCACAGTTAATCTATGGAAAGGTTTTTGTTGCACTGGTATTTTCTCTCTCTGCAAGGAGCAGAAACTCACCCCACTGCTTTCAGTTCTTCAGGATAACTTAGTATGTGTAAAGCTCAAGTAATCCCTATTCCACAGAGGAATGTACATGAAAACAAAACAAACAAAAAAGCCCCAAATGAAACAACTGTAATTGTCCCACTCTCAATATTTGGCAGAAAACAGTTTCAAGCCTTCAGAATTCACAGAATGGTTTGGGTTGAAAGGGACCTTGAAAATCATCCAGATCCAACCCCCTGCCATAAGCAGGGAACCTCCCATTAGAAGATCCATACATGGGAATCTCCCTAATAAAAACAGCAAGGAGACACCAAGCAAAGCAAAATTAAAAAAAAATAATACAAAAAACAACCAAAAACCAAACCCAGAGAAAATTTTGCCAAGCTCCAAAACCCTTCAAAGTACTAAAGCATCCATTGTGGGCTATTCAACATACACCAACCCCTGCTCAGGAACTTTTAAAGCCACAAATGCCAGATGATGGCAAGAAAACCTGGAGGATAATCAGGATGTACCTGCCCGGATCCAACCCCTTTTCCTGGGCCAGCTGAGCTCTTTTCTGTTTGCCATCAGAAAGAAGATAATGAGCTGCACGGTGCTGTGGCCTGAGATCTCTGAAGGTACTTTCCTATACTGCCAGAAAGGCTCTTTCAAGCATTGTGAACTGTTTTCAAAAAAAAGGATTTTATGCTTAAATCAGAACTACTTTAAAAACACCAAACATTGCTGCTGCTTTGTGCTTCCTTTCTTTAATTCCAGCAGTTATTACAGATCACAGGGAGCTGTGCACAAAAGCTGGTTATCCCTGTCACCCTGAGCTCTGAACCGTTCAGGACACGGAGTTACTTCTTTAATTCACCAAAGACACGGTGGAACAACTGCAGGACACCCCAGGAAGGGCCCCCATCAAAGGCAGAGCAGAGCCGGGTCGGGAAGGACGGCGGAGCAAACAGCCTCATTTAGATAATCCCACCGGTTTGACCCAAAGAGATACAACTTTATCAGGTAACAGAACTCCTGTGGGGGGGGAAAAAAGAGTGTGAGCTCATAAACTGACAAAAGCTGGCTTTGCTGACTGAACCCAGAGGATTCAGATGTATCTGACACTTCACTGCTGTGGCGGAATGGGGAAGTGCATAGAGGAAATAATGGCTACACCACAGAACTGGATAAACAGCCTCATTTAAAGCAGGAATTCCTTTTACTAATTCTATTCCTAGGATTAGGAAGAATAATAGATATCCTTTTATGGGCAAATAATTGCAGTGTTATCATGAGAATCATGGGCAAAGGATGTGAGAGCAAATTTTATGTCTGGGATGGTGAATTTTCATGGTCGTTCCCCGCTCCTGTGAAGAAGCTTTTCTGAACTCCAATAACAGCACTTTCAGTAAAACCAGCCTTAATTTGCCAGGCTTTTGAGTTTCGTTTCATTTTGAGTTGCATTTCTATTATGAACCTTGTCTTTTATAAAAAAGCCAAAGATACCCAAGCTCCAAAAACCTGAAATTTTCTGAGGTAAGCTCAGCAGATGGTCCTTGAAGAGCAGGGAGAGTCAGCCTGGGACAAGTATCACCTTTCTTAGGTGATCCAAGAAAATCAACACGGATCAAAGAAAACTCTGAAACCTGAACTCCCTGACAGGAGGTTCTGGACAGGTGGAGGTCGGGCTCTGCTCCCAGGGAACAAGGGACAGGACAAGAGTAAACGGCCTCAAGCTGCACCAGGGAAGGTTCAGGTTGGACATCAGGAGGAATTTCTTCATGGAAAGAGTGGTCAGGCATTGGAAGGGGCTGCCCAGGGAGGTGTTGGAGTCCCCACCTCTGGAAGTGTCCAAGAAAAGACTGGATGTGGCACTCAGTGCTCTGGGCTGGGGACAAGGTGGGGATCAGTCACAGGTTGGACTCGATGATCTTGGATGTCTTTTCCAACATAAATTATTCCATTATGCAAGAATTCTACGAAAAGTTGAACACACCCCCACAGAAGGAAAATGGGTAAAGAGCCGAAAACAGATGAGAGGCAATGCCAAGGGAGGAGGACAGGACACTCCTCATCTCAGAGCTCTTGACAGACATCAGAGAGTCCCACCTGCCTCACAAACATGAACACAAACTTGCAGTTAACACAGATTTAGTGTCCTACTGAGAGGTTTCTTCTTGGAAAAGGGACGGGAAGAAATAAGTACCATGAAAGGTGTCTCATCAGTAAAAATCTCCAGTTTTATGACGGTGACATTGTTCCTAAGAATGCAGACTCCTATTCTGAGTAACTAACAGATGTTTTCATGAAGGATTTAGGACAGAAGAATACAAATGCACCAACCATGGCAGCCTAATGAAGCTTAGTGCTCAGTTAATTCATATAACACATTAATCCTGTGTCCAGAGGAAAGTGGGAGCAAGGCAAGGACCCTTTCGCTGACCACAAGGAGCAGTGCTAGGCAAAACATCCTGGCAAAATAGCATGGAATCGTGGAATGGTTTGAGTTGGAAGGGAACTTTAAAGACCATAAATACGTGCATTTTCATTCTTAATTAGGGCTGTGGTCTTTTATGAGCTTCACAGCAGCACACAAGGACCCAGCACCGGGTCCCAGTCAGGCACAATTCCCCAGTCCCAGCCTGGCTCCTCCAGCAGTCAGGATCCTTAAACAGATTTTTGTTCTAGTGAGACCCATATTCCACGTGGGAATCAGCTCTAAATAATGGTTTTTCTATTAGTACATCCTCATTCATCAACTCCTACTGAAAATTCCTCAGCAGAAAAATTCCAAAATAAATATTCCAAAGTAAAAGTGAGACTTCCTCACCATTCCCCCCCAAAACGCAGTTTCAGGACAGACCCTCCCAGTGTGTCAGACACCTTTGTCAGGAGTGCTGCTTCACAAATAAATCCCCTAATCCCCTGAAACAAAGGGGGGGAATAATCCAGTCCCAGCAAAGAAGTTGGCAAAGCCACCAGAAATTCAGCTTAACCCCTCAATTCGAACCTGCCGCTGCAGTTGCGCAGCTCCCGACAATTGTAGGAAATCGGAAAAACTGTTATTTTTTTCCTCTGAGACCACACTTAAATATAAACAGAAAAATGAAAGAGTTAGAAATAATTTGCCCTCACTGCAAAAAAATTGGTCATTTCCCAGAAATGGCAAAGAGCCGGTTCCCGGTGAAAGGAGCAGCGGGGAATTACAGGGAGGGGGGTCTGTGTGTTCAAATAGAAAATTCAGTGGTTCGTTGCAGGCAGAGCTTGATCACAACCAAGAAAAATAATGAGAGCCTTTAACGAAGCTCTAATTGTGCAACGAGCCATACCAGGGGAAAAAAAACAGCAAAACCCCCAAATGTTTTGATATATGGGATTACTGAACTCCAGAGCAATGAAATAAAGACTAAGAACACAAACGGTAATAAAGCGTCATTAAAGGTGCTGTTTTGAAGCACTGCAGAAGCACAGGTAAATGTCAGGTTACCCAGGCAGAGTTTTAATACTCAAAAGCAATGTTTAATCTGACTTTTTGCTCTCCTGAATTTCTGGACAGAAGATATTCCCCTTACTTAGGGATAACTTTTATTTTCCTATGAGGATATGTGGATTTTTTCAGCCCCGTCTGAGACATGGGGCACTATGAGAAAGGACCAAGCACTAAGACCAACCGTACAGGAGCCATTTGTCCCTTGTGTTCACTGCCTGACAAACAGGTTCCGAACTGGGCTTTGCATCCCCAGCAGAGAAGCCACACCAATTTTAGAGCAAGCCAAGGGAATGCTGGAGAATATGTGAATTTAGGGATGCCAGGATTTTCCCACAATAAAACCACGGCAGATCAACCATAATTTTTTGCAAAATTGTAAATGACACCTGGAGTCCTGGCTGGCTTCACCTACTGAGGGACGATTAAGCTGCAAATCTACAATTACTACTAATCTTAAATAACTGATAGGATTTGAACTACCAACATACAGTAGCTCAGATGTGATATTACTGGGAGCTTTTTGAAGCCAATCAATAACTATTAAAGCTGGATCCCATCAGCTACCACCAGGTATTAGCCACTTTCTCAATATTTCAAGGATTCAGTTATTCTTAGCTACAGTTAAAGTAGTAAAATGAAGTGGTCTCATACTGACACTGCGATAAATACGAGATTAAATATAGAACAAATTTATTACTCCCCGAAGTCCTACTGAGTGTCCTGATTTTTTTCTTTTTTTTCTGTATCCACAACAATCTGGTTTACTTTGATGTTTTATTATCCCAGATCTAAAGCTCACGATTGAAAAGCAAAGCCTGCGCTGGTTCAAAGAACCCAAGCCCAGCCATGCCAGGGGAAGGGAACAAATTCCAAAGGGAAGGTGCGGATGGCAGAGCCGGCCCTGTGACAGCCGTCATGCCCCACTTAGAGCAAGTGGCACTCACAGGCGAGTGATGCTGGACACTGAGCGTGTGTGACACGGCACAGCACCCCTGGAGTGCCTTGGGCTGCCAGAGGATCGTGCCTGCAGGAGCCGATTTTTCCTAATACCCCGTGCTTTGAAGAAAGCGGAATAATCAGCCCATTTTTAAAGCACTGGTTTGAAGGGCTCCGAGGACTTTTAAAGGAAAGCAGTTAATTACTTGGCTTGCTTTAAAAATAAATTAACCCACAAATCAGAGCCGGGATGGGTCTGGGTGATGATGGGTGACCCCAGAAGTGCACGTTTTTGGCTCGCTGGACATCCTGAGCTCCCACGGATGATCCCAGTTTAACCCCAGCGGCTCCTCCCTGCAGAGCAAAGCACTCTGGAAAACTGCAGGAACAACGATCCACATCCTTCTCCACCAGCATCTGAGCAGGATGAATCCACAAGGACATGAGTGTTTGGGTCTCAGCTGAATTCTCTGGAAGTGTTCAAGCCCAGGCTGGACAGGGCTTGGAGCAACCTGGGATAATGGGAGGTGTCCCTGCCCATGGAAGGGGACTGGAACTGGATGAACTTTAAAGACCCTTGCAACCCAAACCACTCTGTCATTCCATGATTTGTGACTTGTCTTGGCATTTCTCTGTTCTCTTCATATGGGATTTATCCTTAAGCATCAATTCCAAAGTGGCCACTGAATATAACTCTCCCAAAGATGACAATGACAATCTAATCCAATGAAGGGATCTGGCCTCCACTACTGGTCCACACACAGGAGCCATAAAATAAATTTAGTCCCAAACAGGTAAATCTGATGGCCATGTCCAAAAGCTAGAAGTGAATTTTGCTTGAGACTCTGATAGGCTGGATACACCTACAGCTTGTAAAAACAAGCCCATACTCTCATAAGAAAATAAAAATTAACCTTAAGAAATGGGAATCTTTTTCTTCTGATGTGTTGCATCCTTCTGGGCCCCTCCTTGTATACTAGGCAGGGATGCTGTTGCCTTCAAGGCACAACCACCACAGAATCATCCCTGGGACCTACCAGCCCTCACCACAAGCAGCACTACCAGAACCATTCCCAGCTGGCACCCTGGAGGCAGCCACACTCTCCCAAAAGCCAAGAAAGCTTAACATGACAGAAACAGCCACACTATACCAGCCCATCTCAGGGCCAGAGGGCAAATCCTGCCACTACCACGCTCCCAAGAGCTGTGGCCACTGAGGATGAGTTTCTCGCAAGTGACATGAACAGGGCTCTATCCTTGATCAGCGCACATGGTCAGATTTTAAGATGGAACCATGAAAAAGGAAAGGTGTCCCTGCCCATGGCAAGGGGTTGGAATGAGATGATCTTTAAGGCCCCTTCCAGCCCAAACCATTCTGAGGTTCTCTGAAGGGCTCTGGTATCATCCCAAAGCGAGCTTCATCACACTTGGGGCTGGAGCCTTTCCTGGCGTCAGCGGCACGATGCATTTACGTCAGCGTGTGACAATGGGCCCGGAGTGACAAGGACTAAGGTAAGATTAAGCATTCAGGAGCAGAGCATGTCCTTCACTAAAACAAGGGCGCCGAAGCCTTATCACGCTGCCTTTTGGCACAGCCACGTGCCCAGGCACAGCCTCAACCTCCAGCTCTGGGTGGGATGCACATGACTTGGCAAGGCACTGCTGCAGCTTTTCCCAAGGAAACCATTCCTTCCCCAGCCCAGTTCTAACAAACGCTGGGAAATAAAGCTCTGAGACAATCCCCTGCTGCATCACCGACGTGTTGGCATGACAGGCTCCGTGTGGTGACTTCACACCCCAACGCAAGTGCCTTCCCTGCATTTGTGACTCTTCCAGGAGGGAGGAACTGATGGATTTCTGCAGCCGGCAGTTGTTGGTGCACGCTGTTCCAAATTATTTCCATTTCTAATTAATATTCATAAACGAGCCACAATACTGTGCCTTCCATCAGCCGTCACACACCACCCACACTAGATGAAAGGACAACTACACGAGATAAGCAGTTTATTGGATCAAAAGTCCCCTTCAGACGAGGAGACAGCTACTGCAACAGCCTCCAACTGATAGCATCCCATCACATGGAGGGAGTATCAGCAAATCTCCCTCTTTAAACCCGAGATTCAGCACACGGAATGCACAACGCAATTCTTATGTTAATTTAGCTGCATTTTGCTGCTTGCTTGAGGCTTGAGCTGGAGGGAGGAACTTGAGTTTGAAGAGCTGCCACTGAAAATGGCTACTTCAAAAAACTCCACTGACACCCAATTATACCGTCAGTGTTTCGAGTTTAATCCCCTATTGGCCCCATTGTCAGCACGGCTGCTTCACCTGGCTGGCTTTGGGCAGGGACTCTGCCCTTCAGCTTTTGCCTTTATCTGCCATCTACATCTTGCTCCAGCAGGATCCTGAAGGAGCTTTACTTGTCCTCCTCCCCAAACTCAGTTTAGGTGGCAGAAAACAAGGATCTCATATCTGGCACAGAACATGGCCTGGGAATAACAGCTGTCGTCCACTTGTCCACTACCCCTGCATGGACAAGAAATTAATCAGACACCTGACATTCACATCGAGCCCATGTAGGAAGACAGAAAGCACTGAGACTGTAACATCACGTTCCCCCCCTCTCCAGCGATGGGAAATGAGTGTTTCTTAGCTTTAAACTGAAAAAGAGTAGGGTTAGATTGGATATTGGGAAAAAAGCCTTTCCTGTGAGGGTGGTGAGGCCCTGGCACAGGGTGCCCAGAGAAGCTGTGGCTGCCCCTGGATCCCTGGAAGAGTCCAAGGCCAGGCTGGATGGGGCGTGGAGGAACCTGGAATAGTGGAAGATGTCCCTGCCCATGGAAAGGGGGTGGAACTGGATGATCCTTAGGGTCCCTTCCAACCCAAACCATCCCAGAATTCCACGATTAAAAGGAGCAGAGGAAGGTGCATTGCCCACCACTCTCCAGAGCTGTTCTGTTGCTCCATCCATAAGGGACCCAAACAGTCTGCCCAAGAAAAAGCATATTTACACCCATTGCCAGAGAGGGAAAGTATAAATATTTCCAAAGCTTTATGAAGGCTAGTACTTACAGTCATGCTTTGAAAGGGAAAGAATAAAGCAAAATATTCAATTAGAAAAAATTACTATAATTGCAGGTTCTATTTTATCCCTCCATTAAAGCAATAAAGTGCCTCGAAATATTGCTGAGCTGGGATACAGAGCTCAGTGCTACTTAACATATTAATATACATCTAGGGGGGTTAATTTAATTTAGACCTGCATGAGGGTCTTCTCTCCTCCCTGGCCCCTATGGTCTCCCCCTACACTTCCAGCTGGATATCCATGCAGGCTTCTCCCCCATTCCAAGGGATGGACATGCAGTGCTGAGGCTGGACATAAATTCTGACATGTGCCACACACCTCTGGAGCCAGAGGACATCAAGCACATCCATGCACAGCTCCTCACAGATGTTTGCCTGCCCCTCAAAGCTCTGATGTCTGAGTATTTCATTTTCTGCTGGAGGAAAACGTCCAATTCCAGCTCTCTGAACATCAAACAAAATCCTCTTGGAAATGTAAAATCATCCCATTCTGTTCTAATAGCACATAAGTCCCATGGGAAGGGATTTGCTGTTGAAAGTCACTGAGCAAGGAACTGCTGAGGCTGAGGAAGGGGCTCTTCCTCCCAGCCTTGGCTCTCTCCATGCTTTCTCCACACTACGGTGCCACGAGCTGCAGTTTTCCAAATATAACCTCGCTCTTCCCTGTGACAGAAGATAAGTGAATCTTATTTTAAGGAGCCCTTCATCCTTTTAATTAAACAAATTAATATCACTTCTCCGTATCTCATAGCCTCTATTATCTTTTGTGAACTCCTACAATTCTGTTGTAAAGATATATTGAAAAAGCGCTAATTGAGATAATCTCTGGAATTCAAGAGTTGCTGTATTTTTAGCCATTTTTAAAACTATTTTCCCTTTGTTTCTGGAATGCCTCCCATCCTTCCTCCCATGCCAGACTGTTTACATTATTTAAATGCCTTCTGCTTATACCACTCTTTACAATTTTTACTTCAACAACATCGGCCTCCGTTGCTCTTTTTTCCCTCGCTTAGACATAACTGGGATGAATTCCAATCCCAAACTCAAAACCACTCCTGGTGTTTTACTGCTGTCTTCTTTGGTAGATCAGGCAACGTATTTCTGCCATCCTGTCATCCAGGGCTGCCTGTGTGGGGGATCCAAGCATGAGGAGTTAAACTGGTCTTTTTATTACAAGAGAAAATGGGAGAATGGTGATACTTGACATGTCCCTGCTTTAGGAGATGATCCTGAGCCACCCCACTGAATGGATGGGGGAGCTCATCTCTCCTGGATTTTTGTGGAGAGTTGTGAAGCTCAGTGTCCATCACAAAAGTAAAACATGATCCTGCTCCCTGCCCCTACAGAAAACCCCACGGAGCCCCATGAGCTGAGGGAGGTTCTGGCAGCTGGACATGATCCTCCCTCACTCGGGTTTGGGTTTTTCCTACAGGTTCAATTAGAAAAGTGTTAAAGGCAGCTCCCGCTGCCAGAGCCTTTTGCATTGTGGCTCCTGAACAGTTTTTAATAAGAGTTCTGCCAAAATGGTGGGGGTTTTATGGGAAACTTCTCCCACATCAAGCAGACCTGTGAAGGCAGAAAAGGTGATGTAGCTCAGAAGCTGATAGGAGTTTTCCAGCATGAGCTCAGACCTCTGCAGTGTCCATTTAAACATGTTCACAACAGGCTTGGTTTTCCTAGTGCCCATTCACAGACCATCTACAAGGCACTGAGGCAGCATTCAGGACAGATTCCTGTCTTAGTCCTATTTCCCATGAGGTTTTGGGACAGGGAGAAGATGCCTATTCCCTCAGCCCATCCTGTACAAAGGGGGGTACTTAAAGAGGGTGTATAAAAAAGAGGGAGAGGGACTTTTTACATGGACAGATAATGATTGGACAAGTTTTTGTTTTAAACCGAAAGAGGAGAGATTTAGGTTAGATATTGGAAATAAATTCTTTCCTGTGAGGGTGGGGAGGCCCTGGCACAGGGTGCCCAGAGAAGCTGTGGCTGCCCCTGGATCCCTGGAAGTGTCCAAGGCCAGGTTGGACAGGGCTTGGAGCAACCTGGAACAGTGGAAAGTGCCACTGCCTATGGCAGGGGGTGGAACAGGATGGTCTTTAAGGTCCCTTCCAACCCAAACCATTCTGTGACATGATTCCATTCCATGATAACACAGGGGTATTTCTTTGGGATGCAAAAATCCTGCTGCAGGTAAACCAAATATGAGCAGAGCAGAGGAAGAGGAGGTCATGATAAAGGCTCTGGGCTTGAACACAGAAAGTTTCAACAAAGCTGCCAATTCTGCAAAAGATCTTCTGTGCAGCTGAAGTCACTTAAGGACAGACTGTGAATATTTCAGAGGTGAACCTGAGCTCTCACAGACTTCCTTAAAAAAGGAGACGTGAAGAGCAGCACAGTCTTCAGGTCCCATTATAGTTTTGGGGACACATTTGAGATGGCCTTTTGGTCTATTTTTTTTGTCTCTTGGCCACGATTTGATTTTGTTCCAGGTTCAAGACATGGAAGTAAGGAATAAAACACCCATTTATACTGAAATAACGAAAGTCCATCAGTAAAATTTGTCCACGGACAGACAAACAGCAACTCCTGAGACTCCTCCTGAGCACTGTAAATGTGGTTCCTCAGCTACAGCAGTTCCATATAACCAAACACAGGCTGAAACTGGAATACAAGGTGGTGGGAAGTGTAAATCCCATGTGGAGAGAGTGGCAAAAAAATATAAAAATAAAAATCCATCCATGAAGAGACACAGCCAAATGCTCTGTCCCACAACCTAGAAGATTTTGGGAGCATCCTTGACACTGCAGCCCAAAGGATATGGGATGTACCTGATGTTCTGCCCTGCAAAGATCAAGCAGTTCTGCTTCACAGGGCTAAAAACAGAAGGTGTTCCTCCCTCCATCCGACTGCTGCTAGGTTGGAGAGCTTTCTGAAAATCCTCCTCCCCTGGCAAGCTCTATACCCATTTTCTTGGGATCCCATTTGGAAAAGCATATCAGTGCCCTAAAGTACCACAGTAGACTGGGCCATCATTCGGAATCCCAGCACATCAGAAGAAGGTGGGTCAATGACGTGACAATATTTGGCACATGTTCTTTGCTTATGCCTTTAATTACAATTTAATTTTCTCTCTAGCAAAGCTTTACTCTGACTCACAATTCCACCTGCCTAAAAGCTTACAGGTGTTAAAACACTGCCTTGTACTACTGCTGATTTTCACTACAGTCAGGTGCTAAAAAACCAAGTCAGGATTCAAGGGAAATAAAGCAAAATGAGTACAGAGTGAAGTTGTGTGAGGGATCCAGACTCCTCCAGAGGCTCACCTTCGTTACCCAGGGAAAATTACACGTTTGACGTCCCATTTCTGCTCCTTGCAGTCTCAAGGCAGAGCAAGCAGCTCTCCTCCAAAGAGATGCTTTATCACCATCAGTTCTCCCTCCATCCTTTTCATTAAGAAATGCTCCCTGAATAACCTACATTTGTTTGGAGAGGAGAACCACTGCAAGGAATACAGCTGGCTCAGTGCAGCTGAAAGCAAAATGGAAGCGTCTGGAAAGGTGGAAAATACAGAGTCTGGAATTTTAACACACAAAAAATGGTGAGCCATCTTTTCTCCTTCCTTTGGCACCCTGCCTCCCCTCCACGAGGAGAGGTACTGTCAGGCTGCCACTGGCATTAGAGATAAAGCCATAGGGAGAGTGGGAAAAAACCCAAACAGCTGTTTTTTTTCCTGGAGTTCTGCTTGAACAGCTGAAAAGGGATGTTGTGGTCAAAAACCATTTAAAAAGCAGCCTGCAACCACACTTCAAAGCAGTTGCGCTCCCTTCCAGTTTTTGGACTCCTGGAGATGTTGTCCCAAAAATACCTTGCAACAGTGTCTTCACCTTGAAAGGATGGAAACTTTATGCTGGTTCCAGTAAGAACTACGTCAGGTCACCCAAGCAGTTCTGCTTCCCTTTCCTCCTCCCCAAAAACCAGGGCAGGGGGGTGATGAGCTGCTGTCACTGCCCAGCCACAGGGCACCACGGGGCTCTTCCTCAACAGCACCCAAGAGGAAACCAAATTCCAGTTTCCCCTCCAAATCCCACTCCCCCACCTGCCCAGGCCATGCTGGCTCTGCAGAAACACCGGGTCACATGGGAAGGGGAGTTCCCAGCAGGTCAGGGCAGGATATTATTTCTCCCAAGGAAAGGTTTGGAGAAATCTCTGCCCTCCCAAGGCTGGCCCAGCAGATCCGCTCTAACATCTGTGGTTGGACCCCCTCTAGTGGGAACCACTCAACAAGACACGGATCATCACCACCACCTGCCACCCATGGAGACCCCACTCAAGGAATAAAGCCCTTTTCCCATCGTTGTTATCATTATTATTATTGTTTCCACTCTCTCACAACCTACGAGCTCTGTAGATGTCATTGGACCTCTACACCCACAGCCCAGCACTTCCTTATGGAGATCCTGCAGAAATGGGGGTGGAATGGGTAAGATTTTTTGGAAGGGAGAACAACCTTGCTGGATAAAAATATAAAAAGTTATACCCCGGACCTGATTTTGTCGGGAGAACATATTTATCATCTATCCCAGAATGTCTTCGCTCTGCCAACTTGTCAAAAGCTGACAAAACTCCATACTATAAAAGCAAGCTGTTAAAACTTGGCTAAAAGGAAAAACTCAGCTGCCAGACAAGCTAACCAGAAAAAGCTGAAAAAAATATTCCAACGTGCCAGGGGAGGCAGTAAATTTACAGAAAGGCTCTACAGAGCTGAACATCCCAAACCAAGACAAGGAGGCAGCATTAGGTCAGCAGCTTCTGGTTCTTCTGCTGTTTGACAAGCAGCTGGCTCCCACTTTGAGGGATTTGGGCAGAGAACTTCAGAGTAGTAGCTGCCTTTATTTCTAAACTATCCAAAATAATGTGTCTTTAACTCGCAGTTCATCCCAAAATATTTTAGGAGAGCCTGAACCCACTCAACACAAAGTCATTAAATGCCACATATTCCATTTAAACCCACTGATTCATCCTTCCACCTCCGAAGATGAACAGCTCACCGATTTGGTCTTTCCACTAATAAAAAAGATGCCAAGTCTCTGCCTAAATGTTAAGAATTTCTCACCATGTACATATACAAGACAATTTTTAATGTCACAACAATGACAAGGGTTGTTGTGGATTGCTGGGGTTTCTTGTACAGAATGTTTTTCTCCTAGATCTGTACTCAAATCTGTTTTAATAACAACAAGCCCCATAAATAGAGCACATTCATGTCCCAAAACTCACCATCAGTGACAGTTTCACAGACACAGAGAGATTTCCAGCTGGTCAGCATTCATTTTAGCTCAGCTCCACATCCCGTTAATCCAATGGAATCCAATAACGTTTGCTTTAATAGCACAGCGCAACACAAGGGATCGGACTTTCCACTCTAAACCCCTTATTCCAGGGCAGCATCCATGACCCAGTAACCCACTTCCAGCAGAGGTTAAGGAAAGGTACATCAGACAGGGAAGTTCACTCCTGTCATTCGCACAACCTGTGCAACAACTCGAGATACCAAAAGTTCTGCTTCTCCTAAATTTACACAGCTGAACAGCTCCAGCAAAAGCAACAGCCCTGTCTTCATCCTGTTTCCAGCAAAACCACAGCATCCCTCCTCAAGGAACAGCCCTTGGCAGCTTGCACTGCAGCACCTCTATAATGAGAATAATGTGCCCCAACTGGCATCCTTCACTATTTGGGTAGTCTGGATGAAGTGTTCAAATCCTCAAGACAATCTAAGATTTGAGAGGAAAGGTGAATCGTAGAGATTTAGGAAGGTAAGAGCTCCAGGAGCTGAGCTTTATTGGTGGGAATGGCATTGGAGACAGACTACTGGAATCCATTTGAGATCAGACAACTTCAGCAAGAATTCAAAAAATATATATATGTATACACACACACATATGTTTTTACTATTTTTCCAACAGCCACTATAGACAGACAGTATTAACACATCCTTCAGATCCCAGCTGAACTAAAAAAAAACACAAAACCTCCAGGAATACCACTAAGCCCCCCCCCTCAGCCCTCGCACTGCCCCCTCAGCCCTCCTGCCTGGTCACGATTCACCCTCTGAATACGACACAAACAGCAGACAAAGCCCCCATCCAGACTGCTCCAAAACAAGCTCCTTCTCCCACAATCCTGACAAAATGAAGAGACAGTCTTGCTAAAATAAGATCCCGATGTATATTTATATTTCTGCCATAAAACGCTATTTATTCACCATCTTATTGCCGAGTCTTCCCAGTATTTACGAGAAGAAGCCGCCACAGGAATTGTGTCATCCCTCAAAATCCAAACACAGATTTACCTAACATATTCAGGACGAGAATTCCTGTACTACTCCAACCTGCCCCCTCCAAGTCTCCACGATTTCGCTGCCAGCTGCTGAGCAACACCCACGACATCCCCTACGTAAGGTACGATCCCGATTACGCGCTGTGCAGTGGCAGCGCGGATCTGTGATCCCGCAGGAAACCAGGCTCGGAGCATTACGCACTGAACTCACGCTGTCCTAGGTTCTCCTCCTCCATCCCCACACCTAAACTTCTCCCCAGCATGCAGCGACTGCACCGCAGGCAAAGGCAGCCAAACCAGCACGTTCCAGTATTAGTCCCATCACCGCATCCGAGATGAATTTTAATGGTGTTGGCAATAGCCATAGTGGGAATGCAAAAAGACACCCTCGTGGAGGCTGCTCCACATATTTCAGGAAGTTAATTCTGGCTCTGGTCAGATATTGGGAGTCAGCTCCACGCTGTCCAGCCTGCCTTAAAGAGCGGGAGCTGGGCACTGGTGGGATTAGAAATCAACAGGAGAGAAAGCTCCCTGATTTCACCTAACGTGATCCAGGCTGCAGCGCTCCTTGTCAGTCTCCTTCGGCATTCCCAGCCCTGCACAACCTCAGAAGCAAACGTTTTTCCTCTGCATCAGCATAGCAGGGAAAAGTCTAGGAGCATTTAGAAAGCAACTTGAGCTTTGTTTCTTCCTATTACCCAAAACTCAGCCCCCTACATGCACCCCCTCTGTCCCTGCCGGCATCACTTCGGCATCCCCCTCCCCATGCACTCACTCGAGCGTGCCATGGCATGGGGTGCTTGTGCACAGCTAAAACACAGTCATTTCTTCTGCCTGACTCTGAGAAAGGAAAAATCCAACTTGCCAGAGGAGCATCTGCATTGAGAACTGCTTTTGTTGATGGGATCAGCACTTGGGAGTACCAGGGGAAGCAGCAGAAAGGGTCGCGGACTAATTCATCATCCTCGCACGCACCACCTGCAGACATCCCCTCCCGTCACCCCCCAGCCCAAATCTCAGCCGTAAAAAAACCATAAAAATAGAATAAACCCCCAAGCAGAAGTTGAGAACAAATGTGCTTTGAACGCTGCACAAATGACATTGAAGATGCAGAAGAAATATGTATTTGCTGTTGCACTGCATGACTGCATGGGCTTATTTCCTACGTACACATCTCACGCACCCTTCCCACGCAGATCCCCTCCCCTCCACCCCCGCGGCTTCTTCAAAAAAAATCGGGAAAATAAAAATCTTTGATCCCTAAGGATTATTTTAAAAGCTACAAACACCAAGCGACCCCCATCTGGAGCCTCTTCCCTACAGCCTGAGCCATCCATGGGGTGGAGGGGGTACATTCAGAGTCGTCCCTCTGCCCCCACTCCAAATCTCACATCCCTTCCATGTTACCAACCCGCGCCCCAGCTCAGAGGATGCTGGGCCACGCCGGGTCTTTACAGCTGTCCTCACACCACCTCTTTCTGTAAGCCCGACATCTCTGTGGCAGTGTTTGCATCCACAGGCTTTCATCCTGGAGAATCCCTCCCTGCCTCCTCCCACCTCTCTTTTTGGGGAGGATAACGTAATTTCCAGCTCGAGCTGGAGGATGCTTTTTTATTTCTGCCGAGCCCGAGGTCACCTCCCAGACCCATCCTCCGGCCAGTGTCTCCTTCACCCCAGGACCTCTCCCTCCGGCAGGGAACGGTCCCTTATCCCTGACCTTCAGGCTCACACCGGCAGCCCCACCGAGGAGGTTTCTCCCTTCTCCAAAGCCACAGCCGAGGCATCACGCTGCATTTTTCCACTCCCACCACCCGTTCCTTCGGTTCGGGGGGAGTCAGCGAGCCGGCAGCTCCCGCTCCCCCTCCGCCGGCTGGGGAGAGGCTCTTGGGGATGGATGAGACCCTCACCTCTCATCCCTACAGGATCCCTGCCAGGAGGACATCAACCCTCTGGAACCACCATGTCCCAGTGTTTGGCAGCCACGGGTCCAACCCCCTGCAGACCCTCTCCAGAGCAGCCCCTGTATTCCACGGGGTCTTTTCCTGGCTGCCCCCTGGCTCCAGGAAGGGGGCGGTGGGGTGACTCCCCCTCCAGGGCCACAGGACCTCCCTCTGCAGCGCTGCCACTGCGAGGGTCACCCTCAGCCCCGGGCCTGTCCTGAAGGGAAGAGCAGCTCCATGACCCCCTGCCCATCCTGCCCCATGTCTGTGGACCAGCAGCAGAGCCTACCCCATCCCTGAGGCACCATCTCATTCCCACGGAGCTAGAATCCCTTCCCTCCCACACCACGGGGGCACAGAACCGTGTCCCCTCTGAGCTGTGAGGTGACAGCAGCCTTACTCCCTTCTCCCCAGCCCCACACGCTCATTTGAGGGGGGCATCTCTGCTTCCTTTGGGGCTCTTCTCAGTGAAGGAGTCACCCCAAATCACTATGTAGGAGGCACCATCCCATGTCCTGCTTGGACCAACCAACCCCACTCCTCGCACCTCAGCCCCACAGACACATTTTGGGGGAACTTCTCTTCCCCTCAAATGTCCCCTCAGCACAAGGGGGACCTTGACACCACCTCCACCGTGGGGAGCACTGGAAAGGGTCCGCTTCAGACCATGAGGTGACATCGACCCCCATGTCCGGCACCTCAGCCCCCCAGGCTCATTTTGTGGGAATCTCTCCTCCCTTTGGGTCTCTCCTCACCCAAAGTTGGAGTAACTCCCAAATCTCCCCTTCTTCTCCACATGGGAGGCACCACACTTACCATGACCACCTCAGACCACGAGGTGACACTGGCCTACGTCCATCTCAGACAACAAGCTGACAACAATCTCCATCTGCCCCACCTCAGCCAGGGACAGTGACCCATGTCCACCTCAAACCACAAGGTGACACTGACCCTCATCGGTCCCACCTCAGCCAGGGGACAGCAATCCACCTCAAGCCATGAGATGACACTGCCCCACGTCTGCCTCAAACCACGAGGTAACAGCAATGGCCATCTGGCCCACCTCAGCTAGGGGACAGTGACCCCCCTCAGCCCATCGAGGTGACAATGACCCCCATTTGCCCCTCCTTGTCCAGGGGACAATGAGCCACCTCAAACCATGAGATGACAGTGATACCCATCTGCTCCTGTCTCAGAGAGGGGACACTGACCCACCTCAAGCCAGGAGATGACACTGACCCACCTCAAACCCAGAGATGACACTGACCCATGTCCACCTTGGACCACAAGCTGAGAGCTCCCCACCCCATCCAGGGGACAATGACCCATTTCAAACCAGAGGGTAACACTGACCCATGCCCATCTTGGGCCACGCGCTGACAGTCACCCACATCCACCTCAAACCCGGTGCTGACAACCACCCACACCAGCTCCTACTCGGCCAGCTCACATTGACCCACCTTGGGCCACACGGGACACTGACCCACGTCCACCTTGGACCACGAGGTGACACTGTCCCCCACCCATCTCAAACCAGGAGGTGACACTACCCGCCGTCCATCTCAAGCCAGGAGGTGACACTACCCGCCGTCCATCTCAAGCCAGGAGGTGACAGTGCCCCACATCCCCCCCGGACCAGGGGCTGACGCTGCCCCGCGTCCCCCTCGCACCGGGCGCTCGCAGACCCCGCTCCCGTCCCTCCGCGGCCGCGCTCCCGACCCA
>WEKY01055293.1:0-39315 GCA_013390045.1 Picathartes gymnocephalus
CTCTGTGCAACCTGTTCCAGTATTTTTCCACCCATATCATAAAAGTCTTCCTCCTTATATTTAATCTAAACTGAACCTCTCTCCATTTAAATCCATTACCTATCGCAACAAGCCCTGCTAAAAGTCCTCTCTCCATCTTTTCTTTAAGCTCCCTTCAAGTACTGAAAGGCCACAATAAGGTCTGCTTTTGCTAAGTCTCCAGTCAAAAAGTGGGTTTGACACTTTTCAGAGAGGATATGATAGACCAGGAACACTGTGCAATCCAAAAGCAGAAATCAGACTTAGGTCTGAGTCCCAGCTCTTGAGACATAACAAACAGTAAACTTTAACCAGATGCCCAAATTCTCATAGATTGGGTTGATTTCTTTTCCCTCCTTTCTTTTACTAAATGGTAAAAGCGTTCTCAGACTGCACAGAAAATGTGCTTCCTCTGTGACAAACGCTCAGAAAGAGGGAGGGCCTGGGCTAGAGCTCAGAGCTTGGCAGCGTGTGCCACGTTGCACCCTGTTCCCAGCCTCACCAGTGGCTTAAGAAGCAGTTCAGGGAAAAGATCTCTTTCTGTTTTCCCCATCTGTAGAATCACAGCATCATAAACCTGCTCAGGGCTTTAAGTCATCTAAAGTGACACTATTCCTATCATGGAGAGACAGCAACCAAATAACACAAATAATTACAACTTACTATCCTCTCCTCAGATGGAGGGAAACTCAATCCAATAATGCTTTCTAAAATGCTTCAAGATTCCATAGCAAAAGCCAGCACGAGAATGTAGAGCATTAGCCTTGTAAGTGACAGCAGAGTGCACTCTGGGAGGAAGAATAACAATAAGATAATTGGGTTAAATTCTCCAAACTCAGAGGAATTTTCCCAAGAGCATATCTCAGTAGCAGCTCTAATCCTGACATTAAGAAGAACTGACTTCATATGAGCACCAGGGCATCATAAGGTCTCCTCCTTTTGCCCCTGAGCTGGAGGGATGGTATTGTACTGAACTTTCTTGCTATGGAATTAGTTTGGTGTCTCTCCATTTCTGTGACAGTGACCACTGACACTTCAGAGCAGGTGGTGGTTAATGCTGCTCTCTCCTTCTGGAACTGCTTATCCAGCTCTTGGATGTTGCAAAGGGAATGTCTCCTGCTGCATGTGGATTTGGCCTTAAAAATACCAAAGAGCTCACTGAAGATTCATCACTGTCTTTCCGAATAGTTTGACTGCCAATATTTTTATGACAGGCCTGCTGACCCTTTACTGCTTTTAGCCATTTAGCACATGCCAAAGTGGAAATGATCATCTGGAAAAATCACCTCCAGACAACGAACCAAGGCTTTGATCAGCTGATCTGTATGTCGCAGTCTTATCTAGTATGGCTGTGTCAGGTGCATACAAGGTAGGATAAAACACTGTGTAATTTAACCCTGGAGTCTGTCCCAAAGAACTCACCTTTCAGGAAGAAACTTGGAGCCTTGATTCAGTCAAGACAAACAAAGAGAAAACCCAGTGCTGAAAAAAAGTTATTCCTTGTGCTGACCGTGGATTACTGTGGAATGCAAATGTGCCTTTAAAAACATGCCCTATATGGCTGTAAGATTATAGAATACAGAGTCATGGCAGTTCTCTATTCTGGTGATTGATGCAAAGTGTTTTCCTTCACAACCCACTAAATCACGAGGTGTTATTGGCACACAAGCACGACATTCCTATAGTGTCCTTTTGGAATATTTAAACTAGCAAACCCAGATGTAAAAAGCTACAGTACCTACCTGTGAAGTCAAAATTTGGATGTTCTAGGTGAGTGTCACTCCAGTGAGTTCTGTATTTAAAGTGTGAGACCTTTTCTATCAAGATGAGCAGAGACGTTTCCTTCTGTTTGATGCTCTCACAGCAGAGTCAATTGCTCGTGTACCTTCAGAGACCTTCTGAGTCTCATCTGAGAAGGGTATTAAACAGGTTTGATAGTTTGCATCTCCCATATTATTCCCAATCCTTGTTGCCTGCATTTCTTTTTGTTTGTGCTTGCCCAGAAAATAGGGATTATCTGAGAGTACAAACCTCAGTGACCTAACAGAAATCATCTGTCAGAGAAGGATGATAATCATCCACAAAAAAACAAACATCCAATCCATTTCTTCTCTCTCCTTCCATCTATTTTTCCTCTCAAATGAGCAGCTCAGTCACTCCTGGAGCACAATAATAGAGGGAACAAAAAACACAGGAATTACATCTGCATTTACAGGGGTCAGATTTTCACCTGGCAAAGATGTGGCATGAGAACTTGCAACTTGTGTAATGGACATTCAGTTTGATTTGTAAAGGTGCAAATAGCTGCCATTTTACTGTAGAATTGTCAGGGGAAAGTTCTGTCCCAAACATTTCTGGTTTTATTGTCGTTGCAAAAAGTGAAATTACTCATTTCCTTTGCCTCAGGAATTGTCAGGAGGAAGGTAGAATTGTCTAACATCTTCAGACAGGAAAAGTGATGCTACCTTCTGCTCACATCCCACAGCTATTATACATGTAAAATACATGTTAAAAATGCTCTGTCAAATGTTGTCAGTTGGTCAAAAGGTCATCACTGTAATGAAAATTTTTATTAAACAAAGGAAGTTATAGTAGATTTGAATAGAATAAAATAGGACTAGACTAGGCTGGTTTTACTGGCAGGGATTTCCATTTTCAGTGGCCAAGGTCTGCCAATCTCCTTTCTAAGCTCCACCATGTCTATTTTCATGGCCACTGTCAGGTGCTAGCAGTGGCCCACACCTTTCTTCAGGATTAGGTTTTGGTTTTGTGATATTCCCTTCCTCTCCTCTGAGTTTGTGTGGAGGAAAGGCAAAGCACAAGGTGTCACCACAAGTCACAAGTTCGGTTTCAGAAAAACTATCACAAGATCACTGCTTGATATTTTAACACCGTTTAATCCATATCCTGCTACATGTTTGTGCTTGCCACATAGCAACAGGGAAATGAGGAAGAGTGCACAGACGTGGCAGGATCATAAATAATTTTGTTTTCTTACTAGATATAAGCACTTTCATGAGTCTGTTCTGCAAATACATTGTTCTAATCTGCAGTAGGAGTCTGTGACACACATCAGATGCTTTCCAGAGCCTTAAATGGACAAGTCATTTACACTTTATGTCAGAGAGCTGTGAAAATGGGCTGCTCTGGAATGGGAGGGCAGCCATGGAGTGAAGGTGACAGCCAGGAAAGCAGGGCAGTGCTCTGGAAGACAAGGGGTACAGTCCCACAGTACCCAAAGCAGGAGAGCAGAGCAGCTCTGCTGGCAGTAACCAGCACCAGGCAGCAGTGACCACAGCAGTCACCACGTTATACCCAGTGAGGAGCCAGCTCTGACTTCAAGACATCAAGTCAGGGTCTGCAAGCTGTCAGGCCAGGCACGGACATACCTGCAGGGTAGTTCAGACAAAGGCCAAGGGCAAGGGTGGGACTAAAATGCAGCTCCTGGACAGGCCAGAGGGGACAGAAAGTGTCAATACTTTGGATAAGGTTTTCCACAGGGCTTCCTCACAACTTAGCTGTTTCCACCGAAGCTTCCTCTAGAGCTGTGCAGCTGAATCATATGAAGGGTGACTCAACCACTTAAAGATCCAGGCTGGAAAGGTGGAGAGAGTTTGCAGAGGAAGATTACAGAAGATGTTTTCAGGCTGGCCGGAACAATCAGAATCCATGTGTTCACTGGGGTCCCTGGCACTCCGTGTTCCACCTCTGACCTCTGAAAACAAGCATTAACACCAACCTCAATTTATTAATCTTCCCAACATCATTACAATCAGTCTATAAGGTAGCATTAAGTTTTAGCTTAACACAGCTATCGAGGTTTGAGACAGCTGATCCACTGAATACCTGAGACACCAGCAGGAACTGGCAGCTGTGACAGAGGGCTTGCAGGAAACCTTCAGCAGGAGGCCAAGCATGGTGCAGTAAGATGTTTAAAATGATGCTGGAGACCTAAGTTTGGCAGTTGAATCAAAGAGTTCCTGGGATCATCAGGACTCTGTTACCTTTGTTTAAATAGATGATAACTTTGGCTGTGGATTGGCAGGCATAAGGCTCCCCATGAAGTGGAAAGGCACATCTTTGGGAAATGTGCTGTGTTAAGCAAGCTGTTAGTGATAATTGTATATGGTAATGCCTCTGACACTTATATGACCTATTAGCTTATCTGGCAGAATAAAACCCTAATGTCAAATTGTGCATGTGCTATTAAGAAAGCATTTTTTCCATGGTCCCCTGGCCTCAATGTCCCATGGTGAAGGGGACTGATATATTGCTGTTACAACTGAGGCTGTGCACAGCGTTGTGAGTTCTGAGATAAAGAACTGTCTGCGCACCAATGGTATTGTTCCCCTTAATTATTACCACAGCCCTGCTGATTTTGATACCTAGACCCCAGTGATAAAACCTATTATCTTTGTTGATAACTGAGACTGGCAGGTGATCAGAAGGAACAAATAGTAATGAGGAGCTATAAGGAAATTCATCTGGCTGAGAAGGAAACTAGTTTCCAGTGAATGCTAAAATGATGACTGCGTAATTGTTTTGTCTAAGGGAGAGTCTGAGATGCCAGTTTGCAGAGGAAAAAACATATCCTATTCCTCAACACCGGAACAGATCTCTCAACACCGGAACAGATCTGGATCAAACAGCTTTGTAAACATCCCCCTCCACCTTCTTTTTTACCTGCACATATTTATATGTGAGCAATGAGCAAGGAAGTCTGAACATTTTCATGGGGAATTCTTAAACACAGTCCCAGTGTCTTTTAACTTGCACATTAGTGTTTGGCAGGTGTATACCTCATTAAATCTCTTTGAAATCAGCCTCAGTGCATCAGGGAGCAACTCTTCCTCCTCATTATATACTTTTAGTAAGTTGTAGTTGATGCCTCTACTAGTGGGGATTTGTGTGCTTATCACATCTTGTAAACACTAATGTAAATAATGTTTTAGCTTATACTTTAACCACTGTACAAACTGACATTAAAGGGATATTTGAATCAGTAAAAGGGAAAACATATTTAATCTTAGTGGATCAGCTAATATATCTGACTATAGGGATAAGAAAAATAAATTTAAATATGTTTAAAATTTTTAAAATTAAAAATTTGTTGCTACTTCATCCCTGTCCTGCCCTGCCCTTGGTTTCCTTATCATGCATGCATTCAATATTATAGTCCATAAAACAAGATAGGTTTTTAGGGAAAAGACATCATATAAAACAGACAAGGGCTGAATTAATATCTCAGAAATCAAAATGTTTTCAAATGACAGAAATCTGGAGTGCTTAAATATGTCAAGCCAAATAATGCAAGACAGAAGAAATTCTACACAACTATCAAGTATCCTCTGACATTTCCTAATGTTGGAGGTTGTCAAGTCCAATATTGTATATAGAGTTATATTAGGGAAAAAAAAAGGCATATACTGTTTTGAAACTAAGACGCAGTGAGGGATCATTTGTTTCAGCAGCTCAAATCACTTCTGTTTAACTCTCCCCTCTCCATCTGATCTATTTACTGGCATCTCAGTCTCCTTTCAGTACGTGCACAGGGATATCCATGCATGTCCGTGTACATCCCAATACAGGCAGTGTGAACATACTTGGAAGATTCATTCAAGTTAAAAATCAAATTATTTGTCTGCAAAATTATTTGGCTAGAAGTGTTTTGTATCCTAATTGCCGTGTAGATCCGTGTAAAGAAGGGAGAGAGAAAAATGAGTGTTAAAGAGTAGATTAGTGATTTGGCATCATGATTGCCAAAAATAATTCTTCTTGAATGACTCCTTAATAGAAAAGTAGTTAGAGACATCACTCCAGTTGCTTAAATTATTCTTCATTTATTTAGGGACAGTGTCTTTTACACAAATGACATTGGTTGTAAGTTCAGTGCATCTCTATTCTGGAGCTGATGAACACAGAAAGAAATAAAATTTCCACTTCAATGTTTCTAAACACAAGAGGGTTAGCGAGTAAGATGCTATTTAAATACATATGATCTCATATTCTCTGATCAGGCACTGGAGGTGGCTTAGGAAGTTACTACCTCTTAGCTGCTTTTATTGCCTCCCTGCTATGCATTGATACAGGAGTAGCAAAGCTGGCACATTATGACATGGACTCACACTTCAGCTACTTCCTTTCATGGAGTAGTTCCTATATTCTAAGTAAAAGTATCCTGACCATCTCTGAAAAACTGGTTACTAAATTCCATCCCTCCATTTGACCTCCTAATTCTTGATTCACAGCTAGAGAAAAAGAATTACTGTCTATCTATTGGACAACCGAAGCTTTTAAATTATTTAATGTTATATAATGTTCTTTCTGGCTAAGTTCAAAGTAGCTGCTCCTGTTCAAAAAAAAACCTCTCTGCCTCCCTCCATCTTACATGAAAGTTCCTGCAGTGCTATGTGCTCTTGAAACACAAAAAGCAACTCTTGTCTGGGAGAGAAGAACCCCTCTGGTCCCTGCACTCTTGGAGGTGTATGTGCTGTTTATTAGAACAGGGGAAGGGGATACAAAAGACACTGTCTCACAAATTATCTGGCTGGGAAAGAGACAGAGAGGAATAAAGGAGGCAGGGAAGTATCCCTTGCACAGACTCTCAGAGGAAGCCTGTGCAGCCCAAGCACCTTCCGTCTCATCACCTGGGAACACAAGCCAGTGATGCTTCAAACTGCCTGCAGCCCACAAGTCTGTCACATTTTCTACATTAAGATGGGGACAACAATGGGGTAATGCAGGTGCCAGCTCTGGGGAAGAAATTGCTGAGAAGGGATCTGGCTGCTGCTTTTTTAGCTCATGCAGGTCTCTTAATCCTCCCTGGCATTCTCACTCACCAGAGATGTGATGGTGGCCAGCAGGATATAATTCTTGATGATTTTCTCTGAATAACCTTTCCATGGGTCAGCCCTAGCAGAGATAAGACCATCTCTCCTGAGAGACACAACCACTGATATATTTGGATACTTAGCAAACGTGCTGCCTGAAGCACCTGTCACTGATAGCAGTGGAACAACGCTGGTGTAGAGCTGCTCAAATTATCTCAGGTTCAGAATGATTTTTCAGTGCCATCCACTTTGCTGCTTTTCTCTCAAGAGGCTTTTCAAATGTCACATCACCCCTGCTCTTTATCACAATAGTCTTTACGTTAAAAGGAGCTATAAAAATCAGCAAGCTCTACTGGGGAATGCAGGCTGTGCATATTTCACAGCAGGGCAATACAGAATATTTTCAAGGGGTAAAAAAAGAAAAAGCTTGACATCTTTGCTGACTCTAAATGAAGACAATCTGTGGTATAAAATTATACTTTCAATGCTTACTTGTACAAGAGTTTGTACTATGTCAGATATCTCAGATTGACTAGATCAGAGAATCTTAATAAACTAAATCTGAAGACTAGATGCAATAAAGAAATAAAAATCACAGAAGATAGGGCCTGAATAGCTTAGGTGGTTCTTGGAACCTGGAGAACATTGTGACAGTCAGCCTGGGTCTTTGTGTCAGGAAATCTGGGAGCCTCAAAACCACCCAAAGAATCAAGCCCTGAGGATAGAGCCAGTTGGACCAAAGGGAAACACTGATGCCAGAGGTGATTTTAAATTGATATTCCTCTCCCAAAGAAGTACAACTCCAATATCTATTCCAAAACAGAAATCACAAACTGAAGCAAAGTTGGCACAGGATTGTTTTCCTGAGGGCTAATGTCTCCTTCTGCTTTTCCAGAATTAAAGCAGACTTCAGCTTTCTGCAAAAGAGCTTCATGGTTTGAAGAAACATTTTGGATGTGTGGGAGGATCCAATTCAATGACACTTTTAGGTGGGAAGAGTCTCAAATCCTGAACCCATATATTCTCAGAGAATCCCTTCACCATTTATCAGTTTGTACCAGTCAGTGATGTTGAACTGACAGCACTAGGGAGTGTCACAATACTTGAAGCAACAAGAATTAACATGGGCAATAAGACTGTGAACCCTTGTACTGGAGCTGTCTGGTACCGAGGTACTACTTAATAAGTAAAGATAATAGAAAAAAAAGAAATCACGTGCAAATGAAGACTGTGCACATCCACATTTACTGCCCTGTGAAGGGCCCTTTAAGTCACTCAGTTTCTGCCTTTTGGTGACCATCCTGAGCTTCCCCACTTGTACATTGATGAAGAATGCACATACATGAAGAATGCACATACATGAAGAATGCACATACATGAAGAGCCTCCTCAGGAAGACAGGACCAATATTTTCAAGCAGAGCAAAAACAGTTCTGTGGTCTGATCTCTGTGCTGCTGGGGATAACCAGGTCAGCTCCTGTAAGGCCACTGCTCCTGTGGAAAGGTAGAAGCTCAGTTCCTGCAGTGTCCTCTGCTGAACATCTTTTAAAACCATGGGAGATTGACATATTTTTTTTTGCCTGTGGACTGCAGCGCGGTTTGGTACACCAGAGCAGTTGGCAATTCTCAAGGTGAGTGTTCTCTGGAAAAAAAAAAGAAAACAAAGATTTACCCTTCGAGTCATTGGTTTGCATCACTGATGTTTGAATGTGAAAATGTGGCATTTTTTATTTAATGCCCGAGTTCTGATCACTGTTAGTGAGGACAGGGTTTCATCCACAGAGAATTATGCCATTGATTTACATGAGTTTTCTTATTTTTGCTGAGTTTTATAGTTTTGTTTTGTGTTTTTTTACTCCACTAATACATTTAAATCTTTCTCTTCAAAGCTAGAATATAGTTCAAAGGGAAAAGAAAACTTTTTGCCATGATAATTTCTTTTAAGAACAGTTGTGTTCCTCAGCCTATTCAACTGATCAGAGAATAAGAGGTTGTCTAGCAGAATAGAAAATCACATAAATTGTTATGCCTGGGCAGGGACTCTTCTATTTACTACAGGATAAAAAAGCAAAAACCAAGGCCTCAGCAGGATCTAGAGAAAAGAAACTTTTCTTTCTTTGAATATAAGCATCCTCAATTGTTTTTTTTCTTTTTATTGTCTCAAGAATATCATGAGAAGACTTGATAGGCTATACTTGGATACATCTGGGATATAAAATATATCCATGAAAAGGTAGATCAGTCAGTATTAGTAAGCATGATCCCACCTTGCTGAATCCTTTGTATGATGTGTAAATCTACTGTAAATAGATATGACATTGACATTTCTAGAGGGGTTCCAGTTCTCCCAAGTTAAGCAAATGTACCTTCCTTTCTATATTTGTTTACAGTCATGAAGACACCCCAGTGAAGTGCTTTAATACTGAATATTGAAATTCTGCAATTCCTCACAGTTAACAAGGCAGACTGCAAGGATAAATGTGAATCAGCTGGTGGTAAAACAATCCCTCTCCTGTTCATTTAAAAAATATATTTTCCCCTAATGTAGTTCCACCAGCTTCTAGCATGAATAAATAATCATGTGCCAAAGTACATTCTTCTCGTTCCTGTTCTTTTTGTTCCTAATTGGTCATTAATATAGAAACAATTCCTGTATGGAACAGTTTTTTGGTATTTTAATTGAAAGAGCAGAAGAGATTTAAAAGTTATCAGGTGCTGCTGATTTACTACCAAGGGCTCTGAAAGTCTAGAAGGTCTTTGAGGGTGCCAAAGTGATGTGTGCCATCTTCTCCTTCTAAGGTCAAAGAAATTGAAGGGACTTAATAATTTCACAAGGTTAGGTCTTACATTAAGAAGACATTAAAAAAAAAACAAAAGAAAATAATCCCCTCATGCGTACCTTGTCTTCTGTTTGTACCTGAGTTATGAGCAACAAAAGGCTCCTGAGCATGTTTCAGAAAGAGAGATGCATTGTTATTTTCTTCCAGAGGAACATAAATGTGGAGTGGCTGAATACAGTAAATAGTAATGACACCAACATTTTGTCTCAAGCACTACAAATAGCAAACATTTTAATGAATGTTTCCATATATTCCCTTTACTTTTCATCTCTGGAATAATCAGCTCTGTGGCTGTGGGAGTACATTTCAGCCCTTTTTTCCCTTGGAGAATCACCACAGTATTGTGGTTTATGAAATTATTATGGGCAGCAGGGAAAACTGGGACCTAATTGTCCTTTGATACTGGACCACAACACCACTATTACAACATATCCATAGAAAACTCAAATTGGCTGTTTAATATCTGAGCCAATATTGATCCACAAAGACAGAGTTTAAAAAATTTTTAAAACCCAACATTCCATGTTTCATTAAAATAGGACTATACAGACACTTGCCCCACCAAAATTGATGCAAAAGAAATCAGTATCAGCTTACAATCTTTTTTTCCATAAGAAATTATAGTTTTACATTGAAGCACAAAACCCTGTCAGAAGGACATTTTTTCTTAAAATTTTCTTCATAGAGAAATAAATAATAACAAAAAAACCTCTCTTTAGCTAAGTGTGACTAAGTATTGGCAAGGCATTTCTTCTCTCTTTTTTGTCACAGAAGACGTGACTCTGGGTGCCAGGAGATGCATCCCCTGGGTTTTGTTTTGGCAGTTTCTGCCAGAAACATGTGATTTCTTTACACACATTTAGAACTTTAATCTGTGGGGGTTTTTTGTTTGGTTGGGTTTTTTTTTTAGTGACGGTGGGGTTTTTTTTTGGGGGGGGTGGTTTTGGGGTTTTTTTTGTTTTGTTTGTTTGGTTTCGTTGTTGTTTTTGTTTGTTGTGGGTTTTGTTTTTGTTTTTGTTTTTTCTGGTTTTATTTTCATTGAGTACTGAACAAAACTTTGCTTCAAAAAAGGATTCCACAATAATGTAGGTTACAAAAGGTCTGATAGCCCAAATTCCTGCTCACAGCATCCTGTCTTGTGGTCTCTTGTTGCCTCCTGTCCCATCACTGCACTTCTGAGAAGAGTTCCATTCTGTTTTCTTTACTCCTTGTTGTTGGGTAGATCAAGACAAAACACAAGATCTTCACTCAGCTTTTTCTTTCCAAGGAGAAAGCAACAATTCCCACTCTTTTCAGGCTCCCCTCATGTTGCTTATGTTTCTTTCCCACTCTGCTGTTCATCCACAGTGCAAGTGCATTACTCTGAATCCAAACTTTGACATGAAGTAAAATAAATTTGGGGGTTGTTTTGGTTTTTTGTTAGGCTTTTTTTTTTCCCCCCAATTATAGCTCCACTTCATTAGACTTCTTGGAATAGACATTTTTATTGTAAGAATCAACTAATTTTTTTCCCCACAAAGAACAGGGAGTTGGCTATTTCAACACTTTTAAAAAAAATGTTATTTAGACTGGACTATGTTAATTTAAAAAGTAAAATGTTTGCATGAACTATTATGTGGTATATTATTGTCATTGAAAACTCTCTTGGTGAAAGGAAAAAAAGCATTAATATTAAAACCATGGTATAATATGTTTGTGACCTAATTATTAGCTGTGCTTTCAAACAAATTTCAAAAAATACAGTAATATAATTAGGGTCATGATATTTTATTTCTTTGAACTGTCATATTTGCCAGCAAAACAACTACAAGGAAGGATTATTTTGGCGAAGACGCCAATGAAAATATTTGGTAGTCTACTAGGTATTTCTGAGAGAAAAGTTGGGGGGAAAAATATCCATGATTTAGAATTGGTTTCTAATTATTAAATCTACAAAACAGTTCCCAAAGTCACATTTGGAGATATGACTATGAATAAGTGTTGAAAAGTTAAATTCCTTCCTATTGTTTGAAATATTTATATTTTCACCTAAAATATGGTGCTTTGTGATGTCTGCAAACAGTTTAAAATCCGCTTAACTGGTATTTCTTAGCATGAGTTTCAAGCAATCCATTACCCAATTTAATCTTCTTAGTATTAAAATTTACAGCTGCTACAAGCCAAGTCCTGCCCTCCCCTTTAATAGCGTTGGTTGCTGCAACTGTATATTGGGAACAAGAATAATTATTTAATTTCCTAACAACCTCAGTTCCCAGTGGTACACTGGCGATGAGAACACCTTGTAATCCTTTCCTGCCACACACCTGCTCTGTTTTCTTCACAGTTTCAGGAACAACTGAGCTACAAATTGCCGAAAGTCAAGAAGTTTTACCACGAACTGAGTAATTTTATTCTTTCTGCAACATCATCTTTGTTCTCTAAGCTCTTGTTTCAGGCCACTGTCAGCAGTGGGCTGTGGTATTAAATGGGTGATACAATACAGCTACTCTCATTTTCTTATAGTCCCAAATCACTGCCAGCAGCAATGCAGTTTGGATTAGACTACTATTTTAAAAGCTTTTGAGGAAAGAAATGTGAAGAAAAATAATAGGAGTATTCTATTTGTACTTCTAATGACAAGCATTATGTAACTACATAAAATTATCATTCGTTATCAATTTATTGGCAGAGATACACAAAGAACAGCATTATCCCAGACTTACTTTGGATTTACTGAGAGCAAAATTATATCTCTCTTTCACTAATTTGGCTTGTAGGCATCTTTAACTTTTCATACTGCTTAAAAAGATAAAAAAATTACTAGCTGTGTATTTATTCATTAGCTGTTTATTTAAATTCGAGTCAGTTTTTATATTTCATTTCTTTCTACATGGAGAATTCTGCTGTACCAAAAACTACTTTAGGTCATTTTTAGTACTTGGAACAATTAATCAAGTGAAAGAATATTATATTAAGAGAGACATGTGCTGTTCTAAATGTTTTTGTCGTTCAGGACATACCAGAGAGGGTGCACACGGCCTCAGAGATAATGTCAGGTCTGAAAAAAACATATGTTATCAAGATGAGAGTGTCCCCCTAGATAAGGGTTGAATGACTAGTATTTTATTGGCCCTTCTTCAATTGTGTCTTTTGAAAGTTCTGTTTATAAAGCAACGTTCAAAATGCTGGATTTAGGGAGCTAAATGTTAGTCAGGTAGTTAAGTATACTATGAACAGATATCTGTAAATCAAACAGCTTTAGCTCTCCAGAAGAAAACCAGATATTGGTAGTCTTTTACAACAGAAATAAATTCCAGCAATAAAATAAGTATCCAGAAAAGGATGCTGTTATGATGTGTGTGCTGAGATTAGCTAGAAGCTCCCTAGCTAAAAGCCATCATTATTTACCAGTATGGATTTTAAGGACAAGCTTTTCAAAGCCACTTAGGGCTGAGTATGCCCAATTCTCATTAATTTTATACATGATTTGGTATCCAAATCCCTTTGGAAAGGGGAATAGCTCATATTCTGAAAGTCCAACCGTCATCTATGTCTGGATATTTCCTCTTGGGGTCACAATTTGTATGTGCCTTAGACACTTGAAAAATTATTTTTCACATTAACTTTTGAAGCAAAAAAGTCAGGACATGACACTCATGCAATATGTATATGAAACTAAAATGGAAACTTTGATTTAACAAGTCATCTGATATGAACAAAGATAGAAAGTGAGCAAGGAAAAGACAGGAGAGAATTTTTCTTTCTGCAATATAATTTACTTCAGGGCAAAGAAACCTTTATTATAAGGCAAAATCACCCCTGGCCATGAATGCAAAAGCCACAAAACTTCTTGTAACGCCTACCTTTGCTAATTTGTCATTTTTTGTCTTGCACCTCCACACTAAATTCAGAGATTCTTACAGATTTCTTACAAAGGTGTTCTTACAACAAGTTTTGCTGCCTCAGAAGGAGGACTTTTTTCACTTGCCTCTATGAAGAGATATCCTGCTATGAGAGAAAACCAAGAGTTTTAATAGTAAGAAAAATTTCTGGCAAATCCATTATATTTGGTTAATGCTAGCAGTGATAAGAGTATGCCAGATAGCAGAGCATTAGATATAAAAAATAGTGATTTCTTAGTAGTAATTTTCTTCCTGCAATTTATCAGTTTGTAATTTCTGTGGTTTCAGTATAAAGAAATCCCCATTTTGGTGGAGCAGGTGTTAAATGAGAAGTGAGTGAATAGTATATTACTAGGAGTAGAGGTTCAGTAATCGACTGTTATACGCTTGAATAGAAGAGTTTTGGTTTATAAAATAATAACATTAAAAGCTTTTTCTCAGTTATCTGGAATGTTGTTTTGCTTGGGGTTTTTTTTTGTTTCTTGCTATGGTTGTTGGGTTTTGTTTGTGTTGTTGTTTCCCCTAAATCTCATACGGTTGTTTTTTTTCATAATAGTTAGTTGGTGTTTCCAGTAAATCCTTGTCTGGTGTCATGCTAAGAGCTGTCAGTGCCCTGGCTGTAGCCTAGGTCCTACACACCAGCTGTCACTTGTCCAGCAAAGAATTGGCCATAGCAGATGACCTAATGAAGGAATATTTGCCTCGATCAATTAAGGATCAACCAACTTGTCTTGCTCCCTCACTAGTCTTGTTTCCCTGCAATTATCCGTTCTCTAAGACCATTTGCATGAGATTTCCAGTTTGAAACCCTGCTTATACCCTCCAGTGACACATCTCTGTTTTTCCCATAATTTTAAGCTCTGCAGCCACGCCAGATATTGTATAAATCTGCTGCAAAACCCCCTACAGATTAAACTCTGAATTAGCCTGTCTTTTTTTCACTCCAGTTTGTGCCATCTGAAGATTGGTTATTGGTACACAAAGGCATAAAAATAAAGAATAGGAAGGAAAAAAAAGAAAGATATTTTTGTTTTGTTTTCTCTCTCTTTTTTTTTTCTTCCCTGTAATTTCTAAATACTTTGGGGCAAACTTGTTTATGCACTCTGAATTTATAGGGAGGTGCACATCTCTACTGCGTGTTTAGCTTCTGCATGATGCTCTGCTCAGGACAGAGTATAAAGTGCTACTCAAACCCATAGTGGGCAGCACATCAGTTCACACACATTTCTAATTAACATCTAATTTTGGATTAATTTCTGATTCCCTCCACTGGGCTTTTCTAATGAGATCATAAGCTACATTGGCAGAAAGTTTATATTTAAAATGCATCTATAAGGTAGAACCAACTAGGTAGTTAGCTGACAATAGGATTAAAAAGATCCAAATCAAACATGCAAAAAAATCCCCCAAATCCTTATTTGTTAGATATTTGTAGTCTTATTTTTTAATTTCATCAGCTACAATCAAGGAAAGAATCTAAATACTTTGTGCTCCAGCAGTTCTTTCCTTGCCTCTCTTTTAACGTATTAGGAAGCTGGGTTTTATTAAGGAACTGACCACCCCATCCCAAAGCCTGCATCCCCTGGGGGAGAGGAATTGGGAGCAAAGGGGGGAAAGTGATAATGGGAAAGGGGGATGGAGATATTTAATTTTTACTTTGTTTCGTACTAGTCAAATCTATTTTGATTGGTGATAAAAGTAATTAATTTCCCCTAGGTGAAGTCTGTTTTACCCGTGATGGTCACTGGTGCATGCTCTCCCTTTATCTCAACCCATGAGCTTTCTCATTCTGATTTCTCCCTGTGTACTGTAAGGAGAGGGAGTGAGGGTGCAGCTTAGTGGGGTTTCTGACTGCCAGCCAAGGTCTCATAAACACACACGGGGAATAGAGAGTCCTCTATCCAGAAAAAAAATCAGAAAGAAATTTAATAAGACAATAAAACTTCTAGACACAGTCAGACAAACTCACTGACAAGGAACTTGTTAATATGTGACACTTTTATTTCCTTATTCCTCAGTTTTACCATACTCCTCGGATCACGTAGGCCTGTCCATTTTGATACCTTTGTCTCCCCTGCTAAAGCCACGTAATAAGTCATGCACAGTCCCAGGAAGCTCTTCCTCTCTATCCCTTAATGTCCTGTGGCTCTGGGCAGTGAACCCACAGTGTGGGTGCCACCCTGGCCCATGGGACTGAGGCATTCCTGGCACAGCACTGCAGGGGCCAGGGCAGGGACTGTGTCTCTGCCTGGAGCACTGGGCTCTTCTGCTTTCTTTGTGCCTCTGAGCTCCTCTCTGTGTATCAGGACAAACTTTATATCACATAACCTGCCAGTGTTCACCAGCTGCACTTTCCCACCCCAGACCTCTGAGGAACTTATAGTTCAGACTCCCCTCTGCCTTACCCACACACCTCAATATCAGTCATTTTCAGGGTATTCCTAGGAGTTTAGACTCTGTGAAAGGCCCAAGGACAGTAACCACCTGTATAAGTATCCAAGAAAACACTGTCTCTGTGTCTCTGGGAAGAGGGGAGAGGAAAGAGGCAGAAGAGAGAACTTTAAAGCATGAAGAAATTTGCAGCCAAACATCTCAGGAGAATGTTAAAACATACTGAGTATAGGACTTCATGGTTGACTGGATGCTGGGCAATCCCATTCCCTTCTATTAGAGTTCTTCTAGTTTAAATAAGTCTTACTTGGAAAATAGAATCAAAACTGTGAGAAGCAATCTACAGAACTGAACATATATCTTCCATGATAGAAGTAGAAAGTGGAAGCCACCATCTTCTGCATTGTTCTGGAAAAAATACTATGATGTTTGAAAGAGATGCGTCAGACACTTGACCCCAGTTTAGGATTGCAAACAAATAGCTGAAAGACTTGATCTCCAGAGGCAGAATATACAAGAAAATGTATATTTGTTCTTTGCAACTCCTATAGTGAGAGATGACTGGCTTAAACATATTTTTTTCCCCTTAGGAAATAAAGAAGATGCCCGAAGGTAAAGGATTTCGTCTCTATGTATTTTATGAAGGACCATGCAAGCAACAAAAATGCTTCTAAGCTTCTAAGTGTGTGCAATCCTTTGTGTAGATATTCTGTATTTTCCAAACACTATTGAATTTCACACTGCAGGTCCAGAATATGGGTGTAATTTCCATAGCTTTTGTATAGTCTCCGAATCGAATGGTAACCTTATCTTCCTGGTAGATCCAGTGACACAGGGTCACAAAGGGCTGAAAGGAAATGCCACACAGCAGGGCAGAACCATCACTGAGACCACAGCTGAGGTTTTTTGTGTCATTGGTAAAGGTCTAGTTACAAGTTCATTACATCCTCAAGATACACTTTTAAACTGCACCTCTGATCCTGTTTCAACTACTGTCTGCCTTTGTTTCTTGGTTGGGTTTTTATTTTCCTGAATGTCTCAAATTCTTTGTTTTCCTTCTGTCAAGCAATTATTTGTGAGCTCTGAACAAATACATATGTAGGACTGGATTCCAGCGGAGATAGAGGAACTGTCTGACACAGCTTGCTTTTTGGAGAGGAAAATTTATTGTGGAGATAAAACTGCCTTACAGCTTTAGCAGAAGGACATTTAGAAGGAAAGCTGAAATGATTAATTATTACACAGTAGACAGTTAAATATTTATTAAATACCACAAATGCACACTGTAGTGAACCAACTAATATGAACATGAGCTTATTATCATCATGGCAATAACTGCATGATCCAATTGAACTAATCAACTTGTAAGTGTTTAGGATGCGCGTTCCCAGGAGAGTTTGAAGCTTTATATAAAATATTCATGCACAGGTAAATCCATTTAAATAGCACACTATACAGTCTTTGCAGAAAGGAACACTTGTCCCTGCACTCAGAACATCTGAGCTCCCCCAGCTTCTCATGGAAACCAGCCCTGTAGCTCCCCTGCTACCGAAACCTTGCCATGAAAGCCAGTTGCAGGATTAACAAATACTGCAGCTACAGCACCACATGATGCTAAAGGAATGGGTACACTCTTCCCTCAGAAGTCTATCAGTTGACATATTTATCTCATCCTGGAGTTTTTATCCTCAGTTTATTCTTGGACTTGAGAACTGCTGCTCCTTCTTGTGACCTGAAGATGATTTTGTAAAACCCCTGTGCTCTTCAATGTCTGCTTCTCCTTACTGTGTGAATTGATGTCATTAAAAATAGCACCCCTCCCTACAAACCTTGCCTCTGTTATATCTCATATTGCCACCAAGGCAACTACTCGAAATGATAAAATTAATGAATTAAATAGAGATAAAAATCATGATAAAGTGGTAATAAAGCTACATTTGCCTTCTAAAGAGCTGCCATGGCAGCTGGAAACCTCGAAGGAATGATGCCTTGCAGGAATATACAAATCTCAGTAAAAATATCTTTTCCAGCTTGGGTGTGACAGAGTCACTTCACAGCAGAAGGGATATCAAAGAAAATGAGAGCTAGGAAGAAACACAGGCATTTAGTGTCAGTTGTGTTGCCCAAAAGTATTTAAGGTTGACACACATGAATGGCAAAAGTGACACAGAACTTAGTCTGAACAGTCATTTGCAGGCTCTGGGGAGATCTGAGACAGCCCAAAGGTTCAAATTTCAGCAAACTGAAATGCTGTCTCATGATGACTGAATGATGTTGCTCCATTCCATAGATGTTGCTGCTTATTCTGGAGGTTGCCTGTTTTGGAGGCAATTTTCATTTTGAATTATTGGAATCAAGTGAAGATATAGGGATGTATATCAGAGTGGGAGAGAGGTGGGAATGACCGTGGGAAAAGGGAAGAAAGAGCTATAATCCTTCAGCACTTGGAAGAACAAAAATTAGAAGGACTTTACATGCAAAGGGGAAACACTGATGTAGAGCTCAAATGGGGGGAGTAGAAAACCAGTATTTGCCGTTGATTGTTGGAGTTCTTGAGTGCTTGTTTTGGAATCTCAAATCCTTAACCTTTTCCAACTACTGAAAAGTAAGCAAGAGCAACTGAATAGTTACTGTTAGTAGGGTAGATAAAGTAGTCTTTCCATTAAAAAAAAAAAAAAAAGGAAGGAAAAAGTAAAAGTGTAGCTTTTAAAAGATAAAGTCATCTTCATTTTCATTCAAACAATTTTTCAGGAAAAAAAATGTTTAAAATGTATTCCATGTATTAAAAATGTTTCTATACTCCAAGAGGCTCTCCTTTGGGTACTGTAAGATGGTTTATTATCCATTATCTGTAACACAAAGATAATGAAAGTGGTTCTATTGTACTCTACGTGAAACCCACAGGAATACCAGGATTTGACAGACATGATATATCTCAGTTAGTTTCTAATGTGTAAAGCCATCACCAATCATAGGGAAGACAGTCTGTTGGTTAAATAAGTCTACAAAGTAAGATGACAGAGTTCTTCATTTATCTTCATTGAAACAGCTTTGACTGCTGTGTGGTTGATAAAATAAATCTTGTCCTATTCAGAATGTCTCTTCTCTGCCCATTGAAAGCAAGCAGTTTCTATTCTCCTCTATCAATTCTTGTGCAGCCCTCATCACCCACAAGGTGGGAGTATCTTCCATTAGCACCTTGAGTAAAGTGACTCATATGTCATCTGTACATCATTTGCTTGCTCATCCTCTCCCAGGGGAGAGAATTGTGGATGCAGTGAAGAATTTTGATTGGAAGAATTTTTTTAAAATATATTTACAGAAGAGATGGTTGGTCAAACATACACAATAGGAGATGGGCAGGTTCATTATTGTCCCTACAGGCTGTGGCTGGCCCATCCCTGGAACGCTTCAGGGCCAGGCTGGATGGGGCCCTGAGCAACCTCATCTAGTGAGTGGCACCCCTGCCCATGACAGAAGGGTGGGAACTAAATGATCTCTAAGATTCCTTCAAATCCAAACCATTTTATGACTCTATTATGTTTCTCCACTTTTAGGGCAGCTCATGATATTATTTGTGAATAATCCCATGAAACTCCATGAACTTCACAGTAATATAGAAAGCTTAGTGCTGACATCAGACCAGAGTAGTTGATCAGTCTCACAGCCTCTGTTTTCTACAACAGCCTGTTCCTCTCCAAAGGCTATAGAGACACTTGGAGCACATACAAACATATATATGATGCAAATTTTACTGTTAGACAAGATAAATATAATCTCTCTCCACTGAGGACCATAAATAAGGCTCAAGGTTCTGAATTTGATCTGGTGTCAACAGCAAGCAGTGATAAAACCAGACAATGTTTGTTATGTCTCCTGGACACACCAGATCCAATGCAAACAGGATCTACAATTAATGATTAAATTCTAAACTATATTTCATGGTTTTAACTCAGCCAGTAAGTTAAAAAACCTGAATATTGCTGTAGCAGTGTTGGGTCTCCTTGGACAGCTGGTGACAAACAAAGACATTACTCAGAAGTGTTGGTCAGTAAGAGCATAAATCATCCAGGAATACATAATGGGGAATAAACGATAGACTCTGTTGCCCGATCATAGATATGAGCTCTTCAGACAAGAGCTGTTTGTTAGTAGAAGGCTCTTAAAGTGCTTTTCTTTCCTTATCAGCATCATCACTGACCTTTTTGTCTTTAATATCAACAAACCGTTTTTCGACTCAGACCTGGATCCGCTTTCCAAGTTTTGTGCCATATGTACTGAAGTGGTGTAGACTGTATGTGGGGAGAGGTTGCTGATATGAGGCTATATCATTTTATGACTGCATTTAAATGCCACACAACACCAGGGAGATGGTTGACCTTTGGAACCTTTTTCCAACACGTTCCTTGAATGTACTTCAGTATGAAAATGTTTCCTTGGAAATTTGACAGATATGTCAAATGACTCAGGGAGGTCAAAAATAAGAATGTCCCCCTGTTAATCATCCCTGATGGTAGCAAACCATCTATCATGTCACCAAGACCTTTCATGTACTGGTCTGAAACTAGATTATATGAAGATCAGGATATTAAATGCAATTTTGCAAGCTTAATATTGCCTTGGACTTGCACTTATATGAAAATTCAGTGAAAAAAGTTATTGATTTTTCCAGAGAAAATAAGTCTTTCCTGATTAGAGTTTTTCTGGAATACAATTATGTGTGTCTTAGTCATTTGTTTACAGGGAGGCTAAGAATGGCATTTTATAATGAGGATATCATATTTTTAAAAACACACAAGAAAAAACAAAAGAAACAAACAGCAAAACCAATGATAAATTGTTGGAGAAGAGAGAGGAAAGGAAAAAGTTCTATTGGAATAAGATTATGAGTTGTAAGTAACCAGCTACTTAAAATAAATGTATTTTACTTATCTGCCATCCCACATTTAGTATTGCTGTAATTTCTTTAATGGGTCAATGCAGAAGATACATTAACTGTTCAGGTTTCAGTAACAAGAATGAAAAATCCGTTTATTCCTGAAATGTTCTTTATAGATTACAGTAAATAGTCAAACTTCCATTTAGGCTGTTCTAGCACATAAAGCACATATAGCTCATAAATTGCTGTTATTGTTTTGTGTCAGAAATAGGAGGTATGGTTATGAAAGCTGACATGTTCATTTCAAAATCTGCAAGGGAACACTTGTTCGCTCTGTGAGGACACCAGTGCTTCCGTTTAGCTGAGTCATGTAAAGATACTGGGGATGGCAATATGACAAAATAGGAGAAATGTCTCCTTTTCTTTGTCTTTCACAAATCTACAAATCTACAAAAGAAATTGCAATTACCAAAACCTCCAGTCATCCCAGATTGGTTTGTTCTTGCCTTTGAGTTCACCTCAAGTTATCAGAGATCAGAAACCTCAGTGCTCCCACTGTGATCATCTGTGGGATGATCACTGTGAGATCAAGAACTAAATGGTGCCATGGACAACGGAAAGATGACATGAAACTATCAAAATAAAAGAATCTCTAGCATGTAGCTATTGCAGAGCTGCATCATATTTTGAAAAGAAATAAGATAGAAAACTTAAGTGTAAGTTGCATTTACGGCTGGGTAATGGGTTAAAGACAAATTTCTTGTCCTTTCTTTTGCAACACCAATGTCTGTGGAGCAAGTCTGATGGATTCCAACAGTCAGCTAAAGCTGGTCTGAATTCAGGAGTGTGTGGTAGAAAGGGAGCGAGGACCAGCACACAGCTGCTAATGTCACTGGTTAAACTGGTGTTACTTATCCTCTGGAATGAACATTGAAGACCATGTCCTGTAGCAGAGAATAAGCATTACATGTTATTCTTAAAACTCTTTCATAAAAATAAAATCCCAAGCACTGTGGCTTACCTAGTTGTATTGCCAGTGCTCCTTCTGCTGGAGACTGATTGCTTAGTCACAGAAATAATATTCTATTTCAAAACAGAACTGAGAAGTAAAAAATAATACAATCCAGCACAGGACTTTCATCATGGAGCAATGAGTGCCACTTGCATACATCTCAGTCAAGGATACATTGTGACTTTAAATTTTTCTTTAGCAAAACTGTAAGAAAATAAGATCAATTTTTTTTCCTCAATAAAATTTGAGGACTGTGACCAATCCTTCATGGTGCTTTGTAGCACTTAGTCCTATGAGGACTAGATCATCCAGGCCTGAGTTCTTCTATTTATAGCTATGCTTGTGAAATATATTACTGCTAAAAGCCAGGAAATACTGTTAAATAAACCTTTTACATTTCATGTGAGCTGTAATGGAATTTGCTGCATTAAATGATTAAAATAACTTTTTTTTCAAGGAAATACAAAGTGCAAAATGTTTACTTACACCTGTTTACTGCAATTTTTCATCAATTCATTGATTTTAAAACCAGGATGGTCTATAAAGACAAAGGGTTCCTAACTCAGAGAGCAGTGCACCCATTCAAGCCTTGAGCAGCCGGTGTTTCCAGGAGCATGTTGCGGGAGAGTGTCAAAGGCCTTGCTGAAGTCCAGGTAGACCATGCACAGCCTTTTCCTCACCCACTGAGGGAATCACTTTGTCATCGAAGGAGATCAGGTCATTCAGTCGGGATCTTTCACAAATCCATCCGGCCAGGCCTGATGCCCTGCCCGTCCTCCGTGTGCTGCGTGTCGACACTCTGGATGAACTGCGCCCAGGGTAATCCGGTTACCCACCCAGTGAGCTTGCACACAGCTTTCAGTCATTTGCAGCACACTCTGTTCATTTGTGTATTTTGAAATGCTGTATTTAGCTATTTCCTGGGTTTCATATTCTTCTCCAGAAAGTACCAGAGGTGTCTTACATAGGACGTCATCAGTTCTTTGATGAATTGCAATCATCCCGCTCATCAGTCTAGTACCAGCTGCTCATCAGTTAATCTGCTGAGTTTTGCTGATATAGACGTTAGCATCTGCAAGTCTTTCAAAATCAACAGTTGCCCTGGAAGTCAGTTGCAAAGAAATTGATCTTAAAGTTAGGCATATAATATAAGTTTCACTTGTTCTACAACTGATTGAAATGGGTACCCCAGGGAGCCATTTGATGAAAGATGAATGCTAATTTTAAAAGAGAACCGCCCTTTAAACTCTGTGGACTGTAGAGGGAGCCTCAATGATTAGCTTAGATTTGACTTTTAGATGGCATAAGTTCAGCAATAAAAATCCCAGCCTGCATGCCTAGAGTTTATTGGTATTTAATCAACAGATCTCCTTTGTATGCAGCTTTTTATTTTAAAACAAATGTAATCTAGTTAATGAAAACAAGCTGAGACAACAAAAGGAAATTCTACGCTGTAGCTATAATGAATTCAATGGAAATTTGCACTCGTCTACCTACAAGTAAGGCTTTACCATCAGTTCCAACTCCCAGTGCAGAGTTATTGATTGTACATGTGAGGACCGAACCTTTCTTAGAGGCATCTCTAAATACTGTGTTGTCAAGATATTGAAGCATTTTTAAGGATTGAGAATTTACCTGTTAATCTAATTCAATGGTTAAATAAAGAGGAAAAAGAATTTTCTTATTTTAATGCATGCAGTAACATACAACTGTTAGAAACAATGATAAGAGAAGGGAGTGAATCTAAAAAAGCCAATGCAAACCAAGCCATCATTAACAAAAAGAAGATATGAAACAGAAGTAATCTTCCATATACCTTGATTTGAATAATTTCCAGTTTTAGCAAAATTGCTACCTACCTGGTTTTTTACTCTTTTTTTACTACATTATGTGAAGTTTACAGCCCATTAAGATAAGCCCTGTCCCTTGATCACTTCTCTTTCTGTAAATAGGTTATCAGCAGTTATTTTAGGTAGAAAAGAGCATTGTTAGAAATTAGGGGTTATTGAAGAATATTCAACAATACTTATGCAGAATAATGAAATCTGGGCAATGTCCATGTTGTCCACTTGGAATATTAATCACATCTTTCAGCACAAAAATAGGTCTAGACATAGTCTGAGCTCCCTGAGGGGAGTCTGGGATGTTCTGAAATTCACACCTTTCAGCACCTGAATCAAGCACTTCACTGTGAAGCAGATTAGGAGGGTGATCACCCACCCTGAATAAGGTCAGTTTATTGTCTTAAACCCATCCTTTGTCTCACCCATACTGAGAAGACAATAAGGAGCTCAAAAGAAAGACAAGCTGAGGAGTTCCTGGGCCACCCTCAGGTTTAATGAGGTGAGTGCACTGAGTGCATACAAGATCTCCCATATTTATTAAGAAAACATAGGATTCAAACTTAAAGCTAAAATTCCATAGCTCTTGCCACACTGGTATTTTTGAAGTTTATATTTGAAGGCCAGAAGAACGGGACTGCAATGGCTTTTGCTTTACTAGTAGTCCATACTGTGTGTTATAGAATTTTCTGTTCAAGGTTAAAAGTAGGATTATTTTTTATTTAGTATGTCTTCAGGCTTTTTGAAATATTTGTTGAAATGAGTTTAAAATTCTATTTGCAAACTGATTAGTTGGGAAGGTGACCCTAGTTTTAATTCATTAATTAAAAAAAAAAGAAAAATGAGAAAAAGTAATAAATGGACTGTCATTTCTCTCCCTTTTAATTAACTTTCTAGAAACTTTTTAAGGAATGATTTTATGGGGGTTTTTTTCTGCCTTGGCCTCTTACCAGTAGTGCAAGGTTCTATGCATTCTTCTTTTAGGCTCAGTTGAATACTAGTAAAGAAAATTCGTACTATTTGTAGCTGCAACTAGCTTTGTCATTAAAAATTTTTGAAGGTTGGTATGAACTTTAAAGTGTAGTACAACCATGTTTAAGACCAGAATAAACAAGCTATTTTTATTAGCTAACACAGAACATATTAAAAAGGCATCAAAATTAATAAACAGAATTAGCAGTTACATGAAATGCAGAATATGTCCCAAACAGTAAAAACAATTATCTATATTTTTGTCTGAAAAATAAGAATAAAAACAAGTCTTCAAACTTGTGGAAAATGGAAAACCCAAGACTAAGCATTCTCTGTTTCCATTATAACACTGAAGTCAGTGGCAGTACATTTAACACTTGCTGCTTAGAAGATAGTCCTGATCCTCAGACAAAGTTTATGTCTGTACTCCAAAAGAGGAGTAAATAGAGTAAATAAAGTAAAATCTACTTATAGATGTATGTGTAGAGGGTTGACCCTGGCTGGATGCCAGGTGCCCATTAAGCCCCTCTGCCCTTCCCCTCCTCCTCTGAACAGGGGACAAAAATTATAATGAAAGACTCATGGGTCCAGATAAGGACAGGAAGAGATCACTCACCAATTTATACCTGTGAGTTTATCAGGTTAAGACATATACTTACTTAAATAAGTCCTATCTCTAGAGAATTTATTCATTAAGAAAATGGGTTCACCTGAATGCAGATCTACACAGCTGCAATTAATATCGTGCCTCAGGCTTGTGTCCACACAGTGCTGCACTGAACTTTATAGACATCAGTTTGAGCTGCCCTAACCCATGATCTCTGAAATCTATGCATCATTGCACAAATATTTATTTTTGCAGTGATAAATCCACAAATTAGTTGCAAATTTGTATTTGGAGATTTCTTTCCTGTGGATATTTCAGTTTATTTGGGGAAATTAATTGAATGTATTACAAATCACCTCAGAGTGTGTTGAAAAACAAAACAAATCTTAAAATCACCTTCCCCCCACCCCTCCCTTTTTCCCAGTTCAACCTCACTCAGTTCATCTCACATGTTGTGTTTACTGCTCCTTCTGCCCTCTCTTCCCCTGCTCCAACAGGAGCTTCCCACAAGGTCACAGCTTCCTTTGGGCATCCCCCTGCTCTGGTGTGGGGTTCTGCAGGGGCTGCAGGGGGATCTCTGCTCCCCCATGGTCCCCATGGGCTGCAGGGGCACAGCTGCCTCACCCTGGGCTGCGTAGGGGCTGCAGGGGAACCTCAGCTCCTCCAGTACTTGGAGCATCTCCTGCCCCTCCTTGTGCGCTCACCTGGGTATCTGTAGAGCTGTTTCTCTCACATGTTCTCACTGCTTTCTCCCAGCTGCTGTTTCACAGCAGGGTTTTCTTCCCCTTATTCAATAGGTTACCCCAGAGGCACCACCACGGTCGCTGATAGCCTCAGCCCTGGCCTGCAGCCAATCTTGCAGCTGGCACTGGCTCTACCAGACATGGGGGGAAGTTTCTGACATCTCACAGAGGCCACCCCGGCAGCCCAACCCCGCACTAAACGCTGGCCATGCAAACCCGACACAGCATGTTCCTTTTGAAATGCTTCTTTGGGTTAATTGGATTTTCTTCTTTAAAGATATATATATACTGAAAACACATTGATGATTAAGGGTGATCTGATAGCTATAAGACTGTTCTAGATCAATAAGGCATACCTGAATGAGTAAATTAATGTGTTTAATTACCAATAACCTGATTGAATACTCACAGGTACAGGCTCAAGTATACTTAACTTATCTTTTGCACTGGAAATGTTGTAACCCCAGATTCAAGAAGAAAAAAGGAACAATTTTTCCAGAATTAGAGAAGACTTTTAGTGCAGTGGTTATTTTTTTATCCTGCTGACATTTATAGATGAAAGAGTAAAAAAAAAAAGCAGTTGCTGTTTTTTCCAGGTGACAGGTCTTTTCCAAAAAACAACTGACTGCTATGATCAACATGTTTTGCTCAAAAATATCTCTGACTTATTTTGTGAAATGTCAGAACAATAAAACATTTTTCTTCTGGTAGCTGGCCTGAAATTAGCAAAAACTGCTGAGAAGCCCAGGCTTTTCAGCTATAGCCAAACTACCCCACCTTGCGTATATTATTTCAAGGATGTAAAAATCTCTGGGTTTTGGCTGGACGTCTGATATTTTCTAGAATCACTAATGTTAATTGGTGTTTAATTTGATGTTAAACTACAAGGCTCCTTAACACAAGGCAGGTCTGGATTGCAGACAACACAAAGCTGGGAGGAGTGGTTTGTTCACCAGAAGGTCGTGCTGCCATTCAGGAGGATCTCGTCAGGCCGGAGAGATGGGCTGACAGACCCTTCTGAAGTTCCACAAAGGGAAGAGCCAAGTTCTGCTCCAAAAGAGGAATAACCCCATGCACCAGTGTGGACTGGGGACTGGGTCTGCAGAGAAAGAGATGAAGGTCATGGGGGACACCAAGGTGCACGTGAGCAGCGTTCCCTGGCTGCAAAAAGGTCAACAGCCTCTCACCGTGCATTGGGCAGAGCAGTGATGGAAGGTCAAACCACCTAAGCTGGTTCTATAGCACCATGAATGGAGTTAAATGTAGGCTTTGAAATTCACACATTTTATCTGAGCAGTTTTAGATACACATCTTCAAATCATTTCATTGAGAAGTACTTATTTATACCTGTGAGTTTATCAGGTTAAGACATATACTTACTTAAATAAGTCCTATCTCTAGAGAATTTATTCATTAAGAAAATGGGTTAACTTGAATGCAGATCTACACAGCTGCAATTAATATTGTGCCTCAGGCTTGTGTCCACACAGTGCTGCACTGAACTTTATAGACATCAGTTTGAGCTGCCCTAACCCATGATCTCTGAAATCTATGCATCATTGCACAAATATTTATTTTTGCAGTGATAAATCCACAAATTAGTTGCAAATTTGTATTTGGAGATTTCTTTCCTGTGGATATTTCAATTTTAAAGAGACATTCCAGGATTCAATGCAATGTAATTTTGAAGCAAAAGAGCTGTCCAAAATAGCATGGTATATTCTCATTCATCTTGTATCAGTGTACCTAGGACCAGTGGCTCATCAACCCTTTGCTGATACCTTTGTTTCTGATGGACATAAATTCAGCACAAGCCAGGAAAGGTCTGTTGCTTTCTTTGGACAAGGAATCCACATGTACATTGAAGAGCTGACAAAAATTTTAATTACTCAGAATAGCAGGTCAATTTTGATTACAGCCTTCTGTTGTTTTAGGGATTTCACTGTTTTTTGAAAATATCAGTTTAAATTTATCTAAGATCAACATGGATCTCAAGGAATGTAACCTCTGGTGCCTCATCCCTATGCGGTTTTCATTTCAGTTACCCTAGTTTTCCTTCTAAAATGGGAGGTGTTCTGGTTTTGCTTTCTCTGTTTTCCCCTGTTTGTCTCTCCTGAACTCTGTAAGGAGGAGTTAGATGAGTCCAGAATATTTAAAAGGTTAAAATCTGTTTGTAAGTCCATTAAGGGTTTATAGTTTTTAAACAGATTTTACTGGCCATTAAAATTCTGATGCCTTTGCCTGACAAATACTGTAATGAGAATAGAAAATAGCATTAAATGGAATCCATTCTGAAGATGATTGCAAAAGATACAAGTCTAACTCATTCTCATTATAGTTTTGTGTTGGTATAATTGAGAATGTTATTCAGATACCTGAAATACTTGGAGAGAATTTTATTGTGATTGTAAAAAGGTGCTGCTTAATTTGATTTAAAATTGGAACTGCAGTTGCCTACTTTTGCTGTTCTGCAAATGGCAAAGGAACAGCTGACACTGATGTTGTGCAGCCCTGCAGGAGGGTTTTTCTCTTGCACAAACCCAGCTACTGACATTCAAGGCATCTATGTATGGGTTTAAGACTCAATCTGTGATCATCCACAAAGCTGACATGTCAGCTGTTCCTGTCCTACTGTTTAGAGTGAAACCAAGCTGGAGGAACATCCTACAGGTTTAGATTGTGTTGAAACGAGTTCTTCTGTTTGTATGGATGATCTCAAGGACACTGCCTCAATATTTGCTTCCAGGCAGGGTTGTTTGGGTTTTTCGATTTGTTTGGGGTTTTTTTTTGTTTTTTTTTTTTGGTGACTGTCTCTCCTATGAAGATCTTAGTGTGGCCTGCCTAGGAATCTGAGAAGCCTCAGTTCAACCTGGTGAATCAAGCTAATATGAAAGCACAAATTTAAGGAGTGCTCAAGCAGCTCTTGTAGACCATGGTTTTGGGCAAAGCAGTAAAGATGTTCTGTAGTTGTATGGAAGAGACAAACTCATCGATTCCTGTGAGTTTTAAAGCAAGGAAGCCATGCCGTACCAGGTGGATTTGCTAAAACATCGGCGAAAGTCATGGAAATTTGTTTTGCAAGTGCTGAAGAACATTACATTTGCATCTTCATTTATCAGCTTTCATGGGAAAAAATCTTCAGCTATGCTGCCTAAAAAAATAAAATATCTCTATCTTTTGCAATGATCTCAGAGATAACCTGGTACTAAAAACCCCTGACAAATTATTGAAGTTTAGAGTTCAGAATTCTAATTCCAGACTAAACATTTGCAATTTTGTCTGTTATTAGATAATATGCTGGTAATATTTTCAAGGGAGCCTCAATGTTTCATGATCCTGGCTTCCAGATTCAAAAACCAAGGGTTTGGGGAAAAAAGTTTAGCTTTACCTATGTACCATATCCAGATTTCATTGTTTCTAAGAGCAGTACAATCAACAGCCAATAATTTGCAATACAAATTAACACCTTTTATTTAGTAACTACCAGCAGAAACCATAGAATAAGAAAGAAAAAAAGATAAAGCAAAGACCAGAGCATGACCCTGTATTTTGGTGAAGAAGTTCATTGGAACCTGCTCTGAGTTCTTGACCTTGAGCAGTGTAACACAAAGATTAGTTGTACCAGAAATTCAGTGTGGAAGCTGTATTATTCTGTTTCAAGTGTCATTTACCCTTTAAGAATTCAGATGTAGAACAGAGTAGCAGGGAAGCAACTAGTGGGTTTCTCAGACACCCAGCAAAAGCTGAGGATTTTGGCAGAAAAAATATATTTTATAAAATTTTTAAAATGATGGAAAATATGCTTCAAATCTAATCGCACTTACAGATTTTTGTTGTTGTTTTTGATTGGGTATTTTTTAAAGGAAATATGGGAACCTGTTCTGAGGCTTCATTTAAGTAAAATATGAGCAAGTCTTATCATCCTTTTTCCCAGGTTTCCTGCACAGGTATCATCTTAGGAATAACCTATAAACAAAGAAAATTTGAACATTTAAATAACCTTAGGCTTTTCATTTCATTTGAGAAGTATGTCAGACCAACTGAAAGTCATAATCATAAAGAAATTTTAAACAATCTGTCCTACAGAGTGAATCTTTTGCTAAAATCCTCCAGCTTCACACATTCCAAGTGCTTTGTTTTCCCCATTAAAAAAAAAAAAAAAAAAAAAAAAAAAAAGAGAAAAAACCACTAAAATTAGGTGGATTTGGTTTGGGATTTTTGGGGACTTTTTCNAAAAAAAGAAAAAAAAAGAGAAAAAACCACTAAAATTAGGTGGATTTGGTTTGGGATTTTTGGGGACTTTTTCTTTGTTTCTAGGAAAACACAGAAAAGGGGAGAAAGAAAATTCATGAAAATTACTCTGATTCTATAAAACAAAAACTTGTGCACAGTGCACTCCAAAATTGTCCACAGTGGAGAGTCTCTTCAAAAATAATAAAGGGTTTTATTTATATTTGTAAAAATAAAATATAAGTTCTCCAACCTCAAATAATTTTTTCTTTGCGTTCAGAGAACTCAAGGTTAATAATGAACACCAAATGTTTTAGGAAGACCTTTGCCTTAGTACAGATACAAAATGCTGCTAATACTGCATAAGGAAAAGAGCCAATCCTTTCAAATCCTCCGTCTTTATTCCTCTTATGCCAGTGTGCTACTGACGAACGCCAACATCAGCTTATTCCGAGTGGCTGTGTGCTGAACTTGCTGCAAGAACAAATGAATCCCGTGAAAACCCCTGTAACCCAGAGAACAGCTAGCAACTGGGAGTGCAGCATCCTCTGTGGGAAAGGAAACATCATGAAAATATTACAAGCTGCTGTAAAAATGTTGAAAAATCAAAGATGACAGTCAACTGAGAAGAGTTAAAAATGATACTTATGGCTGGTAACAACAATCTGAGACCCATATTCTTTTAGAATTGATTAAGAATCAATATTTCATACAAGTGGAATTAGTACCAAATCTAAGAGAAGGACAACTCAGCCAAGAAACCACTGATCTGTTATGTGCAATACATGCTGTTCCTGCAATTCTGTGCATGTGTTTGCATGTGCACATGTATTTTTGTGTGGAAACACAAATTTGTGTATACTACTTCCCAAGAGATCAATATAATGCCATGTTCTTGCTTAAACTTCTGCTTTGTAATATGGATTATTGGGGAGATTCATGGCCTGCTAATGTAGTTTAAATTGTCTTACAAGATTCTTAGCAGTGGTCAATATGTTTACTGTTTTAGAGAATAAAGCATTACCCTTGAGAGGTATGTCTCATATCCTAAATAACAAAGGAATATCTAGTGAACAGAAATCAGGGAATACAAACAGAGCTTATGCTGAACATATTAATTTTAAATTACGTGGCCACATTCTTCAGCACTTGCCCAGAGCAGATTGTGCTTGACATAGTAGAACTCCTTCTGATTTATGTCATGTGAATAATAGGAGAATCTAGGCTTCCATTTAAATGTGCTTCATTGGAAAACAGTGAAAACAATTCCAAAGGCATGCACTGTTGAACAGCATATGCAGTCCAACTGCACAAGTGAGATATCTGTATTGATCCAAAGTCATTTTAGTCTTACAGGGAAGAAAATAGAAGTAGAGAAAACCAAGATTGCATAGCTTGTCTGGACTTGGCTTAGCTTGTGCTGATTTTAGATTCTTTCACTTGTGACAATTGTCCAGCCATCAAGTAAGTGTCATTTAAATTTGTTTAAGCTTTAGTTTAGCTTTGTGTGATGTACTACCTATTGTTCATGAATAAGTAGTAAAACAAGTACTCTTCATAGGCTGAAGAACTAACTCATAGCCCCAGAATAAAAATGTAGAGTTTAGGCAAGGACAGGAACAAGAGGACACAATTAGTAGGGCTTTACACACAAATCATGGTGGCCAGACATGGGTGAACAGAGGTATAAGCAAACATAAATAAACAGGTGTGAGCCAGGTGAAAGAGGTTTCAGAGAAAGCAAGAAAACAGGGAAACAAGTCTACTGCTGTACTGGAAAATAATTAAGTACTGGATGAGTCACGGGAAGAATGAAAGAGAATATTCTTCTGGAGAGGGACTGAAGGTGATAACCTTCAGAGGCCAATGAACACTGCAGAGGTGAGCATAACACCACAGAGGAATGTATAGATCCTAGAAAGATTTTATCAGTCTTAACTCTGTTACTAGCTAAAAGTGTTGTGTCATCAAAACTGTCCAGTAGTAACTATTGTGTTAGATTATACTACTACAATATCAATTGCAGGAACCATAAATTCTTATATCTGTATGTAAGGTGTATTTCTTTTGATCCTGAAATGCAACCAAGATACTCCCTCTCCAGAGATAGTGGCTGAATAAGGAAAGAGTAGAGGACATGGGGAAATAGGGAATAACTCCTGCCTCTAACTGCCATCCCCCTCATTAGCAGCCTGAAATTTAGGAACTCCCAAATATGGGATTATGGTCCAATATGTTCAATATTTCTTTAATTAACTAGTCCTCCATGAATTTTTATAGTCCATTCTAGAGTAATAGGGTGTCTTCTGAAAATAGCTACCACAATTCAACTATGCATTTCAAAAGAAAAAAAAAAAAAAAGAAAGGAAAAATAATCACAGTACTTCCTTCTTTAGAACACATAGAATTCTTCTTTATGCCAACATAACACACTGTATCTTATACTGTATATTTTATAAATAGCCATATTCTGATCTATGCTTTAAGGTTATAAACGTGACGTCAGTTATTATTTTGCAATTCATTAAGAGTTAAGGAATGATACAGTAGAGATATCGATGCAGACTCTAGGAATCAATTTTTAAAACCTCCATAGAAATACTTAACTTTGCAAAGCCTTTACCCTGTTTTGTTCCTGCCAGGTAAACCCACCTGTTTTCTCATTGGGACATTGGGGACTGTAGTCTGTAGTCCAGTTTAAACACAGGAACAGGCCAACATGGCTTATACAGGTCATGCTACTTCTTTGTGATCTGGTAAACATAACTAAATATGAGATGGTTTCTATATTGAAACTTAATCTCCTTCCATAGTTTATACTCAACATTCTATGGAAATTCTTTTTTTTTCATTGTTAAGACAATAAGTGAAAGCAAAGAATTCATTCCTTAAATTCATAGTCAAAACAGGTTTCCAAACAGGTCCCTTCATCAAAATATTGAATATTAACAAAGGAAAAACTTTTTATTATGAGCCTGCTTTTGAGTTTCAACAGCCTTACTTTGGCAGTATGACAAAGACATCCTTAATAGCTTTGTTTTTATGACTGACCGTCATCCCATGTGAACTCAATTGATACCAAGGGATTTATATAACAGGTATAATAAACAGGTCTTGGCATTTCCAAATTAATTTCTTTGACCTGATATAGAGACATAATCATAATCTTGGGTCTTCTTGCCAGAAAGTTTGCCCATTCCCATCAATGCAGAAACAAATCTTAGCAAAGTTTAGGCTGTCATTCACACTGGAGAAAACTTTGTTCATTTGGATATTAGGAAGAAATTCTTTACTGTGAGGGTGCTGAGGCCCTGGCACAGGTTGCCCAGAAAAGCTGTGGATGTCCCATCCCTGAAAGTGTCCAAGACCAGGTTTGATGGGCTTTGGAGCAAGCTGAGCTGGTGGAAGGTGTCCCTGCCCATGGCAGGGAGTTGGAACAAAGGAATCTTTAAGGTCCCATCCAGCACAAACCTCTCTGTTTTTCGTTTGAGCCCTTCTCTCTATTCTCAACCAGGGCAGACTTCATCCCTGAGTACTTGCTAATGTCTATGATGATGAGTATAAACAGTTCAGCAGTTTCAGTACTTTTAAAGCAGTTCAGGTTTCCTCTTCTTTGGTATTTCTTGCTCTTCAAATCAGTATGTGAGTGACAACCTTCTGCTGCAGTGGACCTGAGTCCATATAAAGGATTTTTCTGCTAGCAGGGATTTGCTGACTATAGTGGCTTTGGCAAGCAGAAGCTTGTTGTTAAGGAGCATCAGAGCTCTCATTCAGAAATGCTTTCTGCAGCTTTGTGCAGCTGACTGACATCCCAGTGCCTGTGTATCCATGGTCACAGATCACCATACCTGAGTCTTTCGGCTCTACTGGTTTAATTAAAAGGTAGAGTTTGCTTATAAAATGGGTGCTCAGGTTTTATACCTTATTGACTTTGTTACATTACAGTGTCACACAACTGCAGTTAACGTGTTGTCTGTCTTTTGTGACCTCTCTGACTTTTTTCCTCTTGTCCTTACACAATTATTAATTTTAATAGCAATGTGGACAGAAAATTGCATAGGATCTCCATTGTTGGTTGAAGATGACAGCAAAGAGCTCTGGACAGTCTAGAACTACAACATGAGAAGCTTCAGCTGCAAGACCAGCTGAAGCAGCAGATGTTGCAAATTTGGAGCATCTCCTGAGCACTCAGGATGCTCAGAGAGGACTCAAATAATCTTAGCCCATCCCTGAGCCACAGAAGAATACCATTAAAAATAACTTCTCCATGTGAGCACGTCCATGTGGAGTAAACAAGTGTAATGCAGAGATTTTTGATCCAGTATAAACCTGAGAAATTCCATATGATTCTGCACAGCATTTATGATTTTACCTGGTTGGATTTATAAGTAGCCTAGTTGTGCTCGTTGTGAATGGTGTCCCAAATCCTCTCTGTTGGCAGAGATACAATACCACACAAATACAGCAAAGAATAAATTGTGCTGCTTTTCATTTTCACACCTTTCTGGTTCAGATAAGTACACAGCATTAACTGCTCCTTATATAAGCTCAATAATGCTTTACAAGGCACAATATCAGAAAGCTACAATGTTCAGCACAACCCTTCTTCAAGAAAATAATTCCCCTTTTCTTCCTGTCCCAAACTGTGGTCAAAGGTTAATGATCTTAAAATTATTTTTATTTTGTTTGGCTCTGCTCTTACAAAGAGCTTATGAAAACAGAATGCTTGATATGAAATCATAGAATCACAGAATTGTCTGGGTTGGAAGGGACCTTATAGATCATTTAGCTACCAATCCCCCTGCCATGGGAGAAGATGCCACTCATTAGAGCAAATTGGTTAGGGCCCCATCCAACTCAGCCTTGAACTATCCCAGAAATGAGGAAGTGAGTTGCATGCGTCCTATCCAGAGCCTTGCAAAGCTTCACACCTCCTCAGGCCCTCATGCTTCTTTCCTCTATTAATGGTCATGCCCAGCTGCCCTGTTATGAACTGAAACCACAGTTTAATCAACATGGATTTTAAGAACAATGGTATAAAAGATTTATTAATCATCATAGTTGCCCTGTGGTGTATGGTGACATCTAATACAGGTCCTTAGTAGTCAGTAGCAGTGTCTGTAATTCCTGAGACAGCTCATGCCAGGAATGTGCCATCACAAGTGTCTGACACTACTAAGATGTGTCAGTATTGTCTTTTGAGATTGGCTGGGCTGCTCCCTGAAAACAAAGAAAAAACCTGAAGATTCATTACCATTCTCTCATGCAAGTTCTGCCCTGCTCTAAAGAGATAATTATCACTGAATTCCTTTGTATCTCCCCTTGGCGATTTTGTGTTCCCTTCCTTCCTCTGCAAGAAAACTCAGCAATATTTTTAGTCTACTAGAGGCCAGTGCAGTAATATTTGCTAAGAAAAGCTTTTCAGCAATTGTTTTCTTACTGCTATTTTAGCAGCTATTGCTATTGTTTTGGTTTGGGGTTTTTTTTCCCAATTCATCAGAAAATGCTGATTCATGCCAAGGAAAATTTTACTGGGAATGCCTTATCTTGGTTGCATTTGGGAATTTCCCGAAGTTGAAGATGAAAATGTGCACCAGAGAACTTTCCCTTCATTGCTGAATAGCCTAAATTATTCTGGCACATACAGAGTCCAAATCTGTAGTTCCTCCTTTACCTCAGTCAAGATCAGTTCAATAAAAGTGTAAAAAAAAAATTCCCCATCAGAAGTTATCATAAGTGTAAAATTTTAACTTTTTAAATATATATATTTTTGTTTTACTCCTCTATAATGAATCTCATTGGCAGACTTGTTTGAAATTTACGATAAGGGACTAGGCTGTATTCTGAATCACATGGAAACAAGTGCTTAAACTTAATTCACTTAACATACTGGATGTGAAAATGGATATGTTGTTACTTTTTCATACTTATTTGGAAGTTCATACAACTTATGTTTTTGTTCTGAATTCCTAAGAGAGAGGGGTGAGTGGGAGAGATGTTAAAGAAAAAATAAGATCAGAGTTATAAAATAACTGGAAGTATAGAAACATCAAGTGTTCTTTTAACAACACAGACCTGAAAGGAAGTCATCTGACTGAAAAAATTGAGGAAACATCTGCGCTTCACAGCCTGGCTGCCAAGAACAAGTAGCGAAACCTCAAAATTCTCAGATGTTAAACTGAGACAAATCTAAGAGCTATGCAAAATTGTACCTTGAGTTTCACCCATGCAGTCTGACTGACTTCTCTGAGTGTGAACAAAGTTACTCTTAGACCTTTCAGAGTTACAGAATCCTCACACGGGCTTTATTTCCCACAGATTGCACTCTGTTCCTTCAGTCTTGCCGGGAACATTGAGACCGTAACATAGAGGACTGAAATAGGAATACCTCAGTGTTCTGTTCTGTCTTTTCAATGCACAGAAAGAGGATTTGGGGCTTGTAGGAAAGGAATATCTGATCTATATACCTCATCTTTCAGCTAGCTCAAGTAATATACCTCCTGCCTCTCCCAGTTGTCTCTGTTGGTAATTCAGGGGAAAAAGAAGAGCAAGATAAGATGAAAGGTCTATGGGACTGTGGGGAAAAGGGTATTAGAAGGAAAACCATAGAGTTGTGGAATGGTTTATGTTGAAAGGGACCTCAAAGATGTGGTAGTTCTAAATCCCCTGCTATGTGCAGAGGCACCTTCCAGAAGACCACTTTTCTCAGAGCCCATCCAACCTGACCTTGAACACTTTAAGGGATGAGGAGTCCACAACCACTCTGGACATCAAAATACTGAGCCATTACAGCTCTAAAATATTTCTAGTTCAAACCTGGCACCAAAATTAATGTACACTTGTGCTAGAAGAGCCATTTTGGTTTTATCCTCTTCACTTGTACTATTCAACACTCATAATTGCTAATCTTCAGACTCTACTGGCGTCAAAAATCCAGGCAATTTGGGAAACTTTGGAATGTATGAGTAGTTGCTAGAGTATACTTACAAATTAAATTAATCCTTAGTGATAACAATGCTTATCAAGAACAAATCTGGAGCTGAAATATTTATCTACTCTTCACCCCACTCTTCTAGTATTAGCATAGTAATCTTTTTCCATTTCAAATGCAGCCTTTGTAATACTACTTTGCAGTATGTTTCTGGTGTCTTTTGCCCTTGTCTGTGTAATTCATGTTTGAAATGCAACAAAAGACTCTGTAGAACAAGAGAACTACATAAATCCTTTCTTAAATCCTTCAATCTTTAGATTAAAACAAAAAATCCCCGCATTAATATTTGTAAACCCAATAATGGGACCAGGTCCAACAATTTATGGCTACATTTGCAATTCAGATATCTGTTAACATGAAGATTAAAGAAAGGATTAGTTTCCAGCCCCAAAAGGCACAGTTTAGCAGCCAAATATGAGTTGATCATCAGATGTGCCAAAACGTAAAACTACAGGAAAGATCAAAATGGTCATTTCTGATCTCTCATCTTTGAAACAAAGATTAGAACCATTTTAAATGCCTTAGCATTCTGAATCTTCCTGTAGGACTCGCCAAACTGCTCCTTCTGATTCTTTCTCATTGACATTAAAAATTATGAAGGCCTCACCTTCGGCATCTTTCTGCTGAGGGTAATTTGACAGCGCTAGTGGAGGTGAGCTGCCTCTCCCGTGCGCTGACCCGGGGCAGCAGATCTGGCAGATAAACAAGTCTGTGACAAATAGCACTGGCATCCCTGTCAAAAGAAAAGACATGACTCAGACCCAGTATCTGTACACAGCCCAGTGCTGGCTTTCAGTGACAAATGGTTTTAGTCTGACAGTGTGTTTCACTGCTTGAACTTTCATCTATCAAAACAAGACTCAGAAGGAGGGAGCTCAAGAGAAAGCCACACATACAGGCAGACAGCCTGGCCTCAAACAGTACTTATAGTTTTTCTCCACTATTTTGGTACCCTTATCATTCTCTGGACAATATTTTATTTCTCCTCCCTTTTTCTTGTAAAGTTAAAAGAACAAACCAAGGAACGTTTAATTTCATTACTTGCAAATCCAAGCACTAGAAAAGCACATGTGATATTTTAATGAAATCTCACTCCACACAGGACACTAAGTTTCAGTCACCCATGGACAGAGTCTTCTTAATTTGGTATTAGACTTATGGAAAATTTATTTAACCTTCAAGCAGGTATCCATGCATGCTTTGAAGGCATCAGCAGGTAGAAAATCAACACCAAGTAGTGCCTTCTGGATGTTCACCATCTTTTGGCATTAGTCCCTCAGATCTGAATTTCTACTTTTTATTTCTCTACCTCCAACTTCTAGCCAGGAATTAATTTAAAGTTTTTCCACACACACACACAAGAAACAAAACAAAACAAAACAAAACAAAACAAAACAAAACAAACAAACAAACAAACAAACAAACAAACAAACAAACAAAACCCAAACCAAAACAAAACCCCAAAACAAACAAATAACCCCTCCAACAAACAAAAACAAGCCTCAAAAAACAAACAAACAAAAACACAAACAAACAAAAAACCAAAAAAAATCCAGTGGACTGCTGTACAGTGTGCCCGTGTCAGGAGGTTGGCAGGGAGGCTCTGTGGGTTGGGCTCTGTCAGGAGAGGCTGTGAGCAGTTAACTGTGTCAACCAGCATCATCTCAGCACCTTTTTCACAAAACCTTTATTCTAGAAGTCTGTTTATACTCTTATGAATTCCATGCCTGTCTTTTAATTGTTCAGTCTCTTAATTTAGTATGAAAGTTAAGTGATACTTTCCCTTACTTTAGCCAAATTATAGTCACCAAGTCACCCTACTCTCTTTGTTGTTGTTGTTGTTTTGAATACTGGGCAAATATTCGGGGCTTTAAAATGTTCTATTATTATATCCCTTAATAAATATCTAATTCTATATCCAGAGATCTGCTCAAAAAATTCCCTAAAATGCTTGTACATTATTTTGGAGGCATCATATTTTAATGAAGACAGAAAGTGACTTCTTCAGTAACCAGTAATTCAAAATTACCTATTCTGCACCTGTGGTTCAATAGCAGGTATTTTGTTTTGTTTTGTTTTC
>WEKY01055294.1:0-27210 GCA_013390045.1 Picathartes gymnocephalus
CAAACCAGTCTGGGATTCTATTCCACAATTCTGAGTTCTCTGGGACCCTGCTGGGGTTGTGGTCTGGGCAGGGAGACCCAGTGAAGAGAGAGGGATGGATGGACATCCTGGGACCAGGACAATTCTCCCACACCCCCACCTGCAGCAGGACCCTCCAAACACTCCAGTGTGGCTTTGGTGATAGGAATCAACTGGTGCAGAAGGAGGTCTTGGTTAATATCCCCTGGGAGCAGGGAATAGGCTGGACTGGGAGGAGCTGTGGGGTCAGAGGGGGTGACTGGTTAATGTCACAGTGTCCTGGAGCTGCGGGGACAGTGCTGGGGTTACGGTCACACAGTGGTCAGGTGGGACACTCCAGTACTCACCTCCTGAAGGACTGAGGAGGACAGAGGTCACGGCAGCTCCGCCTTCCCGGGCTCCTTACAAATGGGAATGCAGGGGGAAGTGGAAGGGATGAGAGCTGGGCTTCTCCGGAGCCGGGAGCGAGGGCTGGGGGCACCTGAGACCACCCAGCCCTGTCTGGTGCCTGCAGCTCACTGCCCCAGTGTCTGTGTGTGCCAGGAGGGACAGCCCAGGGGGTCTCAGGTTGCAATGCAAGATGGAACAAAAAGCCTCTGTTCTATCCCCATCTGTTCAAAGCAGGCGGGGCAGGGTTCTTTATCTCTGCCTCACCCACCCTTCCCTGCGGGCAGATCTCTCCTGTTCAGGGGCCATCGGGTCTCACGGCAGGACTGACAAAATTCCATCATTCCACTGGGAGATGCTCCACTCAGGGGGGAGGAGCCGAGCATCCTTCCCTGGACAGAATGGGAGACTCAGGAATCCCCAGGCAGCCTTTCCCACGGGATTCCCAGAGGAAGAGCGGACCCTTGGGCGCTCCCACGGGAGCTTCAGAGGAAAACTCCACCTTCCTACAGGATCCCTGCTCCAACAAAGCCCCAGCTGTCCCTGCAGGAGGGCTGCAGCCACCATCCCGTGGCACTGCTGCCAACGCCCCGACTGACAGGGGCTCAGCTTGGGTTCTGACTCTGTCAGGGTTCTGTACTGCTGCATTTCATTTTAATATTCCTATCAACAGAACTGTTATTCCTGTTCTCATACCTTTGCCTGAGAGCCCCTTACTTTCAAATGTATAATAATTTGGAGGGAGGGGGTTTGCATTTTCCACATCAAGGGAAGCTCCTGCCTTCCTTAGCAGACACCTGTCTTTGCAAACCAAGACACAGGGAGTGGGAGTTCAGTGGCCCCCGTGGAGGGGCTGGAGGGCCACAGGAGGGAGGCTGGGTAAGACAGCATTCCTGGGAACAGGCACCGAGGGTTTCAGGGCTGCTGCTGCCCCAGGCAGGAAGGCAATTTGCTGTTTGCACCCCTGCACTGCTCCAGGGATCCCAGGACACTTGGTCCTGCCTTGCCAGGGGAAAACCTGAGTCCTGCCTTGTTTGCTTCTCCCTCCTCCAAGGTGGCAAAAAAGCCTGGACACAACTGGGAGGATACACCCATGGCCTTGGAATACCCAAGGAACCTGCCTGGTTCGTGCAGGTCTGGCCCCCAGGTTCAGTTTAAACTGATCTGTAACTTAGAGTCAGGTGAGAATGGGCCCCTCAGGTGAGATGGGAAGGAACTGGAATTGTGGGTTTGGACTGTCTTGTGGGTTTGGGGAGGTTAAGGTTGGATACCAGGAAGATTTCCTTACAGAAAGGGTTGTCCAGCCCTGGCACAGGCTGCTCAGGGCAATGCTGGAGTCACATTCCTGCAGGGATTTAACAGGATGTGGCAACTGGGGACATGGTCAGTGGTGGCCTTGGCAGTGCTGGGGATGGTTGGACCTGATGGTCTCCGAGGGCTTTCCCAACCCAACCCTTACACACCCCTCTGATCCATGAGAAAACATGGAAAGCATAACTGAACTCACTCTGAATCTGTCCTAAAACCATGAATACAAACAGAGAGTGTATGGCTTGGAGAGGGAGTCAGAAATCCCAGAGGGTGCAGCTCCAGGGCAGGTCCAAGCCCTCTGCTCCTGCTGGGACCTCACTTGGTGCCAGCACCTGCCCTGCCCAGTGACAGCAACTGGGACATGTCATGGACATGGGAAAAGAGACTTGGGGCTTTTCCTCCACAATGGGGAGTGGGAAAGCAAAGGCAGAAAAGCAGGAGCATCACTGGATTCAGGGCTGGTGGAGAGCAGTGAGGACGGGTGTCCCTCGGGAGCGGGGACTGGCCCTGGGAAATGTCTTTGTTGGTGACAGGGACACGGGGATCCAGGGCAGCCCCACCCAGTGCCCAGGACACGGAGCTGCTGCTGTGCTCACACACGGCAGGGAAGGGATCCAGGGGCACCTGGACAGGCTGGAGAGCAGCGACTGTGCCAGCCTCGGGGGCTTCAGCAGCACCAAGGGCAAGGTCTGCACCTGGGCCGGGGCAATCCCAGCACAAACAGAGGCTGGGGAGAAGGAGCTGGGATTGCTGGGGAGAAGGAGCTGGGATTGCTGGGGAGAAGCTCCACAGGCCCTGGCCACGAGTGCTGGGACCTTAAATCCCTGTGCACTGGGCTGATCCCAGTGTGGGCAGCAGGAAGGGGATTGGGATTGTGCCTCAGGTGAGAGCAGAGGACTGGCAGTGCCCAAGGCCAGGCTGGATGCAGCTTGTAGCCACCCAGGACAGTGGGAGTGTCCCTGCCCGTGGCAGAGGTGGCACTGGGTGGGCTTTGAGGTCCCTCCCACGGCAGACACGGTGTGTTTCTGTGATTTCCCAGAGGGATGGGGCAGCACTGCCCTCCCTGCCGTGTCTCGTTCCCCAGGTGAGCCTTTACCTGCTCCAGCTCCTGCTCGGCGTATTTCTGCCGGCTGAGCTCGTTCTCGGTGCCCTCGCGCAGCTCCCGCAGCCGGTGTGCCTCCTGCTTGGCAATGCTGATCTCGTCCTGCAGCTTCTTCTCCAGGTGCACCTTCTCCACCTCCACGGAACGATGCTCCTCCTGTGCCTTCTGCAGCCTGGAACACAGAGGGAGGGCAGAGCCGGTGCTGGGCTGGCTCTGGGGACACTGCAGGGAGCCAGGGAGCAGGGCTGCCCACCAGCGTGTCACGGGTAAAGCTCACCGTGGCTGGGAAAAAAGAAAGCTGTCAGCTGCTCAGCCTCAGATTTATTCATTCATCAAATACTCAGGATGCATTTTCTTCGTTTTACAAAGCACATCTGGATTTCCTCGAATGAGCCTCAAATTAAGCTGTACTTTTGGTGTTTTCACCAAAGTGAAGACTTTGGCAAAGCAAAGCAGGGGCAGATCTGCCAGAGCACATCAGACCAGATGGGATGGCTCCAAGTTCCCCCCACAAAATCCTGCAAATTCAGACATGTCTTAATCTTGCCTGGACATTCTTATTCTTCCTTATGACACAATCAAATCAGTAGGACTATATGGCAACAACTCAGAAATGGTGGCAGCAATGAAACCCTGGATCTCCACGGATCACTGGGATCTTCCATGAGGAGCTGAGCTGCACTGAGGCTCCCAGCAGGGCTGTGAGGTGGGCAGGGCATCAGCTGGGCCAGTGACTCTCAGAGAGGACCCCAGTGTCACCTGTGCCAGGGGAGACTGCACCCACCTGGAGCTGTCCCGAGGGGAAGAGGAGAGAGACCAAGAGCTGTCCCAGGGGGAATTCAACAGAGACACAGAGCTGTCCCAAAGGGAAGACGACAGTGACAGGGAGCTGCTGCAGAACTGGAAACGCGTGTGTGACACCAGCTGGGACAGGCCCTGCACAGGCTGGCACAGCCCTGCAGTCCCCAGCTCAGCCCACACCCCCTGCTGGCACAGCCCTGGGTCCTGTCGTGCCCCACACCCCATGTCCACTCACACACGCTGATGAGGTGTCCCCCTCCCGCCTGCCCACAGGGATGGATGCGGAATTTGGGGACAAGGTTTAGGGGTGATTATGGTCGTTTTTAGCTGAGTGCAGCAGGGGCACCACACAAGGACAGGGCCATCCACAGGCACCTGGACAAGCTTGAGAAGGGCACCATGAGAGCCTCACGTGGTTCCACAAGGCCAGGGGCCGGCTGTCACCGACTCTCCCAGGCTGGAAGGGACCATCCCCAGCACCAGGAACCAGCAGGTGAGACCACCCCTGCCATGGGCAGGGACACCTCCCACTGTCCCAGGCTGCTCCCAGCCCCAGTGTCCAACCTGGCCTTGGGCACTGCCAGGGATCCAGGGGCAGCCACAGCAAATCTGGGCACTCTGGGGGCTCAGGGTGCAGGCGCTTCCATACAACCCATCCACCTCCAAAGCAGACCTGCCCACTCCTTCCAGGCATCAGCAGGATGTGCCAAGACTTGATGAGTCACCTAATGGAAAGTGTCACTGCTGCAGGATGCTCTCAAAGCTGCTGTGAAGATGAATAAAGATGGGTTTGGTACGAACACTCCCAGCTCCTCAGGAGCCTGTCTGAGCTGCACAGCAAATTCCAGCAGCAGTGCCCTCCCGAGGCCTGCTCAGCACTGAGCTTCACCCAGCCAGCACAGCAGGGTCCTTCCAGCTCTGGAGAAGTCGTCTCTGAGCAGAACTCCAGCACAACTTCTCCATAAGTCCAGGAGCACTGGGGCAGTCCGGAGGTTTTGCTGTTCCTACGGCAGCTGGGGACTCCAGCCGAACCCCGCTGGGAAAGATGAGGAAGTGAACGAGTATTTCCCCTCCAGAGGCTTCCCGAGGTCCCCAATCCACCTCCCAGTCCTGGAGCTCCTGCTCGCTGCCCTCTGTGGAGGACGAGCCCTCCGGAGCTGCTCCTGCTTAGGGCTGTGCCGAGCACCAGTGGTTTTGTGTTTCTTCCTGAGGGGCTTGAGAGCATTAGTTGAACTTCCCAGGAACATCCACTTGTTTACATGGCTCTGCCCTCGGCAGCAGGGCCCAAGGTCATTCCCCACAGGGAAAACATTCCCACTTTGGAGCTCGGAGGTGACTCCCAGCCGAGCCCTGCCTGCCCTGGGCACTGCTGCTCCAGGGGATGGACATGGAGAAGGGATTCCTGTCTCCTTCCAGATGCAGGAACAATAAATCAAACTTTCTTTGGGAGTTATTTCCAAGCTGTAAACATGAAACTCCACGAGGCTGTGTGGAACCAGCTGTGGACTGGAGCTGCAGGGGGGAGTGCACTTTGTGCCAGGGGAATGTGCCCAGCGCAGCTCACTCTCCTCACCAACTGGTCCCACTGGGGGAACTGGAGCTTTTCCAGCAACACTCATGGGCAGGATGGATCCCTGGAGGCCGTAATGGGCTCCTAGGCAAGAAATGGGGTGCAGAACTGGGGATACATCACACAGATTCCCAAAACCTGGCTGGCTGCAGGTCCTCCAGGGCAGCCCGGCATCCCTGGGATCCTGGTGCTGGCACGGGGCACCCACTGCACCCCTGCCAGGATGAGTACCTGGGATCCAATTCCACATCCAGAGAAGTCACTGGGAATGCAGCCTGGTTAAGGTTTATCCTTCTAAACTCCACGGGAACCTCACAGAAAATCGTTCCAGCCCCGGACTATCCTGCTCTGTTGTTTGTTAAATCTGCCCTTAAAATATCCCATTTCCAGAGCATTCCGTGGGTTTGGCACCACCAGGGCTGAGGGCTCTTCCCTGTCCCAGAAGATCTCTGTGTCCAGAGGGGCTCTTGGAGCACGTTCTCCCATCAGTAGCTTTACTGGAACCACTGCAGTAATTCCATTCCTGAGACCCCGTTCCTGAGGCTGCAGGATTTGATCCATATGCCAAAAGCCCAGATAATGCTATTATTGCTTCAAAATTATGTCATTTTTTAACTTTCCAAGCAATACCCTTTGATTCAGGTATTACTTCCCCACACAGCTCCAAGAATCCAGGTGGGGATGTGTAAATCCCCAGACTGCTCCACTGTTCCAACATGCTTTTCCCCCATCAAGAACCAAGGTGAAACAACCTTGGATAACAAATTCCACGTGACCTGGATTGCAGGAGGTGGGCCTGGATGAGCCCTACGGTCCCTTGGAACCCAGAGCACTCCCAGCTTCTGTGACTGTGGCAGGACACGCAGCCCCTGGGATTTTCCTGGCTTTTCCCACTGAACTCCAGCAGTGTCAGGTGCTGCCCCCACCTCAGCAGAACTCTGACCATCACCCACGAGCGCCTGGGATTTGGGAATGCGTCCCTCCCTGCAGGAGCCAGGCCCCACCTGAGCTCCAGGGCCTGCTCAGGTCCCTCAGGAAGGGGCCGACTCTGGTGTGGCACCATGGCAGCTAAAAGCAGGCATTTCCTGAAATCTAAAGGAACAAGGAAGAGCCGAGTGCTCCAGCTGGATGAGCAATGGGAAAACCTGCAGCAGTGCAGCTGGAGAGCCGCGCTGGGAGCAGCGCGGAGCTCGTGGCAGAGGCAGATGTGCTGAGCGAGCCCCGGGCCTGCTGGTGGCAAGAGGGACCCTGCAAAGAATGCTTAGCCTGGAATACCTTACCTACTTGTGCTAGGCTGTGCGTAGGGAAAATTAAGCAATACAGATAAGGCTGCTGGAGTGGTAACTGCTGAAGCTCACGCTAAAAGGTACACGGGACTGATCCACGAATGAACGGACTTCTTGCACCCACGCGTGGAATCCCCCTCTCCCCGTGCCATCGCCTTCAAAAACCTACCTCTCCTGCAGGTCGTGGAGAGACTGCTCTGCCCTGTGGAGACCCTCCAGGTCCTTCATCATCTTCTTCATGTGCTCCTTGGAGTAGCGGTTCTGGATGTAGGCGAACCAGCAGCCGCCCACGCCGATGACGATGGACACCACCAGCATGAAGTCCTTGAGGTGGTTGTGACGGGTCACTGCAAGAGACCAGGGACACTGCTGGGCTCACAGCATCCCTGGCAGGAACTCCACAGTGCTTTGCCTGCACCACAGTGGAGAACGCAGGGGAGTCCTACAAGGAATTGTGGCACAGGATTCACCAAGGGAAAGGCTGAGTTGGTATTTAAGGGGAAAACCAGAAGCTTCACCAAGGGAAAGGCTGAGTTGGTATTTAAGGGGAAAACCAGAAGCTTGACAACATTTATTCAGTTTGCAGACACAACAAAAATTTAAAAAAAAAAAAAAANAAAGATGAAATTCCAAATCTTCCAGCTCCAATTTGCCTGGCAATAAGTGGTACAGGGGAAACTGCACATAGGAATCCCTCCAGAATGGCTGTGATCTTACAGGGCAGCACAGCTAACTGAGAACAAAATAATTACTTGGAAAAGCACTGCTGAGATCACAGAGCTGGGGCAGCTCAAATGTCCAACTGTCAAGTTGCCAAACATTCCATCAGAATCACAACTCAATGTGGAAACTCCCTTTTTCAACAGTTAATTTAACAAAAAAGGTGTTGATGCATGTGAGAGGATGAAAGTAATTAAGTGGGGGCTCGAGTGCTAAACAAAGCCCAAAAAGACGAGTCGAGCACAATTTTTTTCCTGTAATTCAACCGAGTGTGTGCTGAAAAAGCCACAAATGAACGAGCAGCTCAGTCCAGTGAGCTGGGACTCAACGATCAGTGTCCACTGGTTTTGAACCAAACAACGGCTAATTCACACCAGATACAGGGGAAAAAATATCTGTACTGAGGGTGGGGAGGGGCTGGCACAGGGTGCCCAGATTTGCTGTGGCTGCCCCTGGATCCCTGGCAGTGCCCAAGGCCAGGCTGGAGCAGCCTGGGACAGTGGGAGGGGTCCCTGCCCATGGCAGGGGTGGATTAGACAGGATTTAAGGTCCCTGCCAAGCCAAGCTGTTCTCTGATCACAGCTGAACCACATCTGTGACACTGGCAGAGCTGGGGGGACACAGCAGGGGACCTGGGAGGTGCAAACCTGAATTGTTAAGGCAGAGCCCAGCAGGGAATGAGCTGGCCCGAGGGATGCACAGCAGCCCCACAGCAGACGGACACGTGGGGGACAGTGACACTGCTCCCCTGCCCACGGGGGATGGACAGGGACAGAAGCTCTCCCCAAAGGCCCAGGAGACTCCCAAGCACCATCTCCCCCACCACATGTGATCCATCACTCCCAGAAAACACCCAGTGTAAATTCACCGCTCGGAATTAAACAAGGTGAGCGCTGGCCCCGCTTCCCCTCCGGAGGGATTATCACAACATCCTCTTCCGAGGGAGCAGGTCCTGGCAAGAGCCTGCAAATCCCTCACTCTGAATCCTTTCACTTCCCATCCGGAGAGCAGTGGGGCAGCAGAGGGGCTGACGTGTTCAGGTGCTTTGTGTTCCACCCTCCCACGGCCCCCAGGGCTTTGTTCTCCTGCCCTGCCAGGGGCCCTGCCCTGCCTGGAGCAATCCTTGCCCACAGCCCGGAGCTCCAGCACGTCCAGGAGCTGCCAGGGGCAATCCCTGCCCACAGCCCGGAGCTCCAGCACGTCCAGGAGCTGCCAGGAGCAATCCCTGCCAGCCCCAGCCTGACCTGATCGCTCTCCTGCTCCCGGGGCCAGCTGTGCTCAGCTCCAGCACAGCAGCACTCAGACCCCTCCTTCCTCTGCACCATCCCTGGCCAAAGACACGTGCATGAGGAACCTCTAAGGAAAACAGCTTGGATGTAAATGTAGAAGCATGGAATCCAGGATGGTTTGGGTTGGAAGGGACCTTTAAACCCACCCAGTGCCACCCCTGCCATGGCAGGGACACCTCCCACTGTCCCAGTGTCCAACCTGGCCTTGGGCACTGCCAGGGATCCAGGGGCAGCCACAGCAAATCTGGGCACTCCATCCCAGCCCCTCCCCACCCTCCCAGGGAACAATTCCTTCCCAAGATCCCACCCATCCCTGCCCTCTGGCACTGGGAAGCCATTCCCCCTTGTCCTGGCATCCCAGAGCAGAGGGGTTCCAGCACTGGGAGCATCTCCATTTTCCCACCTTCATTTAAATGTTTTTTTTCTGGTATCTAATCCAAATCACCCCCCCTGCAGTGCCAAACGTTCCCCCCTTGTTCAGTCATTTCACCTTGTTTCAAACACAAAGCCCAGGCAGAGCTGCAAACCCAGCAGGACATCAAGTCCTGCAGTTGAACAGAACAATCAGTCTGTGATAAACTGTGCCTGTTCTCCCTCCTTTCCCAAAGAAAAGGAAATATGGAAGGGAGAGAATTCAGTTTGCCACGGTGCACGTGGCTTCTTCTGCAGCCTTTACAGGTGTAAGGAGTGCTCAGATCTGCCTGGTGCTGGGAGCAGCCACGGCCACACGGGTGCAGGACAGGCTGTGCTGGTCCCACTGCAGCCCAGGGACAAATCCAGAAGGATTTAAATCACAATAAACCGGACAAGAACCATCTGAGGCTCTGCTGTGGAACAGCCACGGCTCCCTCAGTCTCTGGCCCAGGGCGAGAGGAGCAGCAGGGTAAGAGCTGAAATTACAGAAAGTTCTCTCCCAAGTTCAAAAGCTGCAAATCTGCACCTGCAGAGCCTCCAGCCCTGGGACACCAACAGCAGGAGGACCTGGAGCTGCTGGAGAGAGTCCAGAGGAGGCCACGGAGCTGCTCCAGGGCTGGAGCCCCTCTGGAGCCAGGCTGGGAGAGCTGGGGGTGCTCACCTGGAGGGGAGAAGGCTCCAGGGAGAGCTCAGAGCCCCTGGCAGGGCCTGAAGGGGCTCCAGGAGAGCTGGAGAGGGACTGGGGACAAGGCCTGGAGGGACAGGACACAGGGAATGGCTTCCCAGTGCCAGAGGGCAGGGATGGGTGGGATCTTGGGCAGGAATTGTTCCCTGGCAGGGTGGGCAGGCCCTGGCACAGGGTGCTCAGATTTGCTGTGGCTGCCCCTGGATCCCTGGCAGTGCCCAAGGCCAGGTTGGACACTGGGGCTGGGAGCAGCCTAGGACAGTGGGAGGTGTCCCTGCCCATGGCTGGGGTGGCACTGGATGGGCTTTAAGGTCCCTCCCCACCCAAACCAGTCTGGGACTCCATGTTTCACATGAAACTGTGCTATTTTGTGCTGGATGAATTCCTGAACCACAGGAGCAGGAGCCCAAAGGGACAGACACAGAAGGAGGAACCACCTCCTCTTGCTTAGATTATAATTGTACCACTCTCCCTTGCACTTGGATTAGTTACAGAGCTGAAGTGGTCAGACCTGTTTGCTGTAGGAAATGGCAGGGTTGGAGCGTGGCAGCAGGAACCAGAGCTGGAGGGATGGCAGGAGCCTGCAGATCCCCTGGAAAGTGGCCATGGAAACTGGCTGGAACCTCTGCCACGAGCCAGACATCCAACCCTGGAGCCCTGGGTTGGGAGAAGCCTCACCCAGCAGCAGGAACAGCACCGTGTCCACCTGCTGTGATCCCCAGGGTCAGCAGGGTGTCTCTGGATTTAGGAGCCTGCAGGAGGACTGGGGCTCCAGTCTGAGCTGCTTTTATTCAATGCTTTTACACCTGTGGTGAACAGAGCTTCAAGAGAGGAGACAAACCCTTGAAATTCTATCTGTGCACCACATCCCACTGGCAGCGGCTCAGAGACCCCCAAAGCCCACTTCATCCCCTGGAGCCACCTCCCCTGAGTAGGGAAAAAGAGCTGGAGCAGGAACACACCCGAACCCACCACATCCCCATGGTGTACAGCAGCTTCTGCACCTTAGGAGGTCACCGAGCACTGCTGGAGCTGCTGATTGCTGGTGCCTCCTGAAAGGTGTTTTGCAATCCATTCCTGAAGGAACTGGTTTAGATAAACAACCTCTCCCCATAGCTGGAGACAAAACCATTCAGATGACCAGAAACCAGGCAATTTTACCTTCTGATAAACCTCTCCTTCAGCTGCAGATCTAAAGCGTTATTTCCTCTTCTCACACATCCCGTACATACAGTCACAGAACCATGGAATGCTTTGGCTTGGGAGGGACCTCAAAGTTCATCCCATTCCTGCTGTGGGCAGGGACACCTTCTTCCACTAGCCCAGGCTGCTCCAAGCCCCATCCAGCCTGGAAAGCTTCCAGATCAGAGGTGTGTGAGCAGCCCTGGTGATGCAGAGCAGCTGCGGTTCCCTGCACACTTTGATCTCTGTGCCCCAGGGAGGCTCCGCTTCCAGGGCAAGGGAGCTGCAGGGCAGAACAGCACAGCTCCAGCACCAGGAACAGCCATTAACTCCAGGTACAAGCCATTCACTTTGCCCTTTACACAGCACACAACAACTTTGGAAGAAATTCTACCCCCAGCACGGGAGTTGCTGGGCTGGAGCCACTGTCAGGGGAGCTCACCCAGGACGGCTCCACCAGCCCTGGCCAGGCCACTGATGCCTTCAGGTTTATGTTCTTTTCTTTCTTTTTCTGTTCTGCTTCAGTGTGCAGCTCTCAGCTCCATATTCAGTGTCACTGAGCTCTCCTCCCAGGGCCCTCAGACTCAACAATTCTCCCCAGCCCAACATTCCAGGGCAATCCTTCCCAACCGCAGCAAACCCAAAAGCACCAACAACGTCAAGAAGAGGAGGCCGAGCAAGGAGGATGGAACTCCATCATTCCCAGTGATTCATTGGCCAGTTCAGCTCCAGATGCCAATGGAGCAGAACTTCTCCAAGTGTGAAACCCCGTGCCCAGGCCCCTTTTCTGTGCCCATCTCGAGGCCCATCCTGGCAGGGCTGCAGCCGGGCTCTGGCATTGCCAGGCTGGGCCCTTGGAAGGCCTTGCCATAAATCCCTGCTTTATTCCTCTCATTTTGTCTGGCCCCCGTTCCAGCTCAAACTGGTAGGGCATCACCACCAATTCACCAAAAAGCTCCACTTTTAACATGGGCAGTAAATAAAAACCAAACTGTACCTGCACAGAAAGAGGCTTTTCAATAACTGTGAGCAAAAATGGCTGATTGTACAACCCAGGCTTGTGATTCCCTCCCTATGGCTCTGCCAAGCCTCACGTTGTGGTTCACACTGTGCAGGCAGTTTTCCCAGGATTGGGTGGGAATGGCTGGAGAGCAGCCCTGGGGAGAAGGAGGTGCTGCATGCCCCAGCCATGAACACTGGGACCCCAAAATTCCTGTGCTGATCCCCCAGCATGGGCAGGAAAGCAGGGATTCCACCCCTCTGCAACCAAAGCCCAGGAGAAAGCCGTGGCAGGGAGGGAGAGAGACAAAAGCATCTTGAATGGGGAGCAGGCAGGAGTCAGAGGGAAGGGATTCAAAGGGAGCACCTGGAACGTGGAGATACACATCAGAGAGCTTGAGATCCTGATAAAGCACCAAAGGAGCCATCCTTGCCATCCAGCCTGCTGCTCCTGCCCTCCTCCAGAGGCGGGTCATTCACAGCCTGAGCCACCTGCAGAGCCTCAGGACGTGACAGTGGAGCCCCAGGGAAGCCCAGGACACAAGGACACAGCTCCAGGACACGGCAGCAGCTTCCCTGGGAGCTGGCAGGATCACTGTCCTCCAGCACCTCACCCCTCACCATCAGCACCACACAAGGCCAGCAGGTTTTACCCTGCAGACACGGGAAATCCCAGCAGGACAGTGGGGTCTGCACCTCTGGGAGCAGCCCTCCAAGGTGGGAATGCCAGCCCAGGATGCCTCCAGGCTGCAGAGCTGCTCCCATAAATCCAGAGACAACCTGTCCCTGCCGCAGGGGAACTGTGCTGGCTCACCAGCAGGGTTTGGGTCGCCCAGGCCTGGCTCTGGTGTCCAGTCTGAGCAGACACAGACCCTCATGGCCAAGGATTTGGGTGGCCCTGGGAATGTTTCCCAGCCCTGGCAGCTGGAATTTGGGTACTCACACAGGGGAGGCCCGAAGAGCACCGTGTCCAGAGCCTTGAGCTGCAGCTTCTGCCGGTGGCTGCGGTCCGTCATCTTCAGCACAGTCCCCATCATGGTGGCATTGTTCACTGCCAGCCTGCACAACGGGGGAAAAAACGAGCTGTGGGCACATCCACAGTGAGCAGGAACACACCAGGGATCAGGGAGATACGGGAGCAGGGCCTGGGAGATCACTGCTACCAGGATAAATCCCTCCCTGCTGCTGTCTCTGAGCCAGGGTGTCTCTAGGATACTGGCAGCAGCATCTTTAGGACTGGGAGAGAGCAGGAAAAACCAGGGCCAGGCCTAATTCATTAACCTGGTAGCATGAGGGACTGATTTCCCATCAAAACCCATCTCTGGGTGGCCTAAAAATCACTAATAACTATTTTTTAACTAAATCTCCATTGCCCCCACATCTTGTGTCACAGACCATAAACCACAGCTCCCCCTTGGTGGACACACATTGTGCTGCCTCAAAATCATCCTCATTTTATCCCCAGTTAATCCCTCCTTCCCAGTCAGTTTAAAACTCCCTTCTTCAGCTACAGGACCCTTTAACCAAAAAGCTGCACTGAAACTTTTTCAAACCTCTTACAAGTTTAGGTCAACTCCTCTGGGATGGGATTCTATCCCTGCCCTGGGCCATTCCTAAGTGATTGGGACAAGGATTTTCAACAGATCCCTGTCCAGCTCCATGGCAGAGAGCCTGGTCTGGGACACACAGCTCTGGAATCATCACACAGATACCACAGACTGCTTTGGATTGGGAGAGACCTCAGAGCCCACCCAGTGCCACCCCTGCCATGGGCAGGGACACCTCCCACTGTCCCAGGCTGCTCCCAGCCCCAGTGTCCAACCTGGCCTTGGGCACTGCCAGGGATCCAGGGGCAGCCACAGCAAATCTGGGGAATTCCATCCCAGTCCCTCCCCAGCCTCCCAGGGAACAATTCCTGCCCAATATCTAACCCAAATTTCCCCTCTCTTCACTCACAACTGGAGCAGAACAGGAATCAGACTGGGCACTGCACGGGCCAAGGAACTTCAGGTGATGAGAGGAGCTGACTCCTGCCAGGACCGGGTTCTCTCTCTGCACAAGTCCCATGGGGACAGGGGCACTGTGGGCACTGACCCTGGCACAGCACTGACCCCAGCCATGGCACTGACCCTGGCACAGCACTGACCTGGGCATGGCGTGGCCGCTCAGCTGCAGTTTCCGGAAGGTCTCCTCGTACTGGGGCAGCTCCACGTAGGAAATGAGCCACTGAACCACCTCATCCACCGTCCAGTTGTACACTGAGGAGAGCAGAACAGGCCAACAGCTCATTCCGGGCACGTGGAATAGCAGGGAGTCACAGGTTTGGGTGAGGAGGGACCTCAAATCCCACCCAGTGCCACCCCTGCCATGGGCAGGGACCCCTCCCACTGTCCCAGGCTGCTCCCAGCCCCAGTGTCCAACCTGGCCTTGGGCACTGCCAGGGATCCAGGGGCAGCCACAGCAAATCTGGGAATTCCATCCCAGCCCCTCCCCACCCTCCCAGGGAACAATTCCTGCCCAAGATCCCATCCATCCCTGCCCTCTGGCACTGGGACACTCCAGGGCCTCAGCCTCCCCCCCATGGGACTGTTTTTGCCCAGACTCCAGGAACTCCTGAGGTTCTGCTGCACTTGAGCCCCCACAGACCCCACATGTTGTGGGAAGAGCTGCCTGGAGCTTTCCCTGTGACAACACACCTTTCCCAGGTTGATTTTTCACTGTGCTGCCAGCTCCCAAAATTAAAACATGCAACGAGGCCATCAGATAGAGGAGCAGCAGAGGCTCCACCTCCTGCCACGGCACCAGCAGGACCTGGGCTTGGCATCCTGGCAGGGCCAACACCCAAAGCTGGCAGGTGACAGCTGGGATCACTTGGATTTCTATCAGCCAGGTGATCCTGCTGCCTCCAAACTCTCTACAGGGAATGTTCATCCTCATCTCATACCCAAAGCCCTGGAATTCTGAGGGCAGCTGCAAAAGCCTCACCCCCTGCTCCAGACACAGAGACAGACTGCCCAGAGAGGTTGTGGATTCCCCATCCCTGGCAGTGCCCAAGGCCAGGTTGGACACTGGGGCTGGGAGCAGCCTGGGACAGTGGGAGGCGTCCCTGCCCATGGCAGGGGTGGCACTGGATGGGATTTAAGGTCCATTCCAACTCAAAGCATTCTGGAATTCTGTGATTCCCTCTGAGCTTTGACTGAAAAAAGCACATATGGAGCAATGCCAGAAAAAAACCAATTGGAAGCAGCTTCAGAAAGGATCTGTGGGAGGAGGTGGAGCAGGTGCTGCAGCCCTGGTGAACCAGGTGAACTTTGCTCCTTAACCTCCTCCCCTGGGCATCTGTGGATTATTTTTGGAGCTGTCACGCAGCTCCAGAGCCATAAATGAGGAAACTTTAGGAAACCAAGCTCCTGCCTTTGCCACTTTGCTGTGCTGTACTTACAGCTTTCCTCAGTGTCAGGAAGGAGCAGACCTTTCCTACAAGCCTGGTTCCAGTTTCATGACTTCAGTTCAAAGCCCAAAATTAGGCTTCAAATATCCCTGGCAGTGCCCAAGGCCAGGTTGGACACTGGGGCTGGGAGCAGCCCGGGATGGTGGAAGGTTCCCTGCCCATGGCAGGGGTGGCACTGGGTGGGCTTTGAGGTCCCTCCCATCCCAAACTCTCTGTGATTCCATGACATCAGAGCACCCTTTAGAAACCATTAAACTTATTCTTATAACTTGTTCTATCAGCCAGATCTACAAGCTGATGAAAGGGAAAGCAGGAGCAGGAACAGAACCCAGCACTGGGACGCGCACGGTGCCATGGCAGCTGTGCCAGGGAGGTGGCAGGTGCTGTGTGTGCCAGTGCAGGGACAGAGCCAAGGCAGCCCAGTGATTAAGGGGCCTGGAGAGAATCAAGGGATGCTCTCCTCCGTCCCTTAACGATTTCTGCCCTTTCCCATCTGACAGCAAAACACACTCCAGGCAAAGCCATCTGTAAACAGCCCTGTAATGGGATAAATACTTCTTACACAGGGACTCGTTAGAGCCGTGGAATCACAGGATCCTTGAGGCTGGAAAAGCCCTCTGAGGCCACCAAGTCCAAACATCCCCAGCAGTGCCAAGGCCAGCACTGACCATGTCCCCAAGTGCCACATACACAGAGGTGTGGAATCCCCCTGGGATGGGATTCCATCCCTGCCCTGGGCCACTGAGCCACTCCTAAGTGATTGGGACAAGGATTTTCAACAGATCCCTGTCCAGCTCCATGGCAGAGAGCCTGGTCTGGGACACACAGCTCTGGAATCATCACACAGATACCACAGACTGCTTTGGATTGGGAGAGACCTCAGAGCCCACCCAGTGCCACCCCTGCCATGGGCAGGGACACCTCCCACTGTCCCAGGCTGCTCCCAGCCCCAGTGTCCAACCTGGCCTTGGGCACTGCCAGGGATCCAGGGGCAGCCACAGCAAATCTGGGCACCCTGTGCCAGGGCCTGCCCACTCTGCCAGGGAACAATTCCTGCCCAAGATCCCATCCATCCCTGCCCTCTGGCACTGGGAAGCCATTCCCTGTGTCCTGTCCCTCCATCCCTTGTCCCCAGTCCCTCTCCAGCTCTCCTGGAGCCCCTTCAGGCCCTGCCAGGGGCTCTGAGCTCTCCCTGGAGCCTTCTCCTCTCATGCTCAGCCCCACTGTGTGTTCAGCCCACCCTGCAAATGCTGCACCTCAGTGTCCATTCAGTGCCCCTGGGAATGGGAGGGACTCCCCACAGCTGGATCCACAGAGCTCTGGAAACACAGAGCACATCCCACTCAGGGTAATTTAAGGGCCAAGAAGACAGAAAAGTCAAATACAAACAGGACACAAATGAGAAACTGAAATTTCTATGGCTGATGAACTGATTAGAAGACTAAAATCCAATGTTTCAAGGAATGGATGTAGCTAGAGCTCCTCTTTTAGAGATGAGGAGCATTGAAAAAATTTTGGATTAATAATTTCTGTGGAATTCTGTGTGAAAGCACTTGCCAGCCTTAAAAGTTTGTTCCAAGATTCCCAGCTTTCAGGAAGTTCCTCACCAGAGGCTGAACTCCCACCAGCTCCCTGGGTGCTGGGAGGAGTAACAGCATTTTGGAACAACTAAAAGCTATTTCTACATGGACTGTACTTATGACACTCCTTGGATTTTATTCTCCCTTCTTTTCACCGTGTGAAGGAGCTTTTCGGGTTCAGAAAGTTTCTCTTAAGGAAAACACAATCTGCAGGAAAGCTCTCACGCAGCTCTACTGAATATTTAGGATGTTATCACCCCATTAAAATTCCATCTGAATCTGGGGGTTTGAAGGAGAACCTGGAATTGGGCAGCATTTGGCTCCATTTAACACACATTTCTAGGGCAGAGGGAACAAAGCAATAATTGATACTTTGGTGGCCACGCTCAGGTGCAGCATTAACAGTTTGGAAGTACCAAATCCTGGGAATTTTCTCCCAAAAAAGGGAGCTGGAAGAGTAGAAGGCCTCGTACCAGGCAGGAAAAGCAGAATATTCCTCCTGAGAGCTGCACCCTCTGCCCAGGAAATCCAAACTCTCTGGCACTTTTGGGAAAAGGGTTTCTTGGCCTTTTGCTCCTTTTTTTTTACCTTCAGATGTTTTCCAGGCCTTCCAGAGATCTTCCACACTGATGAGCTTGTCTTCTCCATGGAAAGTGCTGTGCTTGACTGCTGGGTCATGGTAATTCAAGTCTTCCCTCAAGAACTAGGAGAGGAATTAACAGCAGGATTAGGCTTTGGTTCATCTTTTAGGGAGATGAGGAGCATTTAAAAAATAATCTTAATAGTAATAATTTTGATGGGAAAGTACTAATAAATCTGAATAAATTTTAAAAATATAAAGTATATATTAGATATATAAGATATATACAACTATCTCTTATATAGATATAAGTATATTACCTGCAATACCCCTGAATATTTCTGTTCCTGGGAAGACCAGCCAGGAAAAATTCAGTAAGTAAATATGTGGAATTCATTTTAATACAGAGAAGGAATAATAAATTAGAACCTTGGGTCTTGGGATTTCAGACTTTTCTTTGAATTATGGTATCACCAAAAATTCACCTCAGTGGCACAATGGAACCAGCTCTATGTCAATGGAGTAAGAACCCAAAAGCAGTTATTGGATTTGATCAGCACCTTCAAATCCAAGCCGGAACAAATGCCATGAGCAGGAGGGGAGGCAGTTCCACTGAAAAATACAGACAAATATCTGTATCCTCGCTCAGTGGGTGCCCAGATTTGCTGTGGCTGCCCCTGGATCCCTGGCAGTGCCCAAGGCCAGGTTGGACACTGGGGCTGGGAGCAGCCTGGGACAGTGGGAGGTGTCCCTGCCCATGGCAGGGGTGGCACTGGGTGGGATTTAAGGTCCCTCCCAACCCAACCCAGTCTGTGAAATCCACCAGGAGAGGGAGAACCACCGACATTCCCGTGCCCAACAGAGGGAACCAAGTTAAAGGGTAATTGCCCATTCCCACCCCTCAGGACACGATTCCCACAGGCAGCTCCATCCCCGGGCTCTTCCAGGTGTACCAGGGTTATATCCACACCCCACAAACATCTCTAGATCTGGAGATGCTGGTTTAACATCAGACAGGGCACGGGAAAGGTCTGGGCAGGTTTAAATTCCAGGCTCTCTGCAAATCCACTGCAGGAGCTGCCGAGGCCACCGAAGGTCCCGGCAGCTCCAGCACCCAGAATCTGCCACAGCTCTTCCCACCTGGCAGAAAACGTGGGGGAGAACGGGGGAATTTGGGGAAATCTGTGTTCTCGGCCGGGGCTGCAGCTGTGCCCGTGGCTGGCGAGGCCGCGAGCGGGCGGGAGCGCGGCAATGTCACCGGTGTCACCGGCGCGCTCCAGCGCCCGCCGGAGCAGCACCAGCTGCTGCTCTGTATATTTAGCTCGGGCAGCACAGAGAGGAAAAGTGATCCCTCAGCTTCCCCCGGGCTCACGGGGGCCAAAACAAACCCCAAGCACTCGGCGGAAGGGACGGCGCCGGGCTGGGGGGGCACATCCCGATGAAGGAGCAGGGAGAGGAGGCAGGATGGGGCTGCGGGAGCTGGGCTGAGCCCACCAAGGCCCAAAGGGACCTTAAAGCACATTTTCCATCAGCAGCTTCTGGGTAGAAGATAGAATCATGGAATCCCACACTGGTTTGGGTTGGAAGGGACCCTAAAGCCCACCCAGTCCCATCCCCTGCCATGGGCAGGGACACCTCCCACTATCCCAGATATTCCAAACCCCAGGCACAAGAACCACTGTGAAGGGGATTGACCTACCTGCAAACCACTAAAAAGCAACACTTCCAAGTGTTAAAAGATCCCACTGATCCCAGGCCTGGAGACAGCCAAAGCTCCAAGCCCTGGGCAGAGGGAGGACCAGAGCATTTCCAAGGTCCCACACGGACCAACCATCTCCAAGACCCCATCCAGCCCCAGCCAGGCTGTGAATCCACGAGGACAGAAGGAAATTGCGCCAATCCTGAGTCTCTGCACCAAGTTCAGGGAAAGACAAACCATGGTCACACCAGCCAAAAGCAACGGGACCAGAACCACCACTACAGAGAGCAGGATGAGCTGGGATCACAGCGGGAAGGCTCAGCCTGGGAATGCTGATCTTGGTGCTCTGGGGCCTCCAGCAGGAGGACCTGGAGCTGCTGGAGAGAGCCCAGAGGAGGCCCCGGAGCTGCTCCAGGGCTGGAGCCCCTCTGGAGCCAGGCTGGGAGAGCTGGGGGTGCTCACCTGGAGGGGAGAAGGCTCCAGGGAGAGCTCAGAGCCCCTGGCAGGGCCTGAAGGGGCTCCAGGAGAGCTGGAGAGGGATTTGGGACAAACTTGCTGGCTGAAGGCACACTCAGAAATGAGCAGATCCACAAAATGGGATTTTCTGGAGTTTGGGTGTTTTTTTTTTCCCCACAGAATCCCAGAATCTCCTGAGTTGGAAGGGACCCAAAAGGATCATCAAGCCTGAGTCCTGGCCCTGCACAGCCCCAACAATCCCACCCCAGGCCTGAGAGCGTTGTCCAAACTCTCCTTGAACTCTGTTTTGTGGGGTTTTTTAATCTGCATAAACTCCAACTACTGAAGTGATTTTTTCAAACCTTCCCATCCCTCCCACATCCCTGGATCCGTGCCACCCTCCCTCCCGAGCTGTGCCGGAGCCAAGGGCCGGACCCAGCCACGTGCCGGGAGCTCGCTGTGCTCCCCACCTTCAACAGCTTTTCTGAGCTACAATTCCTCCAAACCTAGAGCCAGCTGCTGCCTCCAAGGCCTGTCCCCACTCAGGGACCCCAGGCAGCGGGGACAGCACTTGGGAGGAGCCAGAGACAGGCTGAGCAGCAACACAAACCTTGTTTCCTGAGGAAACCAGGCTGGCAGCATCCGAGAGCCCTGGCACCAGGAACCCACACCACAAACAGCCAGAGCTGCCTTTGCTGTGAGCGTGGAGACAGGAATAGATCCCTAATTAGAAGGTTTCCCCATGAGGGACAGTTCTTTCACTTCAATCGAGGCCACTGATGTCATCTGAAGCTTCATTGAAAATTCACTTCCCAGCAGGAAAACTGCAAAGATGATTTATGGACAGCGTGGGACAAAACTCCACCCGTAATTTATTTTAAAAATACCATTTTCTGTGTGTTCCCTTCTGCCCAGGCAGGGGTTTCAGTCCAAACAGAATACTCCCATCACTTACCCCCAAAGGGCAGGGGCCAAAATAACAAATGCAAATAAAAAGTTCTCAACCAACCAGGAAAATACCCATCCCTGAAAGTGTTCCAGTCCAGGTTGGACCAGGCTTGGAGCAACCTGGGATAGTGGAAGGTGTCCCTGCCATGGCAGGGGATGGAACTGGATGAGGTTTAATGTCCCTCCCAACCCAAACTGTCCTGGGATTCCATGAACCCTGTAAAAGGTTTAAATTTGAGCCTCCTGCATTCTTCCCAATAATCCCCCAGCAGCTGTCCCACCACAGTTAAACCTGACTGCAGGGGAGAGTGATAACCTTGACAGGGAGAACCCAGCAGGAAGAGGCTCAGAGAGGGAAATTCCTGGACTGCCTCCTTCAGTGGCTCCAGTTTATTGACAGGTGAACTTAATGCAACTTCAATAAAAGCTCAGCAGGAGTAAAAGGAGCAACTGCATGGATGGAACCACAGGGACTGGGAATCACTGAGGTTGGAAAATACTTCCAAAATCATTGAGTCCAACTGTAAATGCAACAACCCAGGTGCAGGTGCCTCTGGGTCGGGGCAATCCCAGCACAAACACGGGCTGGGGGAGAAAGGACTGGCAGGAGGAGCTGGAGATTGCTGGGGAGAAGCTCCACACGCCCCAGCCACAAGTGCTGGGACCAGAAATTCCCATGCCCTGGGCTGATCCCAGTGTGGGCAGCAGGAAAGGGACTGGGATTGTGCTCCTCTGCCCCACTCAGGCTGGACAGCCCCTTTCAGGAGGAATTTTCCCAATATCCTATGGAGCCTGACAGGGCTGAGCAAAGAGAAGCTCAGGCATGTTTGCTGCAGTCTTTTTGTGCAGAGAGAAAGTTTTCTCATGAATTCTCTGTAACGTGTTTTGAGAACCATCATCTAAAGAATGTAAATACCTGCTATTCTTAGTTAGCCAATGGCTTTGGGAGGTGTAACTTCTGTTAACCAGTAGCATCTGCTCGTGTGGAGAGTATTGTAAAAAGCGTGTGATTTGAAATAAAGTAGTTGGAGCTTACTCCTGTGTCCCATGCCTTTGTGTTGCTTTTTCAACCATCCCTGAGAGAACAGTGACAAAATCCCAGCTGAGCCTCCCCTGGCCCAGCCTGAGGCCGTTCCCTCTCCTCCTGTCCCTGTTCCCTGGCAGCAGAGCCCGACCCCCCCTCAGTGCCCCTCCTGGCAGGGAGTTGTGCAGAGCCACCAGGTCCGCCCTGAGCCTCCTTTTCTCCAGCCTGAGCCCCTTTCCCAGCTCCCTCAGCCCCTCCTGGGGCTCCAGCCCCTTTTTCAGACCCGTTGCCCTCCTAAAAGCAGAGGGGAGGTGCTGGGAGCAGGAGCAGCCCCTGCCAGGGCTCAGCACAGCTCGGATCCAGCTCAGAGGAGTTTGAGGAGTGGCTGCAACAGCACCAAGGCAGCGATTCTGGAGCCTCCCAGGAAACCCCAGTGAGCTCCTGCCACCCTGGCAGTGTCTCTGTGCCAAGGCTCTGAGCACACCTTCCCAGCAGTGCCTTGTACCAGCAGCTCCCAACAACTCTGGTGGGAGCAGGGGCAAGATTTGCTCAGAAACAAAACTGCCAGTTCTGCCCAACCCTAAGGACACGAGGCTTATTCCAAATTTAATGCCAAGGAGCAGCACACACGGGCTGAGCTGGGCTGCCCGAGGCTGCCCCAGTCCCTGGGAGAGGCTGAGCTGCACTCCAGCCACTCGGTGCAGGGAGCTGCCTCCAGGGAAAACACCTCATGTGCTGGAGGAAACGCAACTGGAAGCTTTTCAATTGTTTCCATTACTCAGTCAAGAGGGACTGAGGCAGAGCGAACAGCCCTGCGAGCTGGGAACAGCCACCCAAAACCAGCAGCTCCTGGCAGCAGGGGCCTGTGCCGTGTCCCTGGGGACTGTCACACTCCCGAGGGACACTGTGATGGCTGGATTTGCAAGGGCAAATTTGCAGCTGTGGCTGCCCCTGGATCCCTGGCAGTGCCCAAGGCCAGGTTGGACCCTGGGGCTGGGAGCAGCCTGGAACAGTGGGAGGTGTCCCTGCCCACGGCAGGGGTGGCACTGGGTGGATTTAAGGTCCTTTCCAGCCCAAACCAGTCTGGGGTTCTGTGACCTGGGACTGCAGAGCTACCCGTGAGTGGCAGCAGACCCCTGCACCCACGTGCTTCCCTCCAGCTGCCAACACTGGCTTTCCTGCTCAGCTGCCAGTTCTCCCTAGAAGACAGAATTCCTCACCTCCAACGAGCACCCACCACAGCTGAGGAAACACTACAAACAAAGAGCTTTCCCCGTTCCAAGCAGTCTCTTATTTCCATCAGTGCTCATGGAAACAAAGAACAACAACTGTCCTTCTCCTCAATCCTTTATCAGCTAAAATGTCCAAGGCTGAGACAACAAAAAGCTGCTCCTTTTTTCGCAGTGAGCACACACGGACTGAAAACCGTTTTAGGTGGCTCCTGGAAGAATGCAGTAAATGTAAAATCATGGAATGCTTTGGGTTGGGAGGGACATTAAAGCTCATTTAATTCTACCCCCAGCCATGGGCAGGGACCACTTCCACTATCCCAGGCTGCTCCCAGCCCTGTCCAACCTGGCCTTGGGCACTGCCAGGGATCCAGGGGCAACAATAAAGAGGCTACAAAACGCCCAGGAGTGAGAAAAAACCCCAACCAGCAGTGATGACAGTGCTGAGACACCACTCAGACCATCTCAAGGTGGCACGTGGCCTCCTCTGTGACGAGGAGGAGGCACCAAGCCCAGTTCCAGGCCCCGGCCCAGCCCCAGCCCCACCTCGTCGCTCTCCTCCACGTCCACGTTGCCGTTGGCGTCGTCGTCCATCTGCTTGTGGATGTTGCGCACGGCCTCGAAGCTGAGCTGCTCGTCCTCATCGTGGCACAGGGCCTTGTCGATGCGGCAGAACTCTGCTGGGAGCAAACAGCAGCACGTCAGGCAGCACAGCAAACCCCCGGCTGATGCCTTCAGGTTTAAGGGTTTTTTCTCTTTTTTCTGTTCTGCTTTAGTGTGCAGCTCTCAGCTCCATATTCAGTGTCACTGAGCTCTCCTCCCAGGGCACTCAGACACAACAATTCTCTCCAGCCCAACATTCCAGGACAATCCTTCCCAACCTCAGCAAACCCAAAAGCACCAACAACATCAAAAAGAGGAGGCCGAGCAAGGAGGATGGAACTCCATCATTCCCAGTGATCCATTGGCCAGTTCCGCTCCAGGTGCCAATGGAGCAGAACTTCTCCAAGTGTGAAACCCCGAGCCCAGGCCCCTTTTCTGTGCCCATCTCGAGGCCCATCCTGGCAGGGCTGCAGCCGGGCTCTGGCATTGCCAGGCTGTGCCCTTGGAAGGCCTTGCCAGAAATCCCTGCTTTATTCCTCTCCTTCTGTCCGCCCTCTGCTCCAGCTCACACTGATCAGGGGCATCCCCGGGGGGCTGGGCAGGGCAGGGCTGCTCCTCTCACCCCACCCCTCCACATTCCCACCCAGGGCAGCTCTCCCAGCAGGGGCTGGCTCCTGCCCACGTCCCCAGCTCCGTGTCTCTCTGGGAGGCTGTTGGTCCTGGCACCGCGTTTGGGGAGGAAGGGCTGTGTGTTTATAAAACACGTCCATTAAGAGTCCTTCCCTCCTTTCCTGGTTGTGGAACGGGCGTTTCTGGCTGCTTTTCACGTCCATTTCCACTTTCCAAGACTAACACTTGACATTTTGCTGCATGCCCGAGTCCATGCAAGCACCAAATGGGGCTGATCCAGCCCTGCCATGGCACTGCCAGGGGTGACAGGAGACCCAGGGCTGGGGAATCCTGAGGGACCTGGGCAGGACGGACAGCTGGGACCATGCCAAGGCCATGGAGTTCTCCAGGGCCAAGTGCAAGGTGCTGCACGGGCTGGGAGTGTTCGCCTGGAGAAGGGAGAGCTCAGAGCCCCTTCTCGTGCCTAAAGGGGCTCCAGGAGAGCTGGAGAGGGGCTGGGGACAAGGGGATGGCTTCCCACTGCCAAGGTGAGCTGGACAATGACCAAGCCTCCTGCAGAGGCAGGGCTGGTGTCCTGCTGCTTTCCCAAGCCTCGGGAAGTTCACTCCATGCTGAGTCACGGCTGCCCATGTGGCCAGGGGTGTGCAGCAGCCCTGTGACCAAACCAGTGAGTGAGCTGGGAACCCTTCCCAGGGCTTTCCTCTCCTGGCCAGCTGCTGAGGGGCACCAGCAGCGACAAGGGACACCCCGAATCATGGTAATCACTCACTGCAATAATCACTGCATGCCCCGAGGTTGATTTGGGGTTCCTCTTCCACCCTGCCCAAGTATTTTCTCAGAGCCCTCTCAGAACTCTGAGCTGGGCCTTTCTGTGCTGGCCCCTCCCGTTATCCCCGGGGCAGCGAGCAGGGACACGAGATGCTCTCTGTGTTTATGCTGCCCTTGGACCCGACCCCAGAAGGAAAAATGAAGCCAGGCTAAAAGATAGCTCCCAAAATATTACATGGTTATCTTGTTCTGAGCCTGTGCTTGTTGTTGTAGGGAAGGACGTGGCAACGCTGTAGCAAAGTTTGGATTATAGGAAGGGAAGGTCGTGTTATTGTAAAAATGTAAAAATTCAGATTAACGCTGTCCTGACCACGGAACTCCTGAGCCCTGGCTCACGTCTGTCCAAGGGGTTCAAGCAGGGAAAGAGACCTGAAGGGAAGAAGTAGGGAAGGGATGAAGGGCTGAGGGAGTTGAGGGGATCCCCCCAGATTTCCCACCACCCCAAGGACAACCCCTGGGTATTTCCAGCAGAAATGCCAGGAATGAAGATTGAGTGAGAGCAGCAAGTGCAATAAAACAAGGCTTTCAAGAGCTGACAGGTGCAGATAACCAACTACACCATCAACAGCAATCAAACCAAACCCTGGGAGGAATTTGGCGCTTTCACCAAGACCAGAAAGAGCCTGAATATGAGGCACGAGTAATTTAATCAACAGACAGCCCTGAACTGATAACAGAATGGTCCCAGAATTTCAGCATCCAGGATGGGCTATTCATCCCCCTCCCTGTTCTCCCGTCCCCCTCCGTTATCTCCCTTCCTCTCCCTGTTATCTCCGTGGGCTGCAGCTGCAGGAATACCCAAATGAAGGAACAAAGGCCAGCACCAGCCACTTTGCCTAAGACTGATGGAAGATCAAAGATCATAGCACAGAATCATCCTTTGGGTGGGAAGGGACCTTAAAGCTCATCCACTCCTTCCACTTATCCCAGGTTGCTCCAATCCGCATCCAGTTAGGCCTGGAATGCGGCTCTCAGGCTATTCCACCACACCTTCAGCGAACAAAGCCTCAAAATAAGTGTGAAATTGGCTTTGTTCAAGTCAATCTCCCTCTCCGGAACGTCCAACCCTGATGTTTGCTCCAGCAGCTTCCCCAAGATGTATTTGCTGCCGGCTGTGACTCCTGGAGCCCTGAGGAACAACAGCATCACCTTCCCTGCCGCCCCACCTCTGAGAGTCACCGGGAACGCTCTGGCTCCATCCCGCTCTTTGGTGGCTCCAGGGCTGCTCTTTATCTCCCCACTATCAACTCCACGAGGAGTTGCACAACAAAGAGTCCCCTGATGGGCCATTAACCTGGGCACGTCAACACGGGCTGGCTTTACATCCCTCCTGCCGCCCCTTCCATCCCTCCTGCCGCCCCTTCCGTCCCTCCTGCCGCCCCTTCCGTCCCTCCAGCTGCTCTCCAATCCCTCCTCACCCCCCTTCCAACCCTCCTGTCGGCANGCCGCCCCTTCCATCCCTCCTGCCGCCCCTTCCACCCCTCCAGCTGCTCTCAAATCCCTCCTGCCGCCCCTTCCATCCCTCCTGCCGCCCCTTCCACCCCTCCAGCTGCCCCTTCCACCCCTCCTGCCGGCCCTCCCAGACCTTCCATCCCTCCTGGCAGCCCCACATTCTCCACCCCTCAGGGCTCGCTGTCCCCACAAAAGGCACTTTGCCAGCAGCAGCCTCTGCTCAGGGTCCTGCTGCCACCCCACAAGTGCCACCCCCCAGATCATCAAAGGACATTGAGGCCCAAGTGCTGAAGTAGAGCTGGAATTTCACTGAATCATCGAGGCTGGAAAAGCCCTCGGACACCACCGAGTCCAACTGTTCCCCCGCACTGCCAAGGCCACCACTGACCATGTGCCCGTGTCCCCAGGTGCCACATCCACAGGGTTGTGAAATCCCTCCAGGGACGTGACTCCACCTGTGGCAGGGCTGGACGAGTTTTCCATGAAGGAATTCTCCCCAGGACCCAACCTGAACCTCCCCAGTGCAATCTGAAGCCATTTTCACCTGCCGTGGAAGGCAGTTTGGGCTGGTTTTACACCAGATGACAGAGACGTGTCTTACGGTGGCCCTGGCTGGCACCAGCTGATGGAAACACCCCAAACTCAGTGGGACACAGCCCTGGAGCCGCAGGGCTGGAGAGGGCGATCCCCAGAGCTCCCCTCTAAAATCATTTCATTCCAGACCTTTCCTTTCTCATGGGAGATTCTCTCTAACGAGGATTTTGTTTGTTTAATGTCCCCCGATTTCCTTCTGCGAGGTCCCATTATCTCCAGTAAGGCCCCGAGCTCGTTAATGGCAGCGCTCAGCTCCTGCAGCCCTGCTGCAGCCGTGGGGACAGCACTAAACAGCAGCTTAATTATTACAGTTGTCATTTACATAACTGGCTTTTATAAACACCGGGAGGGCAGCCAAAAAAAAAAAAAAAA
>WEKY01055294.1:27216-48134 GCA_013390045.1 Picathartes gymnocephalus
AAAAAAAAAAAAAAGCCCTATATTCGGGGAAAAAGAACTGTTTACATATTTCACCCGTGTAAACAAGGGCTCCGCTGAACTTCCGTGCTCAGGGTTCCTCCCCTGGAACCCCGGGTTTCAATTAAAAAAGTGCCAAGGACAACTTGAGGAATTTTAACGAAGGCATTAAAGTGTGAGGGATGTATCCAGAGATTGCCATTCCCTCTGGAGGAGTAAGGAATATCAAGGGGAACCTGGGGAACCCTGACATCCTGCAAGGCTGCAGAGCAGCAGCACAGAGAGCAAGGCTAGAAGGGCACAGTAATAATCCCGGGTTTCCAGCTCTGATTCCCAAACAGCAATACCTGATGGAGCTACGAGAGTACCCAAGCCATTCCCGCTGTCAGGAAAGCACTCAGAGTGTTTTTATACTTCAAGCTGACACTGCACAGCTGGAAATTGTTTACTACAGAGAGAACTGTCAGACTCCAGGTCTAACGCACCACACTCAGCCACAAGCACATGTGAAATGCACATATAAATCCTTTCTTTTTTTGAAAAAATATATGGATTTATCAAACAGAATTGGGATTTCAGCACATGCCCGTTTTCCTGTTCCTTTTGACCTACTCTCCCTGGCAAGGTGCAGAGCCAGGGCACCAAGTCTTGCTCCAGGAAGGCAGCAACCCAGAGGGCAGGGATGGGTGGGATCTTGGGCAGGAATTGTTCCCTGGGAGGGTGGGCAGGCCCTGGCACAGGGTGCCCAGATTTGCTGTGGCTGCCCCTGGATCCCTGGCAGTGCCCAAGGCCAGGTTGGACACTGGGGCTGGGAGCAGCCTGGGACACTGGGAGGGGTCCCTGCCCATGGCAGGGGTGGCACTGGATGGGCTTTGAGGCCCTTCCAACCCAAATTACCCTGTGCTTCCATGACCAACACGGACCTCATCCATGTCCCCACCTCCCGTAGAGCCTGGAAACTCCAACAGTGATTCTCCCGGCAGTTTTGGGATGTAGAACCTGGGAGCTGGAGGGAGTTACAGCAGATAAAGGAGAGCATTCAAGCATCTCCTCAACAAGGAATTATTCCTGCTCCTGTGTTCCCATCACTCCTGGGACAGCAGGATCTGGAGCAGTTCAACAGGAATTCACTGCACTCAGACAGTTTTTCTTTCCATGGAATCCCACACTGGTTTGGGTTGGGAGGGACCTTAAAGCCCCTCCAGCCCCTCCCTGCTCCAGCCTTCAATGACTACGGAAGTTTCAGCAGGAGTTCAAAGAGATTTTTCTCCTCTAAGGGAGCATCTTACACGCAAAAAAACCAAACCCTGGTACCCAACTCAGATTAAACAGTCTAGAAAAAATGTAAATCCAAGCAGAGGTTGGACTGTTTGATCTCTGAGAGACTTTTACAGAAGTACCAACACCCTCGGGTGTCTCTGCTGGAAGGTCCAACCCTAAATGTTCACAAACCATTTAATAACAGCGCCCAGGGAAACAGGCTGTACCCAGCTCCCGGGGCCAAGTCTGCCTCCTGTGTTCTGGAAGTGCCCTGGTGTCTCAGGATCAGCATGACAAAGCCCCAGAGGGTCACACAGATGCAGGAGGAAGCCCTGTGTGATCCACGGAGCCTCCCGGCCTCACCACAGCTGAACACAGCCACAGGAAGGAATTCAGCAGCAAAGTGAGGCTGTCGCACTCTCATGAACCTACACTCAATTAAAACCTTAAAATTCCTTCCCCAAATGGGCTCCTCTCCTTGGCACACGCTCAGCATTTATTTACTACCATCAATTCTCCCATCACCGAGTGCAATCAGCCTTTTCATCCTCTCCATGCACCAATTTACTGATTTAATGTCAGCCCCTTGCTTCCCAACATCCTCCCCCTTCCCCGCAGCAGCAGCAGCAGAGCCCTTCCATCCCTGGCTCCCACCCAATCCTCCCCACCAGAACCTTGTCACCCTACTCTTCTCCAAGTGCTTCACTCTTCCCAACCCATTAACACAACACACACCCCCAAACCAGACACAACCCCGAAAAAGCAAGGCTGTTTTCTGTTGGAGTGGGAAGCCCATCCCATTATCCCATCATCCCATCCCAGGATCCTGTCCTGGCAGTGCCCACCCCTCCTCCTGCCCATGCTGTCCCAACACACGACCCACTCTATCTGTGAACGCCATGTCCAGCAGCGTTTTTTGGGAATGACTCCACTCTCCCTGCAGCTCCCAAAGCTCCCCAGAGCAGATCTGGGAAACCCTGCCTTGGGTGCTCCGGCCTCCAAGAGCCAACTTCACCCATTTCCTTCTGGAGGGAGCTTTGTTTGCTCTCCTCAGGCCCAAGGCGTGCGGGACATTTCTCCTGGGCTGAACAAACAAGATATTGGGAGGTTGTTTTGGTACCACCCTGTCAGGCACAGCAGCTCTGCCCACGGGCAGCTCCAAAATACCACGTCAAGGCCTTCTCTGGAGGAGCAGCAGCAGCCAAAATATCCCGTGGGCAGGGAAGTTCTAAGGAGCTGAAATAACTGGAGATTGGGTTACTTCATAGCCATAAACCCACTAATCTGACTGCTGACACATTCCTGCCCCGCTGTGTGGAACAAAACTGAATCACTGTAACTGCAGCCACAGCCAGGGCCGTCCAAAATTGATGGCAGAGGGATTTTTCATACAGGCAGACAGTGACAGCACATGGGGGAATGGTTTTAAACTAGGAGAGAGAGAGTTAGATTGGAGACTGGGGGGAAGTTCTTCCCTGGGAGGGTGGGGAGGCTCTGGCCCAGAGAAGCTGTGGCTGCCCCTGGATCCCTGGAAGTGTCCAAGGATGGGATTTGGAACAGCCTGGGACAGTGGGAGGTGTCCCTGCCCACGGCAGGGGTGGCACTGGATGGGCTCATGGTTCCAGTGCAGGATTCTGTGATTCCATGTTTTGGGAAGGCTCTGCAGAGCCCTGGGGGGGCTGGGGGCAGGTGGGGGCACAGACAGAGCTGTGCACCAGAGGAATCCACGACACTGGACAATCCTGTGGCACCTGCTTCACTTCTCAGCGACCAGGATCAACAGTCTTGCTCTGCAAAGATTATCCCACGGCCCACACCAGCTTGACAGGGATTTTCACAGAATCCCAGAATGGTTTGGGATGGGAAGAACCTCAAAGATCATCAAGTCTCACCCCTGCCATGGGCACTGCCAGGGATCCAGGGGCAGCCACAGCTTCTGTTCTGTGCACTGTAAAAGACTCGCAGTGAGGGGTGGGAAGGAATCCCAGTCCCTCTGAGCCCCGTCCCAGCCGTGAGTCACAGCTCCAGGCAGCCCCAGCCCACGGCTGCCACACACCAGGATCCAAACCCATCATCAGGGAGGGAAAGAGAAATTGCTGAAAGTCAGGAAACCACATAATGGATGAGTGAGTCATCCCCGCCTGAAAAATTGAAGACGCCAGAGAAAGCTTGTAAGAAGTCGAAGAAAAGCCCACAACATTCCTGCTGTTCCACTCCACCAGCCCTGGGCCAGGAGATCCATTCCTGCAGCACCACTCAGCCAAAGCCAGGGATCCCCAGTGCCAGCTGTGGGATACCCACGGCAAAGAGCACCCAGAGCAGGAACAGCTCCAGGTACGAAAGAAAAACTTTTGGTAGCACGGACAGGGTGACAGAGAAATACAGAATTTACCTCTTGCTGTCAGAATTTATTGAGAAATCGCAGAACGGCAGAAAAGCTCGTGTTGGGAGGGACCTCAGAGCCCACTCAGTGCCACTCCTGCCATGGGCAGGGACACCTCCCACTGTCCCAGGCTGCTCCCAGCCCCAGTGTCCAACCTGGCCTTGGGCACTGCCAGGGATCCAGGGGCAGCCACAGCAAATCTGGGAATGCCATTCCAGCCCCTCCCCACCCTCCCAGGGAACAATTCCTGCCCAAGATCCCATCCATCCCTGCCCTCTGGCACTGGGAAGCCATTCCCTGTGTCCTGTCCCTCCAGGCCTTGTCCCCAGTCCCTCTCCAGCTCTCCTGGAGCCCCTTCAGGCCCTGCCAGGGGCTCTGAGCTCTCCCTGGAGCTTCTCCTCTCCAGGTGAGCACCCCCAGCTCTCCCAGCCTCTCCCTTGCCTCCTCTGGACTCTCTCCTGCAGCTCCATGTCCATTCCAAGCTGGAGGCCCAGGATGGAGAGCTGGCCCCAAATCCAGGATCACAGCCCGGTTCCACCTCACCTTCACAGCCTCACAGGATACCTGAGGGAGCCCAGTGCCCCAGCAGCAACGTGGACATCCAGAAGGGCTCTTCCCTGCATTTCCTGGCCTCTTCCTCCTCCTCCCCAGCAGCCCAGGTTCCGAGGACTCCCCTGGTCCCTTCCCAGAGAGGTGCTGCACAATCAGTCCAAGGGAAGCAGCACCATTCCCACGCTGCCGTGCAAGGACAGCCTCTCCCAGTTTTAGCCTTATTTATGCCCCTGTGTCTCACCAAGAAGTGCTGATTCCCACGCTCACAGGAACCCCGGGGAGCAGGAAACAGGGTGACAGCAGCCCCAGCCGTGGCCACGGCACACGCCGCACCATCTGCCTCTGCTGCAGGCACAAGGAACGAGCTGCTCCCCAAGCACCCACGCCGAGGGACGGGGCCCTGCTGCAGCCAGCTCCCGGCCTTCCCAGCAAAGTCCTTCCCTCCCCCTGAAGAGCAGGGCTCCAAGAGGGCAAGGCCCTGCCAGGGCAAGGTGCTGCCTGCCCCTACATTCCTCCAGCTGATCCCACAGGAAATCCCTAACCTCGATTATCCAACCTCAACAACAGCCTGCAAGCATCACCTTGACTTCCTTGGGAATAAAAGCCCTTGCTGGTGATCCTGTTATCCTCTACTTTCCTGAAACTCAAGCAAAGCCACTCTCCTGTATAATTCCCTTCCCACAAGGATCAGGACAGCAGCAAAGGGGGACCTGAGGCAGACGTGGATCCTGGCACATGGAGCAGGAGAAAGCCAAAGGCGTGGGAAGAAAGGGGAGGAAAGGAGCTTGTGAATAATGAACTCAAATCTACAGAAAAGCCAGGGCTTGTTGCTCTTGGTGCTCACAGACCTGTTCAGCTCCAGGCACAAAACGGCCACAGCTGGGAATGCCAGGACAAGGAGAGGCTCCTGGATGTGCCAGGCTCTGCCTGTGCAGTGCCCCAGCCAGGGAATGCTACCAGATGCCACGTGGGACCAGTTTGGTGACACAGCAGGACACGGGTCAGAGGTCAGTGAGGAAGACAGTGCCATCTCTGCGGGACAGGCTGCAGGAGAGCCGTCACACTGCTCACACTCGCCCGTGGGGAGGAGAAAGGCTCTTCCCAGAAAACCCCACACATCTTTTTTCCACTGAGTGCCACGACAAAGGATCACCCCAAAGCCCAGGAACCTCCTGTTCCCATGCCCAGTCAGTGCCAGGGGACACCAGGCAGCACGTGGGGCAGCAGAGTGTGAGCAGCAGCAATTCAGGGGCAGCACCAGAGGCACAAATGAAAATAAATCCCTGTTTTAGCAGGCAAAGATCATTCACGTTAGGAAAACAGCAGTTTTAAAACATTCTCCCTTCCTTGCCAGCCAAACATGAGCACTTTGGGATACATCAGGGCCAGGAGAGTGAGAGAATCACAGAATATCCTGAGTGGGAAGGGACCCTCAGGGATCACTGATCCATCCCTGTCCCTGCCCAGACCCCCCAACAATCCCAGCCTGGGCACCCCTGGCAGCGCTGTCCAAAGGCTCCTGGAGCTCTGGCAGCCTCGGGGCCGTGCCCGTTCCCTGGGGGAAGAACCTTTCCCTAAAATCCAACCTAACCCCTCCTGGCCCGGCTCCAGCCACCTCCTCAGGTACAAAAAATCATCAGTGAATGGGATGGGCAAACAGCAATGATCCCAAATGTGCTGGTACAAGGCAGCTGCTCCTGAATTCTAATCCTTCTGCCCCAAAGTGAGAGCTGCTGTTCTTTAATCCAGTGGGAAAATGAGAAGCCCCCCCAGCTCTGAGCAGCACCGTGCTGGCAGTGAATGAGACCTGCCTGCCTGGAGCTGCCTCACTGAAAAGGTTGTTACTAAAAAAACAATTTAAAAAGAAAGTCTTGATATGAGTCACTGTGGAACCAGGATTAAATTGGGAATTTTATGCTTTGCTACACTGGAAAATGGAAATGCTCCTTTTGGAGGAGATAGAGGGGAGATTCACTCATCAGACAAAAAACACTTCTCCTAAAGTGGCTGTTTTCTGGGGGTGGTCAGGGAAAGAGGAACTTTCTAGAACAGATACAGCCCAAGAGCAGCACTGGAACCCTGAGGCTCCTCATCCCAGCAGGGTCCCAGCAGTGCTGGGGCAGCAGCAGGTGACAATACATGAGGTGCCACCTCTAGGCCATGGAACCCGGGAAAAGGTGGGACCAGGAGCTGCCAAAACCAGAAGGGAATCACAAAAGCAGGGAGGCTGGAAAAGCCCTCCCAGCCCACGGAGTCCCAGCTGTGCCCCATGCCCACCTTGGCCCCAGCCCAGAGCACTCAGTGCCACCTCCAGCCCTTCCTGGCACACCTGCAGGGATGGGCACTCCAAAGCTCCCTGGGCAGCCCCTGCCAAGGCCTGAGCACCCTTTCCATGGGCAAATTCCTGCTGCTGTCCAAGCTGAGCCTCCCCTGGCCCAGCCTGAGGCCGTTCCCTCTCCTCCTGTCACGGGGGAAGGAGGGAAGGCTTTCCAGTGACAACAAGTTGTGACCCCATCAGCTCAGCAGCTCCTGAAACCTCACCCTTGGCCTGAAAAATCCACACGGAGAGGCAGCTCCCACACCTGGCTTCCCTGAGGACCAGGAGACACACGGTCACTTGTGCTTTAGGAATAGCAGGGATTTCAGAGTGAGCCCAAAGCTCAGATGCTCTTTCCCTGAACATGGACTTCCCAAAATCCTCCAGGCCCTTTGCAGTAATAAAGAGGTTTTAAAATACAAGCTGGGAAACCCTTGGACAACATTTTCTTCATCCTCAGCACCCGGGGAAAAGCTCTGGAGTGATGCAACCCCAGTTCAGCACTTTAAACTGATGTTGTGTGAGCAAAAACCCAAGGAAGGAAACCCCCAAACCTTTCCTGAGCCCAGCTCCTGTGCCACCACAGCTGCTGCTCTGCTAAACACAGCTTAACCCTCCCTGAGCCTGCCCAGAGTCACCTGGGAACGTGGAGTGTAGAAGGTCCAGAAAATCCTCAGATGTGAGCAGATTTGGTGCTCCCCCCAGAAGGGCAGATCGCCTTTCCCCCATCATTCCTAAGCCATGATTTAGCTGTGGCTTCCCCCGGCAGCTGGAGAGGCACTGCAGGGTTTGGGATGAGCCCTTGGCCCGAGCCCTGTGCAGAGAGGAGTTGGTTTTAGGGGAAGCTGAGGCAGGAAAGGGGCAGTTCTCCAAACCCCAGACACCGGGAGCCAGGCTGTGACAGCCCAACCATGGAATTCCAGACTGCTTTGGGTTGGGAGGGACCTCAAAGCTCATCCAGCGGGCAGGGACCCCTCCCACTGTCCCAGGCTGCTCCCAGCCCCAGTGCCCAACCTGGCCTTGGGCACTGCCAGGGATCCAGGGGCAGCCACAGCAAATCTGGGCACCCTGTGCCAGGGCCTGCCCACCCTGCCAGGGAACAATTCCTGCCCAAGAATTCCTAATCCATCCCTGCCCTCTGGCACTGGTACCTGCACATGTGCCTTCTGCTGCCCCAAGTGCCCCCTCAGGCCCCAGGGCTGTGGGATGGGGGGTCCCAGGTGCTATTCCCACCTGCCCAGGGCTCCCTCCGTGCCCAGATCCCGCCGTCCCTGTGCTTTCCCCACGGAATTCCACCATCCCTGTTCCCCCGTGACTCCCACGAGCCATCCAGAGCAGCCAGGGCGTGGGGCCAGGTGAGCCGGGCTGGGTCTGACCCCGCAGCACTGGAGCTGAACAAACAGATCCTTCCCACAGCCATTCCTTCCGTAAGAAAGTGCCCCACGGAGTTTCCATGGGAGGGATAAATCACTGGGGAAGGGGAGGGCAGGGCTGTGGCCCCGGCAGGGATCCATGGCACAGCCAGTGCTTGCAGCAGCACTCCAAGGACAAACGAATAAATTCCTCAGGCACCTTCCTGAGCACTCCATAAATGCCGCAGGCACACGGAGGCAGAAGGTGGGAGCTCTGTGCACGGCTCAGCCCGAGCAGCTCCCAGAGCCATTCCCAGCAGAGCCGGGTTTGGGATTCCAGTGGTTCTCCCTCCCCTCACGGCCCAGGCAGAGCCTTGGATCGCAAAGGACAGATGGAGGGGCTGTGTGTGCTCAGTGCCGTGGAGAGGGGCTCAGCCAGCAGGATCCCACTCCTTGTTCCCATCCTGAGGGCTGGGCACGCTGCACTGGGAATATTCCCCATGGGAGCAGTGCCCTTGGAAACACAGCTGGAGCTGCCCTGGGACTTGCAAGCCCCTCAGCAAAGCACTCGGAGTGTGGAACACACAGAGCCCGGAGCAGAAAGCTGCAGCTGGATCAAACAGCAGCTGGGAAGGGTCTGGGAGCAGCCCGGGAATCCAGCACGGCGTCTATGGCCGCCATGGAACACAGAACACTTCATTTACTGCAGGGTAATTACAGACCAGCACAGCTTCCACGAGCTGAGCCTGCCTCAGAGATGTGCTTCACACCACAGAAAGTGGCCTTGTTTTAAAAGATTCTTATTCCCTAACACGTGTGGCAGGGACCAAGACTTTCTGTGTGACATCAACTACCAAACTTGAGAAAACAGCAAATTAAAAATAAAATATCTTCATTACTGCACAAAAGAAGACAAACAGAACGTTACTATTGTCATGAACAGCTTAAAAGTTAAATTCTAAAACATCTTGCACCTGGTCTCTTGTTGAAAGAGACACAGAAATCCCACCCAGTGCCACCCCTGCCATGGGCAGGGACCCCTCCCACTGTCCCAGGCTGCTCCCAGCCCCAGTGCCCAACCTGGCCTTGGGCCCTGCCAGGGATCCAGGGGCAGCCACAGCAAATCTGGGCACTCTGTGCCAGGGCCTGCCCACCCTCCCAGGGAACAATTCCTGCCCAATATCCCACCCATCCCTGCCCTCTGGCACTGGGAAGCCATTCCCTGTGTCCTGTCCCTCCAGGCCTTGTCCCCAGTCCCTCTCCAGCTCTCCTGGAGCCCCTTCAGGCCCTGCCAGGGGCTCTGAGCTCTCCCTGGAGCCTTCTCCCCTCCAGGTGAGCACCCCCAGCTCTCCCAGCCTGGCTCCAGAGGGGCTCCAGCCCTGGAGCAGCTCCGTGGTTCCTCTGAACTCACTCCAGCAGCTCCAGGTCCTCCCTGTGCTGGGACCCCCAAGCTGGAGCAGCTCTGCTGTGGGGTCAGCCCAGGGCAAGGGGTCGCTGGGGTGGAGCCCCTGTTCCTGCTGGAGGAGAGCAGAGCCCATCCCAGCCAATCTCACTCCCCAGAGCACCTGGCTGGAAGATTTATTTGCCCAGAGTTTTGGCAAATTTCACTTGGAGGAAAAAAAGCATTTGTGGTGAAAAATGAATGTTACTTCTTCAGTCTTATGTTTTCAGGCTACATCAGCTGATCTGAAAAAAATGCCCAAAACAGGAAGTTGAGCTTCTCTCTATCAACTCTCCTGACCAGCACCAGCACAGGACACAGCCACGGGCTGGGCTGGTGGTATTTCTTTCCCAAGAGCAGAAGTGTCACCTCTGCAGCACTTCCTCCCCCCAGCCAGAACACTCAGGACTAAGTTTAGCCATCGTTAGGCCACAGATAAATCCCTCCTAACCCCTGTCCACTGCAAGAGCCAAGGAACAAACCAAACCATCTACAGAGAGCTCTGCGTTCACCCAAATCTGACTCTTTAAACTCATTACCCAGGGCTAATTCCTTGCAGCTCTTCCAGGACTGGAGGAGCAGCAGCCCTGGGGTCTGAGCAGCCACACTGGGGGACACTGGGCTGCAAAAGTCCTGTCAGAGTGTGAAATTCTGGGTGCTTTCTGTTGTGCTGGGCCGGGCTGTGCTGACTCAGCGTTCAAGGAGTGTGTTTACACAGGGATAACTCTGGCTACCGGGGAAGCTCCCGGCCAAATCCTAACACAAACACACAGGTGACTCAGGAAGACGAGCCCAGACTCCTCTGGATCTTTTTAAACACCGCATTAATCAGGAAAAAAACCACTCTATACCCTCCAGGCAGAAAATATTCCTTCCAGCAGCAGCATAAAGGGGAAAAGGAGCCATGAGCTTTCCTCCCTCCCCTGCTGCAAACAGGGAACTTCCCTGCAGCTGCCCTGAAAATTCTTGTCCAAACCACTTACAAGTGGCCCGGGCTGCCAGGGCAGGGATGGAACCACATCCCTGGAGGGATTTCACAGCCCTGTGGATGTGGCACTTGGGGACATGGGTTAGCTGAACTCTGCAAGGGCTTTTCCAACCTAAATAATTCCATGATCCTCTCCATTAAACCCAGCCCTTTCTCACCTTGTGCAACAAAGCCTTCATGAGTATTTCTACCAATGCTCACACAAAGAGTCTACTGAAGAATAAAATCTTTTTCCTCCTTCCTTCCAACACAAAAATTCCCTTGTTCCTTTAGGACAGAACGTGCTCGATTTACTCCCAGAGCCAGAGCAGGCGCCAATGAACCCCCCAGCATTCCTGGGAATGCTGGATGTGACACAGCCTGGAATCCCCAGCCTTCCAGGGAATGCTGGATGTGCCCCAGGCTGGGCCACCACGCTGCCCTCGGAGAGGGTCTCGAGTCCCTGCTCTGCCAGGTGACATCTCTGCACTTCAGCCCTGCCTTGGAACAGGAAGCCTGGTGCTTCCCCATCCCACAGTGATGCCCTGGATTTACCTTTGCTATTTCCCAGCCCCGCCGTGCTCCGGGTGTGACTCTGCAGGGTTCTGCAGCCTGGGAGCTGCTGCTCTCTCGCGCGCACAGGGACACAACAAAGCCTCTCCAAGGCTGCTCTCCAAGGACACCCAGACTGTCCTGGGCCCAAAATGTGCAACCCAACCCCTTGAGAAGGGGGGTGAGCTGGGGAAATGCCATCATGAGCTGAAGTTTGAACCACAGAGCAAGACTTGGGTTTGGTTTAACAACTCCTGTTCCCTGCGTGAACAGCAGCTGGAGTTTCTCCCAACCCCAAAGGAATCACAAGAATGACCCCATTACACATTTTCAGTGGGAATAAGGATGAGGTGGGGTGAAATATCTCCCTTTTCCCACATCTCAGGCAACTTCCACCCCAGTTCCAATGCTCCTGGCAGCACCCAAGAGCAGCACACGCCCCATCCCTGTGCTGATCCCTGGCTTTCCTGCTGCTTTTCCCACATAGAGCTCAGCTTTGTCCTGGATCCTCCCCATGGTCCCAATGTCAGCCTCTCCGGAGGGCACCAGGGCCATCACAATGCTGGGATTTGGGGCTCCCTGTGCTCAGGGGGCCTGTGCAGAACCCAAACTGCTCTTCCAAAGCCCTGAGTGGTGCCAGTGCAGCAAGGAGCCAAAGGTACTGCAGAGATCCCAGCTGGGATGAGCCGGGACAGCAGGATAGGAGGATAGGGGGATAGAGGGATGCCTCCTCCCAGCAGAGTCCCAGGGAGCAGGAAAGCATCTCAGCCATTTCACCTTGTTAGGCTGAGCAGCTGAAAATAGCCCTGGGATGAAAAACAAACCAGCTGGACACGTTCTCCAAAGCAGGAGGCTCTGGCCAGCGGCGAGGACCCCTGTGCTGTCCCCAGCTCTGTCCTGTCCCCTGCCCCCAGCACAGGGGGCTCCAGAGGGGTCCCTGCCAAAGGAGCGTCCCCCCAGGCCAGCCCGGGAAGGGAGGGGTGGCAGGGAGAGCCCTGCTCCATCCGGCAAACCTTTGAAGATATCCATCTCACAGGATGGCACAGGAATGCCAGACATGCCCATTAGGGCTCCTGCTCTGACATGACAAACTCCAAGGGCTGAGCCTCACCCTTTGAGGTATGAAATGTTTTTTCTCCTTTTCCAAGAGGAAAAATAAAAGATGGGAGAAAAAATAACCAGCAATGCCACTTTTCACACCAATTGCTGTCAGGAAAACTTCTGGGAATCATCCTGCAGTGTGGGAGAACAGCACTGAGTGCCCCCAAATAACCCTTTCCACCCTCTTTTTTTTTTTTTTTTTTTTTTGTTAATGACACAGCAAATGAAATGAGGAACAGGAAAACCTGTTTATCTCCCAAAACCCAGAGTGCAAATGTCCAGGAAACAGTGTGGTCCATGAGAAACCTCTGAGAGCAGCAGGCCCAGAGGGACAGTGCTTGGGGTGGGACGGGACAGGGGAAGGGAAAAGCCTTGGGGTGAGACAGGGATGGCAGCCATGGTGGGATGAGAAGGGATGAGGACAGCCCCCATCACTGCCCCACCATGAGATCCCTCTGCCAGCTGTGCTCCCATCTCCATTCCCACAAAACCATCAGCATCTCCAAGTTAAGTTTCCACACTTGCCAGTTTCACACTTTTGGAGCGTGTCCTCTTTTATCCAGAGGCCCTGCAGGACACGGCTTAATTACCTGACTGTCCCCTCAGCAGGCCAGGCTGCAGGAGTGCCACTTCCATCTGCCATTCCTGATGAAGCTGAGGAACCTCTCCATCTTCCCAGCACTGCAGCAGAGGGTGTCACTCCCACCTCTCAGGACACCCACAGCCAGAGCCAGCTGGGAAGATAAAAACTCTGAGACCCTGGGCACCAGGACAGAGCAGAGCCTGGCACAATCCATCCCCCCAAATCCCCTGGGAGCACCACTGGCTGTGCTGTGCTTGTGCCCCAGTCCTGGCTGGGGACAAACCGACCTGAGAGCCCCCAGGCAGAGTCACCTGGACCCACACATCCCACAGACAAAAGCATGGCATGGACAAGAGCTGCTCTCCTGATCCTTCCCACAGGTTTCAAAAGAGAACAAAACCTCCTCCTGGTTCTGCAGTTTGCAGGCCAGACCCACTGTGAAAGCCCAGGAACACCAAACCACTGCCACCTTCCCAGAACGCTCCGAGGTGCTCAGACCCTTCATCAGCCACTTCCCCACCAACACCTCATCCCTGGACTTGGATCCGGCTCCAGGAATGCCAACCAGAGGAGGCAGCTGGGAGGCTCCAGGAGGATCCAGCCTGAGATGGGATCACTCCCTTGAGCTCAGCCCCAGCAGGTGGGAAAAGCCATCCCACATGGGATTAGGAGGGAATAACCCTCCCACAGCCTGGGGGTCTCCTCACCTCACCTGCAGCCCTGGAGCTGCTCCGTGACAAGCACGAGGCCTCCAGGCCAGCACAAGGTGCCAAACCCAGATTTTTTGCCTTCCAGCTGCCAGAACAAACCCACCCAGGCACTCTCAACAGCAGCTGCTGGGAGTAGAACACTTCCAGAATTATTTCTGTCCCCCCCAGAAATTAGTTTCTATCTTCCACCCATCTCGATCCAGTTAAAAAATAACTTTTTTTTCCCCTTTGGCTTACTCACCCATTAATTATGTCCTGGCACTCTTACAGATCTAAACACACGCATTGCTTAGCAGCTTTAATCCTGAATTATTCCTCCCTTCCCTGCAATCCAAAGCCTCCCCTGCCCAGGAAGGGGCAGGCTGTTCCAACCAGCAAGCTGCTCCTTTGTAACTCAGAGAGGAACATTCCTCAAGTTCTCCTGTTTACTGTGTTTTTATCTTCCCAGAACAAACGAATTTACAGCGAGCTCCAAACCTGCAGAGAAGAATTCAACTGACCTTAAAACTCCATTCTTCAGGGAGAAACAAACACTGGGTTACAAAAATAGCGTCTTTTCCTGCAAAACGTGTGTGTGTGTTAGCAAACATCCCCGTTTCCAGCTGCACTGCTGCTGCTTCCACTGTCGGAGAGCTGCTGGGATCAGCAATTTCCAAACCCCAGAGGGGGTGAAGGGATGGTGGAACTGAGAGCTTGCAGTGGGATAAAGTGCACTCCAAGGAAGTGCTGTATTTACCTCTGTGCATCCTGCAGATGTCTCTTACAGTAAGCCTCAGCAAAGTGTAGATAAATATAAATATATATATTTATGTGCCAGAGGCAACCACCCAGGCTGGTAAGAGACTTCCAAGGAGTACTTGGTGCTTCCCAAAGTCAAACCCCACAGATGTCTGTGACACACAGTGACTTAATGCATTTTCCAAAGTGGAAAAAATAGGTTACTTAAAAATAGGCCCATAATCCAAACAAACAAGCATCCCGGTACTATTTCACAGAGGGAAAACAAGCAGGCAGGGACAATCCGGGGACAGAACCATGCACAGCTCCCTAACGACTTCCTCATGCTCCTCTGAAGGTTTTCTATCGATTGCAGAGATAGAAACTTCAGCCAGCACTGCCAGGAAAAGCTCCTGGGCACGGTCCTGCCATCGCTCCTTATCATTAATTGTATTATTGGGATTATTGCAGAGACCTCAGAGCCCCTGGCAGGGCCTGAAGGGGCTCCAGGAGAGCTGGAGAGGGATTGGGGACAAGGCATGGAGGGACAGGACACAGGGAATGGCTTCCCAGTGCCAGAGGGCAGGGATGGGTGGGATCTTGGGCAGGAATTGTTCCCTGGCAGGGTGGGCAGGGGCTGGCACAGGCACAACGTGAGGCAGGAGCTCCTCAAGGCTCCCCTGTGCTGCAGCAGTGACAGAGCAATGGCTTTAATTAAAGAGCCCTTCGCCCCCGCCAGCACCAGCTCCCAAAACTGAACTGGAGCTCTGGAGGTGCCAGCAAATTAATCAGGCATGGCTGCAGGGGCTGGGGGAACGAAGGTGAGGGCAAATTAAAGTGTTCCAGAGAGCCCAGCTTGGATCAGCCACCAGAGCAGAGCAGACACGCAGCAGGACAGTGCTGCCTCCGCAGGAAACACCCCCAAATTCCAGCAGCAAAGAGAGTCTGGAGAGCAGCGGGGGGAAGCAGCAGGTCCCAGGGGAGAAGGCAGAAAACAGAGAGAGGCCCAAACCCCCATTATTCACAGCATGCCACGCTGGTTGGGGCTTGGAGGGACCTTAAAGCTCATCCCACCCCATGGCAGGGACACCTCCCACTGTCCCAGGCTGCTCCAAGCTGGCCTTGGGCACTGCCAGGGATCCAGGGGCAGCCACAGCAAATCTGGGCACCCTGTGCCAGGGCCTGCCCACCCTCCCAGGGAAGGAATTCTCCCCAGTAGCCCCTGACTGACACAAGGAGGGGTGAGGGAATCTCCTCCTCCAGCTGGGGGCAGGGGGTCAGGTCCCATCTCCCGTTTCCAGCACCTTCCTGCCCCTCCAGTTATCCAGAGCAGGGCTCCACACAGCTGGACCGGCCGGGAACAGGAACCCCCCTGTCCCAAAGGGCCTTTCCAGTGGGAATCCCAGAGCTGCCCAGGGAGAGCCACAACTCTCCCGCTTGCTCCGCCTGCTCAGGAGTTTATTCCTCCCTCTCTGGGTTTAAAGCAAAGCTAATTAATGAAGGGAACAGCTTTCCTAACACTAACAAGTTTGTGCAATTAGGGCTCTGGGGAGCAGAATGCCAGGCTGGGCACAGTCCAGCGCCGAAGGGTGTCCAGGCCTGGCACTGGCCTTGGAACCACCAGGGACACGAGCCCCTGCCAGAGCCTTTTCCACCAGCACAGCCTCCAAGTGGGACAAGCAGCAGGAGAGGGATAACCCCAGGGAAAAGTGCTGCTTTCCAGCCACCTGCTCATAGAAAGGGATTTCTAACTAACAAATCACAGAATCCCAGGATCCCTGAGGCTGGAAAAGCCCTCCCAGCCCACGGAGTCCCAGCTGTGCCCGATGCCCACCTTGTCCCCAGCCCAGAGCACTCAGTGCCACCTCCAGCCCTTCCTGGCACACCTGCAGGGATGGGCACTCCAAAGCTCCCTGGGCAGCCCCTGCCAATGCTAAATCCCTGTGGAATTATACCAGGATGGCCTTTTAGCTCCCTCCCCTCCCCAAACCCCAGGCAGATCATGAACCACCCCTCACCGGAGGGCACCTCAGCTCCCTTGGGCTGTCCCTCCAGCCCCTGCCCAGAGGAGGAGGAGAGAGCTCTCACAGGGAATTGTGCTGTACCAACACACCCAGGCAGCCCACGAGCCAAACACCAACTGAGCAGGCCAGAGAAAAGCAAAGTGCTTTTCCTTCTTGCTCCCTTGGGGATAAGGCTCCACTCCAGGACCACCAAAGCACCCCAGACCCTGCAGCTGCCCCACAAGGGACGTCAGCAGGCGCCTTCCTCACACCCTGAGAGGAAAGGATGGAAAGGACAGAACGATTGCTGCCCTGCACTTCCCACGTGGCTGTGTGTCTCCCTGCCCCACTGCGGGAAAGGCCAACCCCACAAGCCCGGTTTGGAGCAGGAGCTCCAGCTCCCTGCAGCCCCAGCAGGGTCCCAGCAGCTCCCCCTGCTCCGCTCCCGGGGGAAGGGACCACCCAGGGGGCACAGGAGACATGCAGAGAGCTGCTCTCCAAGGGAGCCAATAAATAAATCTAACAAGGAATTAAGTTAGGATCCTCTCTCTGATCCAGCTGAGCATTATTCCAAGTTTCTGGGCCAAGCAGGGAAGGGAATGAGCTGGAGGGAGCCAGGAGCTCCCCAGCAGCCCCAGTGCTGCCCAGCCAGCCCCGCTCCTGCTCCTCCTCCACATGAGGCCAGTTTGCTGCCAAAACACAATTTTTCCACCTCTCAGAATGGCAATTCCTCGAGATGAGTTTCATTCCCGAAGGAAGCCAAGGCTGTGCAATCCACTGGGGCTTCCAACTGAGCTGGGGAAGAACATGGAATATTTCCTGGCAGAGCTCTCCAAGTATTCTCACAACTGCTTCATCTCCCTTGTCCAACCCAAAGCACTCACAGGTGCAACTTCTACTCAGGGAACGTGCAATCCCCGAAGGAATTAATTTAACAGCAAAACCTCCTTTAAAAGGCGTTTTATCAAAGCAAGGAGAGCACAGCTTTGGGTCGCTGTGGCCCATCAAGCCCATGCACAGACAGAGACCCAGCAGGATGAGCCATCACTGACCTTCCAAAGGCTCCACTGAGGCCACGTCCTGCTCAGATGCCAAAAGCTTTCACTGCAGGTTCCAACCCCAAACCCATCACTTCCCAAGGCAGGGGTTTTGCAGAGGATTCACTTCCAATGAACCCCCGGGATGGCACAGACAGACAGGGCTTGGGCACAGCCTCCTCACCCAGAAATTCCTGCTCTCCCCCTTTGGAATCAATGACAGCTTCCTGCAGCCCTCCATCCTCACACTGACTGTCCCACGGGATGTCCCCTGGGTTTAGGGGCAGCTCCAGGGCTGGCAGGCAAACACAAAAACAAGCCCTGGGCACAGCCCCCCAGCACCAGGATGGTTTTTTAACTTGTTTTTTCAACGATTTAGACAAGAGCAGAGATGACTCAAGAAATGTTGTGATCAAGGAATCAAGACAGGGAAGCAGGAGACAGGGCAGGAGAAGGAGAAAGGAAGAGAGAGAGGAGCTGCTGTGGAAAAAGGAAGAGACACCAGACCTGTGGCAGCCCTGCGAGCGGAGTCCAGCCCTCACAGCCCCTGACACACGAGCTCCACGTCACCCAAAAATGCCTCAATCCCAACACTCAATCCAGAGCCCACCTCCGAACTGCTGCAGGGGAGAGAGACAGGGAAAACCCACGCCAGGATCCCTGACTTGCCTCAAGGATGCCAGAGCAGGGCCCCAGACACGGAGATACAGCCCCACATCCCTGCGGATGCCAGACCACAGGAAGGAATTCCTTATAAAATGAAATGCGGCTCAGGGCAATGCAGACTCACTCAGCCACCACGTTATTGCAGGGAGATGGGGCAGGCTGGATCTGCAGGTGGAAGGTGTCACCATTCAGGGAACCAGGGATGAACCCCAGGCATGCAAATCCCTGCCTCTCCACAGCCAGGTTTCCTTGGATCTCCTACAAACACACCTGGAAGTGCTCACCTGTGCTGGGCTGCACAGAGGGCAAGCAACTAAAATAACAATCCTAAATCCCACAGACTGGCTCCAGGTGGTGTGATTTGAGGAGAAAGAGCCAGCTGAGCAAGATTAGATTTTAAATGAGATGAAATTGAAGACTTTTGACCCAAACAATGGGTCACATTTTTGACGGCCCACATAAAACTTGTGTAAAACATTGGCCACAACCCCGGAGGATGTTCTGACAAGGACCAGAAAAAGGACCAAAACCTGGCTGACTAGGGCAACAGCCAGATAACTGAAAACGAGCAGAAAGGACAGGGGGAAATCCCTGAAAGTCCAATTTGTCCCTGAGGAGCCTCATTTGCCCCCTTTTAGGGGGTGTGAAAAGGTGCCGGGGCCGGGCTGCAGCCTGACAAATTCAGGCTAAAAATAACCAGGGCGGGTGCAAACAATAACGTGGGGCTGGTCACACATCCTGTGACACCGGCACGATCCCAAACCCGGGCTGGGGCAAGGCCAGGGGGCTGCCAGAGACCCCTCCTAACCCAGCCCGGGCTCCAAACCCCCCAACACCTTGGGAAATGGCTCCTGTGCTGCCCAGTGGAACCCAACTTCAATCTGATCCCGGCAGGAAAAGATTAGAGAGCAAAGATTACGGCCTCGATTCGCCTCTGAGGCAAAGCCAGGAGAAAATCCGGTTTTCCCCCGGGGTTCAGTCACCAACTCTGATTTTGCTGCATGGATAAACCCACCCGTTTCAAAGTCTTGCTTGAAAAAAAATATCCCAGGGACCGGGATCATTCAGTAATCCTCTACAAAACCTGCTGATGCATCCCCTGAGTGTGCAGAGCAATCTCAGTGCTGCAGCTCAGGCTTCTGCTCTCCGCAAACACTTCCCTGCATCGCCTGAAAAACTTCCCCGGGGTTGACGTTTTATCATTAAAATACTGCCACCCTAATTAAAGAATTAAAAAAAAAATATTAAAAAGCACCTTTGCACGTTGGAAAATGTGTCAAAAACGAGCACTTTCACTTTCAAATCGGCGTCCAACACTCACCTCTGCCTCACACCGAGCAGCCAACACCTTCTGCTTCCAGGGAAACATGAGGAAAAGTGTCTCTGTGCCGGCTGAGGACATTCCCTGCTCTGAACTGGGAGCAACAGCTCAAAGAGCTCAGAACCGAACGGCCAAGAGCCCTCAGAGGACACACGGAGAGGGAAAGGAGCCCTCCCGAGCTGCCCGGCTGCCCCGGGAAGGGACAGGGAGCAGGGCACACAAATCCCTCCCTGACCACATTCCTGCACGTTTGGGGCTCCAACCTGTAGCCAGTCATTAATCCCTCGCAGGTTTGGGAAGCCAGCAGTAACCAAAACATGGCCCAGAGCGACCCAAAGCACTGGTCCCGCAGGAACAGCCGTTCCGGGGGGGAATTTCTGGGAGCGCAGGCCCTGGGGCTGCTCCCGAGCTGAGCCACCGAGAGCACAGCCAGCAGCTGAATCACCCAGGCTGCCACACTTCTGCAGGGCCTCCAAAAATAACCGCGCTGGAAATTCCTTGGAGGCACAAATCTCGCTTCGGCAGGACTGCGGAGATCCAGTTTCCCGAGCGGAGCAGACTGGATGCGAAGCGGCCCGAGGGTCCAGGGGATGATGAGGAGCCCCTTGTCCCGCGGACAGCCAACAGCGAGTCACACACCGCGTCCCCAGGGGGGGACAGCCTGCCTGCCCTGGGCTCGCACCCCGAGCTCCCCACGGACCCCACAGCCCCAGGGCCCGCTCCTTGCCCTGCTGCCACCGACAATTCCCGGGCACGAAGCCGTGCCTTTCATCCAAACACCCGAACACCATCCCGACACCTTTCCCGCACCCCAATCCCACCGAGCCGCAGCCCCGGAAAGCTTTCCTGCTGTCCCCAAGCCCCGCGCTGCGCCGGGGGAGGCTCGGGGCTCCCGGCAGCGGGGCTCGGCACTGCCGGTGCCCGGAGCTGCCCCCGGCCCCGGGCCAACCCCGCACCGGGCCCGCTGCGGGCTGGGGGTCCCGGCCCGTGCCCGGAGCTCACAGCGGGACCCATGGCCGGCTCCGGCGCTGACCTCGGGCACTGCCACAAGGACACAGAGCCCACGGAGGTGCCACCAGCTCCCAGCGCGGCCACAGCCGCCTCCGGGGGCAAACCCACAGGCTGCCGGGGGCTTGGCTTCTCCTGCCCTTCTCGGCTGGCTGTGGGTGGAGGGGCGGAATGAGGGGGAAGCAGAGCGCCCGGGAGCCAGGGCTGCGCTGCCGGTGCTCCTCAGGTGGGACTCGCTCGTCCCTGGAGCGCAGGGGAAACAGGGCTGGGGGTCCCACACCTGGGAATGTGCTCGAAAAACAACACCGGAATTTTCGGCACCATGCCGAACTCCCTGCCAGGCTCTCAGCACCAGAGGGTAAACAAGTAAAACAGAACGAATAACCTTAAACCCCGCGAACCGGTCCCACTCGGTGCGCTTTAAGGAAGACGAGCGCAATATTCTAAATGAGCTGAAATTTAAAACTTTGGACCCAAACAGCCGGAGCCCGCTGCAATAACAAACACGGGTTATTTCCGTCCTTGCGAGGTCCCGAACCGGGGATCGCTGCAGCTCTTGCCCGAAACCCCGAGGAATGGCCCCAGAACAGGGTTCGAGGGGGCTGTCAGGGCCCTTCCCCGGCAGCGCCCAGCGGGGCGGGCAGGCGAAGCCCGGGGGTGCCGGGCGAGGGGCTCACCTGCGATGGCCGAGTCGTCCAGCTGGGAGCCGGGGGCCCGCTCGGCGCGGCCGGGATGCTGCAGGAGGAGGAGGAGGAGAAGGAGAAGGAAGAGGCCGCACAGCGCCCGCACGGCCCGGCCCGGCCGCGGTTCCATTTCCGCGTCCTCGCCGCCGTCAGCTGCTCCTCGGCATCGGCACCGGCTGGGGGGCCGCGGGGTGTCCCGGTTATCCCGGCTATCCCGGCACCGCCGCGAGCTGCGGCCGCGCACCGGCTACCGGAACCCTCCGTCCCC
>WEKY01055294.1:55887-74258 GCA_013390045.1 Picathartes gymnocephalus
TCGGCCCCGCGCCCCCCAAACACCTCCTGCCCCCCCGCCCAGCCCAGTGCCTCCCCGAGCCTCGGTGGGGCCGGGGCCGCCAGCCCGAAGCCTGAGCTTTAATGATACAGAGCTGGTTTGCACTAACTGGCCGCCCGCCCCGGGGGCACCGGCGCTGCCCCGCCCCGGCTGTCGGCGTTTTTTGGTGATGCCTCTCCGGTCCCGGCACAGCAACGCTTCCTGAGAAGGGGGTGCGCGGGGTGGGCAAACCCCACTCCAGCCCTGAGCACCCCACAGGGACCTGCCACCCCACCCCGAGTCCTCCACGGGGACCTGCCACCGCCACCCTCTACAGCAGCTGGGGCACAGGGGGTCCCCAGCCCCTCTGTGCCAGCCCTGGCACTTGTCCAGCCTGCTGGCACTGCCCCAGGACCCTGGCAGTGGCACCGGGGGCTCCTGGGGGGTGTTTTGGGTGAGCCCCACACCGGGGACCTCCAGCCCTGCCAAGAGCAGAGGCAGTGTGGCCAGAGAGGGAGTTCCTGCCCTGGCTGATGCTGGAGCTCCACAGGGCAGCAGGACCCACCTGTAACCAGCTGGCCCCAGAGTTGCTTCTCCTTCAATAAAAACCTGCCCAGGCCCCCGGTGTCCTGTGCTCTCCTGCGTGCACCCACCTTTCGTGGGCATGGGGACACTCCCTGGAGGGACACAGGTGACACTGGCCCGATCCGGGCTGGGACCCCTCACCGGGCCAGGGCTGAGCCATGGGTGCTCATGGTGCCTGCCAGGGCTCTCTTTTGGGGGGAAACTGCCGCCCAGGGGAAGCTTGGGATGTCCCAGCCCTGAGCCCACCATCCCTGTGCCCAGCTGACCTCTCACTTGGGGGCTTGGGGGCATTGTAAGGGACAGGACTAGGGACAGTGCAGGAGGTGGCCATGGGGCCATTGCACTGTGTGGGAATGGGGACACTTGGGATGGGGACATTGCAGGAATTGGCACAGGAGCTGGGTCCCCACCTGGGGAACCCTCGGCCACTCCAGCCCCAGTACCGCCTCTGGAGTGGCAGGGGGAGGGCAGAGCCCCGTGTCCCCATGCCCAGGGGTGTCCTGGGGGGTCCCCGTGTCCTGTGGCTGGCGATGGCAGCAGCGAGGGACCGGTGGCATCCGCAGCCGCTCTCGCCACCCCCTCGCCACCCCCCCGGCCCGTGCTGGCGGGTGGCCGGATCCGGACACGGGCCCCTTGTCCGGCCCCGGGGCCTTCCTGCAGGAAGGGCACAGCCCCGGCGCCTGCCACAAGCCGCCTTTGTTCCCTGCTCCCACTTCCAGCCAGGGCCGGGGGCAGGCGTGGGCGGCGGGGCCGGGGGGCTCCGGCCACGGCCCAGCCCCGGCCCCACCACGGCCACGCCTTGTGGAGCCTCCCGGGGCTGCTGCAAAGCGTGGCCACTCCAGAGCCCCATCGTAAAGTCACCCCAGGACACCCCCACCGGGGAGCCCACGGCGAGGGGACACGGCCCTGGGGGGCTGCACAGCCACGGCCTCGTGGGTCCCAGCTATACCAAATCCTGCTCCCACCATGGGCATCCAACAGCCCTGTCCTGGTGTGTCCGTGGGAGGAACCCCACTGCCCCGTCCTGGTCCCGCTGCGGGGATCGCCATAGCCATGTCCTGGTCCTACTGTGGGGATCTCCATGGCCATGTCCTGATCTTGCTGTGGGGATCCCCATGGCCATGTCCTGCTCCCGTTGTGAGGATTTCCATGGCCATGTCCTGGCCCCACTGTGGGGCTGGCGAGGTGCCGGTGGGGTTCAGTGGAGAAGTAGGTGCTGGGATGAGGAGGGGACCCCGTGGTGCCGTGAGTGGGACACAGCCCTGCCCTGGCCCGGCACAGCGGGATGAGCTCATGGCTCTTCCCCTCCCAGCTGCTCCCGGGGTGGCCGCGGTGAGGACAGGGCCCCACCACGGCCTGGGACAGGGGGAACCGAGCCTCCAGCAGCTCCTGTGCCCCTGCCCCTGCCCAGCCCCGGCAGTGCCAGCCTCAGCCCCAGCCCTGCTGGCTCCAGGCTCTGTCCCGGGGGCTGTGCTGGCCCCTGGCCCCACAGCATCCATAAGAGGATCCCAGCCAAGTCAGCGGCCCCCGGGGCTGGGTGGGGAGCGGCGCCGCCAGCTGCAGGGTGGGCTCAGTCCCACGCCTCCAGCCCAGCTCCCGGCTTGTTCCCAGCCTCGCTGAACCTTCCCGGGCTTCATCCGGCACCCGGGGGCCGTGTCCCACATCCCAGCCCCAACTGCCAGGATCCAGAGCCCACACCCCAGCAATCCACATCCTGCACCCCAGCGATCCACATCCTGCACCCCAGTGATCCACAGCCTGCAGGGATCTGCATCCTGAGCCACAGCTCCAGGGATCCACACCCCACACCCCAGTGCATGTTTTGCACCCTGCCTTTAACACCCAGGATCTGCATGCCACATTCCAGCCCTTGGGGTTCCATGTCCTACACCGCAGGATCCACATTCCACAGCGGAGCAATCCACATCCTGTGCCCCAGGGATGCCCATCCCACACCCCAGAACCCAGGGGTCACATCTGGCACACACCACAAGCCCCAGTGCCAGGATCCCACCTCCCGGGATCCCCACCCCACACCCCAGAACCCAGGGGTCACATCTGGCACACACCACAAGCCCCAGTGCCAGGATCCCACCTCCCGGGATCCCCACCCCACACCCCAGAACCCAGGGGTCACATCTTGCACCCCAGCTCCAACACCCAGGATCCATCATCCTACACTACAGGATGTGCATCCCAGCCCCAGGAATCTGCACCCCAGCTCCAACACCTGGGAGCCACACCCCACACTCCAGCCCCCATGCTCGGGGTCCATGTCCTGCACCCCATTCCAGCCCCCACCCTGCCCAGGTGCTGGGCTGGACCCGCTGGCTGTTCAGGGCCGTGCCAGGCTGTGCCAGGTGGAAATGCTGTGGAGTTTGCCGAGAGCTCACAAAAATACTTAGTGCTTTATTTCCACCTCGAAGCCAAGGCGCCATGGGGGCAGCGCGTCACACGCATGCAGGGACACGGATGGAGCCCGTGGATGGGGACACTGATGGTGGGACACGTGTAGCAGGACCCGCTCAAAGCCAGCCCGGCCCCAGCTCTGCCAGGGCCCCGCAGCTCCTGCTGGAGGAGGCGCTGCCCAGCCCTGGGAGGAGCACTGGGACATCCCTGGGGACTCTCGGTGGTGGCTGTGCTCAGGTGAAGGGCAGGGAGGGACCCACGCTGGTTCTTCCTGGCCGAGTGTGGGGTGGGATGAGCCCTGGCAAGTGCAGAGCTCCCCAAACTCAAGACAGCTCCAGATGCCCCTTCCAGCAGCATTGCAGGAGGAGCTTGGGGACACTGTCAGCCCCCATCTGCCACCCAGCCGTGTCCCCTGTGCCCTGGCAGCCAGAGCTGCACACTGGGGGCACTGCCAGACCTCAGCAGTTCCCAGCTCCTGCCCCACGGCACAGGGGAATCCATGGGGACATTGGAGCAAGGACTCCCAGCACCTGCACGCTCACCCTTCCACCCCAAACTGGGCTGGAATGGGCACAGCACCCCTGGAGCAGCCTGTGCTGCTGGGGGGTTTCTGGGAAAGGCAGGAGGGAGATGTGGATGCTCCCAGCACCTGCTCTGCCCCTTGTGCTCCCACCCTGCTCCGGACAGCCCCTGCATGGCCCAGCACCTTCCTGCCCCCCTCCTGGGAACTCAGGCACGGATGGGCAGGACCTGCCCCAGTCCAATGGGAGACCAGCACCTGAAGCCAGCCCAAAAGGCCGCCAGCCCTTTTTGAGGACTTACCCTGGGACCCCCAGCCTGGAGGAGGAACCATGAGACCCCCAGGCCAAGAAAGGACAGGGCAAGGCTGGACCCCTGTGCCCCAATACCAGAAGCAGCATCCTGCCCTGCCTGGAGCATCCTCCAAAGCAACAGGCAGGAGGTCCCCGTCCCTCCTCTGTCCTGCCCTCCTGGAGCCAGCAGGGAGCCAGGGCAGGGGGTCCCTGGGAGGAGCCCACAGCTGCCCTGGAGGAGAGCTTCAGGCACAGCCAGGGACAGACACTCCTGGGATCTTGGGATGATCCTCACAGCAGCTCCACAGCAAACACCCCGGCCCTGGCAGGGCAGGGGCTCTCTGCCTCTCAGGGAAGAGGAGCCCCCAGCACCGGGGCTGGCTAGAAGTGCTTGTCCTCCAGCAGCGAGCTCACCACCAGCTCCTTGTTGCCGAAGTCCCAGAAGGCAGTCATGTGGAAGGCCATGTTGGAGAGGACAACCAGGTACTCCAGGAAGGCGAAGATGGTGTACACTGGGGGAGGAACCAGCAGGTGAGGGGAACCCACAGCTGCATCTGCCCTGGGAGCTGGGGGGGTCTCTGGGCCACCTCCTTGGGGCAGCGGGGCATGGGCTGGGGGGCTTGACCCCCACCAGGGAAGAAGCGTGACCGAGTACCTGGAGCTCCCCTGGGCTGGGATTTGGAAGGCAAGGTGTCACATCAGGAGGACATTGGACATCAGGAAGAATTTTTGGAAAATATTTCACAGGAGGGGTGCTCAGGCCTTGGCAGGGGCTGCCCAGGGAGGGGGTGGATCCCCATCCCTGGAAGTGGCACTCAGTGCTCTGGGCTGGGTGACAACATGGGCATCGGGCCCACCCTGGACTTGCTGATCCTGGGGATCTCTCCCAGCCTTAACGATGATGTGACTCAGTGATCCTGTGCCCACCCAGCCCCTTCCCCACATGCAGCCCCCAGGCAACCCCCTCACCTCCAGGGCCGCAGTACCAGTTGTGGTGGAAGTAAACGCACACGGCGAACGCAAACGTGATGAAGGTGAAGAAGAAGAGCAGCTGCTTCCACTTGTACGACTTGCGCTCCTGGAAGAGGCCAAGGGCTGCGTCATGCTGGAAAAGCCAACCCCATCCCATCCCCATCCCCATCCCATCCCCATCCCTGCTCCACCCTGGCCCCACACACTCCGGGGGTCTCTTGTGCAGAGCCCCCCAGGCCAGGCCCAGGGGTGGCTTTGGCAGGGCTGTATCTGGGGGCACACGGGGCTCACATTTACATGGAGATAAAGGGAGGAGCCATGGGTTCCCAGCAAATGTGGGGACCCCGGGGCAGGAGCCCCCCAGTGCTGGAGTGCACAGGGGACTCCCCGAGGCTCTACCAGAGGCAGATCCCAGGGCCCAGGTGGCTGCAGGTGGCCCCAGGGATGGGGAATTCACTGACTGCTGCACCCCCTTACCCACAACAGCAGCAGGGAGGAGGAAACCACATGAAGGGGGAGCAGCCGGGGCAGGTGCTGCACTGGAGACCTCGCCCAGCACTGGAGGGGCCCCATCCTGCCCCCCAGCACCACCTCCAACGGGGCAGGAACAGGGCACGGGGATGCTGCCAGCAGCCACACACGCCCAGCTCACTGCTTCTGTGCCCCAGAGCTCAGCCTCCACAAAGGGGACAACGCAGGGGCCAGGCCTGTCCCCCATGGTGGGCTCCCCTGACCCACTGCCCAGCACCCCAGAGCTGGGGGCTGTGGGTGCAGGGACCCCCGGGAGCCACAACAGGTAACGGCTCCAGTTCCCTTCCTCTATTTCTCCCATCACACTGAGGGCCATGGATCAGGATCCCACAGCCCTGGGGGCAGAGGAACCCCAAAGCATGTCTGGAGCACAAGGAGGGTGCAGGGAAATCGGGGAGCAAGGGGGGGTCCAGCCCCACAGGAGGGGGCTGGGTATGCCACAGACAGCCCAGCTGTTACAGGTGGGAGGGGAATTTCCCCCTCGTCTGACGCTTCACGTGAGACAAAGATTCCATTCCGAGGGAGCGCTGATAACAAGGAAAATTTAAATTGCCTCAACAGACTTTCCATTACCCCCGGAACGCGTGCCAGGGAGGAAAACCCAGAGAGGAAGGACGGATTGGCCATGCGGGGACGCGCGGGTGACGCCACCTCCAGCCCGCGGGGCCAGGGCTGGTCCTTCCCGCTGGGAGCGACAGGTCCCGGTGCCAGCAGCAGCTCGGCCGGGCGCGGGGCCGTGAGGAGCAGCGGCGGCACCGCGAGTGGCAGAGCCCCGAGCAGGGCCCGGGGCGCGGTGCCGAGTTTCACACCGGAAAGGCGGCTGGGAACAGCCGCGCTGTCACCGCGCTGTCACCGCGCTCCCACGGCAGCGCCGAGCCCCGGCACGGCCCCGCCGCACCCACACAGCCCTGCCGGGGCCTCCGGGGAGCCGCCGGGGCTGCCAGGCACCTCCCGGGGGCACCGAGGCACAGATTAATTCGGGTTATCCACTTCCAACCCCACGGTCCCGCTGCAGGAGCCTGAGATGGCCCTGTAGGAGCCACCCCGGGCTCACCACGGTGACCCTGCACCTCTGGGTGCCCTCCGAGCTCCCCCTCTCGCAGTCTGGGCCGAGGATTATCAATCACACGGATAATTAGGCGTTAATCCCTAATGCCAGGGCACGGCTGGCTCCGCGCCGTGCCAGCGGATCACAGGGCACGGTCCCCAGGGGGGTCCAGGAGGTGGCACATGGTGACATGCCACCATGCTGAGCAGAGCTGGCTTGGAGTGTGGCACCTCCGGGCAGGTCCCTGCAGGAGGCACAGCACGGGGACTGGGGTGCACGGGGACCACAGTGGGATGTGGAAGCTGGAGGAGGAGGGAAGGGCCAGCCCACAGTTCGGGCAGCACGGTGGGAGCTCCAGGAGGCGCTGGATGGAGAGGAGTTCCCATCCCCCCACTGCTGTAGGCTGGACCCGCTGCCCTGCTCAGGGCTCAGGCAGTGCCAGGCACTGTCCCTGCTTCCCAGGGCCCCAGCTTTGTGGGGATCCCCCTCCTGGGGACATCCCAGGGAGCCAGATGGTGGTCCAGAGGAGGGCACCAAGACGACAGGGATGGAGCACCTCTGCTGTGAGGAAAGACTGGGAGAACTGGGATTGCTCAGCCTGGACAGGGCCAGGAGCTGCTCAGGTCAGAGCCCTGGAGAGGAGCTGGCAGCTCCAAGCAGCCTGGCAGGAGGCCACCACACTCCGGCTGCCTGCAAGGAAAAAGGGGGATAAGAAAATCCCAAGGATGGAGTGCTCCAAGCTGAGCTGGTGCCAGGCTCCCCCGTGGCCTGGCTGGGGCTGCCGGGCTGGCACAGCTGTGGCTGCCAACTTCCTCCTGGCAAGACAGACCGGGGCACCCGCAGCCCCTGCAAGCCCCCCCAGTGTCACACAGCCCCCCCAGCCCCCCGTGGCCGCATGCGTGTCTGTCTGGCCGAGAAAACCACAGAAGAATTATATTTAGTGCCCAGCTGGCAGGCAGGGAGCTGAGGCACATTCCCCAGCACACGGAGGTGAGTCAGGAGCAGGGGGCTGAGCAATGGGGGGAGGACAGAGTGGCTGCACAAACCAGCCCGGGGGGCACACTCTGGGATGCCGCTCCCAGCCCACGGGGGGCACCGGGGGTCTCCTTCCCCCAGCCTGGGGAAGCCCCAAGCCCTGCAAATGCAGCTCTGAGGGCTGAGGGGTGGCTGCTGTGAGCCACCAGCAAGGAGGCACAGGAGCCTCCTGCCTCTTCTAGTGCCTCCAGAGAGGAAGGACTGTGCCCACCCCCAGCTCCTGATGGGGACAGGGATGACAGTGATCTTAAATAGCAACAGCTCACTCTGCAAGGACCTCCCAAGCACTGGCTGTGCCCTGGAGCCATCATCCCTTTCTGGGGGACAAGTGGCACCTGCAAGGCTCTGTGTCACACACCAGTCCCAGCTCCCTGGAGGGTTTCTGGGTCTGTGCAGAGAGCCCGGAGCCAAAGGGCCCCACAGAGAGCTCGGTTATTTATGGAGGGTTTGTCTGAGCCACCGCCAGCGCTCCCCGGGGTGCTGCGAGGAGCTGGGGTGAAACCACACGTGGTCACCAAGGCGCCTGTGGTCCCTGCTGCTCACACAGCTCTGCCGTGCTGGGGACACGGCTCAGCCACCCTGCTCCAGCTCCGAGGGCTCAGCTGGGCCCAGGGGACACAGGGGGCCGTGCCCCAGACGCTCCTGTGCCTTTGCTCTGGCTGCAGCTGGGGCTGGGCTCAGCCTGTGTGCCCTGCGGGTACCAGGGGAGTGGGATGTTGAGGGATAGAGCCCGGGACTGGTGGCAGAGCAGGACCCAGCTCCACTGGCCATGGACTGGAAGGGACCTTGAAGCCCACCCAGTGCCACCCCTGCCATGGGCAGGGACCCCTCCCACTGTCCCAGGCTGCTCCCAGCCCCAGTGTCCAACCTGGCCTTGGGCACGGCCAGGGATCCAGGGGCAGCCCCAGCAAATCTGGGCACCCTGTGCCAGGGCCTGCCCGCCCTCCCAGGGAACAATTCCTGCCCAAGATCCCACGCATCCCTGCCCTCTGGCATTGGGAAGCCATTCCCTGTGTCCTGTCCCTCCAGGCCTTGTCCCCAGTCCCTCTCCAGCTCTCCTGGAGCCCCTTCAGGCCCTGCCAGGGGCTCTGAGCTCTCCCTGGAGCCTCCTCCTCTCCAGGTGAGCACCCCCAGCTCTCCCAGCCTGGCTCCAGAGGGGCTCCAGCCCTCAGAGCATCCCCCTGGCCTCCTGTGACAGGCCTGAGCCAGGCAGCCCAGTGGCCACCTCATGCACACACTGGTGTGTGCTGGGGCCACCAGCCCTGGGGGGAAAAAAAATGTGTTTGCAAACAAGAAGTGAAACTGCTCTGCCCCACTGCCTGGCTCTGCGCCTCAGGGCTGGGGGGAAGGGGGGTTTTAAGTGCGAGCAGCCAGCCAGGAACAGCAGAGCTGCCAGCCCAGGTGGGCACTGCCACACCACAGCCAAGCACCAAGCACGGGGTGCAGTGATCAGCCACAGCTGGAGGCTCCCGGGCTCCATTTCCCTTTTCCACACAGTCTGTCTCCTCTGCTTTGCCCCTTCCCCTCCTTTTCTCTCTCCTGTTTCTCTTCTCTCCCCTCCTGCAGAGCTTTCTTTTCCTTTCTCTCACCATTTGCCACCTCGTAACTGGAAACCGCCTGTACTTCCCCATTACAAAGCAGTTCCTCCACACCTTCCTGCCCTCACAGAAAAGCAGTTGCAACAGGAGCCCCGCCGGACGAGAAGCTTTTGCAACACCAATTCCTGTCCCTCCTACGCTGCCAGACCTGGGGAGCCTCACCCCCTCCAGCAGCACTAAAAAGGGAGCCAGCCCTGGGGCTGGGAAGGCACAGCCCCCCTGCTCCCTCCTCCAGACAGACCCAGCTTTCCACGTGGAGTTTGTCCTGGAGATGGTCCCAGGTTTGGCCCTGGAGAACCTGAACCCCGTGGGGACCCTCTGCTGAGGAGGAGGGAAGGACAGAACGCTGCAGGACCGGAGCCATCCCTCGCCTGTCCCCTCCTGCCATCGCCAGCTCCAGGGCTGGGGGCAGCAAATGTGAACAAAGCCCCCCACAAGGGACACAAACCGAGCCAGAGCCTGTCCCCAAGGTCCCCGTGGGCATGGCTGGGCAGCTCACTGGCACTGCCCAAGCCCTTGGATGGGGCAAGGATGTGGCAGTGGCATGTCCCGTGTCCCGCTGTCCCTCCCTGCCGAGCCAAGCAAGCCGCGGGTGTCACAGGAGCTGTGCCAAGCCTGCCAGGGGCCACCAGCCGTGAGCAGAGGACTTGGAGCCTGAGGAATCCAGACAGAGAGCGGGACAAGCCCCAGGAGTCCCCGGAGGATCCGTGGGAATGATTCGCGGCAAGGCGCATCACCGGACACGGGGACGCGGCAGCTGCAGTGACCTGAAGTCCCTCAGCAAAGGTGACGCCTGGCGGTGTGACCAGCACTGCGCTCCCTTCAGCCGACACAGCCACTCTGGGAGCTGTGTCACCCCGCAGCGCCTTCCTCCTCCTCCCTCACCCGCATGACCTGGGCGACAGCTCCATCCTGCGGCCCCGCACTGAGCTGGCACGGGGACACCAGAGCTGGCACAGGGACACCGCACCCCCAGTGGCCTCAGGTCAGGGCTGGCCCTGGAGGGCTCCTGTCTCGTTGGGGAAACCCCCAGCTTTGGGGGGACGAGGCACCCCCGAGGGCAGCTCCCCTCCACCGGCAGGGTTGTTCCAGGATGGGAGGAGGAGGCGGGTGGTGGCACTGTGCCAGGTGGTGGCATGTTCAGCCATGGTGTCACCGTGTCCTCTGCTCTTTCCCCCAGGGATGTGCAGATTCCTGCAGTCCTTGGGTAGAGTCACAGAACCAATGAGGCTGGAAAATCCCTCTGAGACCACTGAGTCCCACTGCTCCCCAGGACTGCCATAGGCCACCTCTAACCCAAGTCCCTAAGTGCCACATCCATAAGGCTGTGAAATCCCTCCAGGGATGTGACTCCACCCCTGCCCTGGGCAGCTGTGCCAGGGCTGGACTGCCCTATCCAGGAAGGAATTTTCCCAATATCCAAGCTGAGCCTCCCCTGGCCCAGCCTGAGGCCGTTCCCTCTCCTCCTGTCCCTGTTCCCTGGCAGCAGAGCCCGACCCCCCCTCAGTGCCCCTCCTGCCAGGGAGTTCTGCAGAGCCAGAGTTTCCTTTTCTCCAGGCTGAGCCCCTTCAGCCCCTTCCCCAGCCCCATTCTCCTCCCTGGACACACTCCAGCCCCCCAAAGTCTCTCTTGCCCTGATGGGCCCAAAGCTGAGCCCAGGATTTAGGACACCTCACCCCTGCCCACTGCAGGGGAGATGAAGCAGCCCCAGGGGGTGGGGAGGAGATCCAGGACCTTGGAGGGCTCACCCAGAAGAAAGCCAAGCCAAAACAGTATGACAGGAATAAAGGAAGCTGTGGGAAAGCTGCCAAGGAATGACTGAGATCCTGCTATTCCCATATCACCAGGGAGAACAGATCACTTCCAGTGAGAACCCCAGCATCTCCACAATCCCTTTCCTAGGGAATCTTACAGCCAAACAGCTGCTGGAAGTTTCTTTTCCAGGTCTCTGGAGTAAGGCAGCAGGGACAGGCTCGGTGAATTGGCGGAAGGGGAGGAAAAACAGCAGTGACCACGGAGCAGGAGCTGCTCTGGGACTGCAGAGCTGGGCCCCCCCAGCACTGATCCTGCTGGGACACGGAGCCCAAGCACAGCCCCCACCCCGCAGCCCTGCTCACAACCCCCTGGGAGAGGCTTGTCCAGCCCTGGGACACAGGCACACAGCTCCCAAGGGCTCTGCGCTGCAAACGGCCACAGTCCTGGGACAACACAGCCCTGGGACCCTCCCCATTTAACACTGGGACCACGAGGGCTGGACTGGGATCAGCTGGGCAGAAGTATCCTGAGGGGAAAGGACAGAGAGATCCAGGGAGCGCAGATCCACAGGTGAAGCCAAGTGTGCAGGAGCCACGTGGGTAGAGAAGCAGGTCCCACACAGCCTCAAACATGGCTGTCCTGCCCTGTTTGTGGCTGTCAGGTTTGCCCACAGCCCAGGACAAACCTGGATTTCCTGCCCACGTGCTCCATAATCCAGGACCAACCTGGCTGTCCTGCCTGCAGTCCAGGACTCACAGCACAAACCAGCACAGCGTGGAAGCTGCATCCAGGCAATGGGGCCAGGAGCCTCTGGCTGGATCCTCCACCGGACCCACTGCCCCCCAGCCAGCCCCTGCACCCCCTGAGCCCTCCCCACAAAAAGAGCCAGAGCCAGCCTGTGCCACAGAGTCATTCTGGAGGAAAGGGAGAACAATTCCTGCTGCCCGCTGCTCCCAGCTTGCAGGACCAGCAATCCCCAGCACAGGGAAACCAACTTCAGCTTAGAAACAAGCATGGAGAAGGGATGAGCAATCCCAACCCACAGGGATGCTCACAGTGGTTTTCAGTATGATCTCTCAGTCAGATACTGGGAGGAAATCCCTCCCTGGCAGGGTGGGCAGGCCCTGGCACAGGGTGCCCAGATTTGCTGTGGCTGCCCCTGGATCCCTGGCAGTGCCCAAGGCCAGGTTGGACACTGGGGCTGGGAGCAGCCTGGGGCAGTGGGAGGTGTCCCTGCCCATGGCAGGGGTGGCACTGGACGGGCTTTGATGTCTCTTCCAACCCAAACCATTCTGTGATTCAATGAGAAAACCAGAAAATAGGAAATGAAAAACTTCCTCCCCACTTTGCTTTGGTAAATAATGGATTTTGGTGACTTCCTCCGTTTCATCAGCTGCTGTTGGCTCCTTTAGCACCTGCCCAGGGTTATTTCACAAGCAAGGACAGCCAAAGCCCTCCAGTGCCAGCCTAGAGCCTGCTGCCAGCTCCCAGCACGGCCCCAGAGCCCTGTCCCAGTCCTGGCACAGCCCCAGAGCCCCCATCCCAGCTCCCAGCACAGAGAGAAGAAAGGAAAGTGTCTGTACCTCGGGACTTACTGTGTGTTTCTTAGTCATTCTCCAGAGGATGCAGGTGAGCAGCATGTGGCCCAGGGCCGACGTGATGAACACGATGAAGGCATTTTCGTGGATTGCTGGATCGACAAACAACAGGTTTCCTGTTCAATCCAAGCCAGGAGCACATGGCAATGTGGGGCAGGATTTGGGAGTGCTTTGTGCTCTGCTGGGAGCCCCAGTGATGCTGGGACTCCAGTGAGGTCTTTGCAGAAGACAGGCACAGCACAGCTCCACAACCTGCTTGTGCTGCCTCAGGGCCCCCTGGAAGGGGATACAAGTGCCTGGAGGATTTATCCCAAAGTGCCAGGAGGGAGTTTATGTCCTCTGGGACCATTGCTTTACACAGCTGTAAACTCAGGGACCCTTGGGAGCAGCTCAGCATCACCGCTGTTGTTCTAAGGATGGGGAAACTGAGGCACAGGGAGGGGGGGTGCAGAGTGAGCCAGTCCAAAATCCAGAAAAGTCCATCTTTTGGCCTCCTGTATTACCTACCTGCCCATTAGCAGCATCAGCAGCCTCATCTCCAGCACTGAGGTTGCCTCGTGCACACCTGGACCAGCCCTGAGGCACAGGATCAGGCTGGGAAAGCAGCTGGAACAAGGCTAAGCCAGAGCTGCTCCTGAGGCCCCAAACTCCACATAACCCCTGCACCTTCAGGTGAGAGATTTTCATAAGTGCCGCTCTGAAGAGAATTTCCAAGCCCCTTCTCCAGAAACGGCACCTCAGGCTGAATTCCCAAGCACCTGAACACCAGGAATGACCATCCCTGTTTCCCCCTCCACGGCAGGGGAAGGGAAGCATGTGAGGAGTGGGGCAGCAGCAGGTGGGAGAGGCCAGGCCAGGGTGTCCTGCAGGGATGATTACCCTGAGAACGGCAGCTCAGGGCTGAAACTTTGCCCAGAGCCAGGCATTAGTCTGGGATGAGGATCCCAGGAAGTGGGTCAGCCTCAGCTCCCAGGGTGGCTCTGCCCAGTCATACCCCGGGCTCCCCTCCCAGGGCTCTGCACGGGGCCAGGCCTGTCCAGGTACCCAAACCTCAAAGCAGCACCTGCATGTCCAAGGGCAGAGTTCCAGCCTGGAGAAGCTGGAGAAGCCCCTGGGGACACGGACAGGAGCGGGGCAGGGACATCTCACCAAGGGGACAGGGAATGCTGGAGGGTCAGCTGGGCAGGGACAGGTCCCAGACCACGGACTTGCATCAGCAGGAGGTTCCTGTCCTGCCATCCCAGCCACTGGGCTCCACCACGGATCATCCTCACCCCAAAGGCTGGGGGAGATCCTGGGGCTCCGTTCACAGCACCACAACCCCAAATCCCAGAACAGTTTGGGTTGGGAGGGACCTCAAAAACCTTTTCATCCCACCCCCTGCCATGGGCAGGGACACCTCCCACTGTCCCAGGCTGCTCCCAGCCCCAGTGTCCAACCTGGCCTTGGGCACTGCCAGGGATCCAGGGGCAGCCACGGCAAATCTGGGCACCCTGTACCAGGGCCTGCCCACCCTCCCAGGGAACAATTCTTTCCCAGTATCCCATCCATCCCTGCCCTCTGGCACTGGGAAGCCATTCCCTGTGTCCTGGCACTCCAATCTTTGTTCAAAATCCCTCTCCAGCCCACAGCTGGACACAATATCCATCATCACCATTCAGCTGTGCAGGGAAAGCCAACACATTACTTTCCTGCTGATACATCCCAGCACGGGGTTTGTTCTCACTGCAACAGCACCACCCTGCTGGCTCCTGCATTTCAGTGCTCTCCAGTTAATCCCTGGTGCCTCCTCCAGATTTTAGGATGAAATAGCAGCTGGAGATCAGCACAGGCACTTAAATTCTTCCCAGATAAAACCATGTGGGAGAAGAGAATTTCCCAGCCTGTTGTGACTAGATTTTGGACACGTGGATTTAGCCTGAAAAACTTTGTTTCCAGGAACTATTAAGGGCTGGGAACCCTCTGCTCTGGAGCCAGGCTGGGAGACCTGGGGGTGCTCTGGGAGACCTTAGAGTGCCTTCCAGGGGCTCCAGGAGAGCTGGAGAGGGACTGGGGACAAGGGATGCAGGGACAGGACACAGGGAATGGCTTCCCAGTGCCAGAGGGCAGGGATGGGTGGGATCTTGGGCAGGAATTTTTCCCTGGGAGGGTGGGCAGGCGCTGGCACAGGGTGCCCAGATTTGCTGTGGCTGCCCCTGGATCCCTGGCAGTGCCCAAGGCCAGGTTGGACACTGGGGCTGGGAGCAGCCTGGGACAGTGGGAAGTGTCCCTGCCATGGCAGGGGTGGCACTGGATGGGCTTTGAGGCCCTTCCAACCCAAACCAGTCTGGCATTCTGTGATTCTATGAAATTTTCCCCAGGAATTCCTGGGGAGGGTGTACAAAGGCAGCTGGAGCAGAGCCAGCTCCATGCCCAGCCCAGCTGTGGGGAAAGCAGGATGACCTCTGACCCACCTCACTCACCTGCCCTCCCCCCTGGAGCAGGACCTTGGCACAGGGCTGGGACCAAGTGCCGAGGCCTGACCCAGGCTCCATCCCCAAACTGAGCTCCAACCAAGTACCAGCAACCCAGAGCTGTGGGAAGAGCACGTTATGAACACATCCTTCCTCTATAACTACCAACTTCACTAGTATCTCTGGGGCTCTTTAACTGTTTTTTGTCTCCAAACTGCCTCATTCCAAAGCAGTGCCCCAAGGAAAGGCTCAGCAGGGCCCAGGCAGGGCAGGGGTGCCACCTACCATAGTTTTCGGTGGAGGACACGTAGGTGAGGATGAGGAGGGCGAAGTTCTCGAGCAGGTTGAGCAGCAGGGTGAGGTGGCACAGGCGCAGGTAGCGGGGGTGGGGGCAGTGGCAGCTCTGGTAGTGGTTCCAGTAGGCCACGGCCACGAGGACGCGCGGGGCCGAGTGCAGGCCGATGCACAGGCGCCACACGTAGCGCTGCGGGGTCTCGCCCCCGATGGCCGCGCTGATGGACGGCAGGTAGTTGGGCACCTGCAGGGACACGGGCTCGTGGGGACAGGCACACGTCACCGCCCCACAGCCACCCTCTTCCAGACGCTGAAAATGTCCTTTTTCTTAAAGTCTAAATGGGTTTATTCCTATTCCCAAAACTAGGGAATGTATTGTGGCAGCGCCCTTGGTCCGTCCCATGGGGCTGTGGATTCCACAGCCCTGCTGGGGCAGTCCCAGGGTGCTGGGGGGCCTTGCTTGGGTTCCTTCCCTTTACACTTTTGATTGTCCACAGAATCCCAGAATGGTTTAGATTGGAAGGACCTTAAAGCTCAGGGACACCTCCCACTGTCCCAGGCTGCTCCCAGCCCCAGTGCCCAACCTGGCCTTGGGCACTGCCAGGGATCCAGGGGCAGCCACAGCAAATCTGGGCCCCCTGTGCCAGGGCCTGCCCACCCTCCCAGGGAACAATTCCTGCCCAAGATCCCCCCTACCCCTGCCCTGTGGCAGTGGGAAGCCATTCCCACTTGTCCTGGCACTCCAGGCCCTGCTGAAGATCTCCAGCTGGTGTGAGACGACTCCCGCCCTCCATTCCCAGCTCATATCCACCTGCTCATCCAGCAGCCTGAAAGTCCTGGGGAGGAGCCCAATCTCATCCAGGATGGAGCTCCAGGCCCTCCCTCCCCACACACCTGTGACTCCTCTGAACTCCAGCACATCTTAGGGCAGCAGCTGTGGAGCAACCCCTCCACAGGACCATGTATTTCCCTTCAGCTTCCCCACTTTTATTCCTCACTGCAATAACCCCCAGCGTGCCCAGTCCAGACACCAGCCTGACCAGTCTGTACTGCCCTCAGTCCCAGCACAAAGCCAAACCTGCTGCTGCCAGTCCTGAGGCATGACAAGGACAATGAAACAATGCAGCTCGTTCTGGCTTCTGTAACACTTCTGGAGGGAAAGCCCAAGAGAGGAGCCCAGGAGAGAAGAGGAGAAAGGAAGCCAGATGGTGGATAGGAGCCCAAGAGGAGAAAGGAGCCCAGAAGGAGGGAGAGGAGGCCAGGAGAGGAGAGAGAAGAGCCCAGGAGGAGGGAGAGGAGCCCACGAGGACACAGGAGCTCTGTCGCCCTCTCAGCTGCCCCAACCCCGCAGGACTGTGGGTTTTCCCACAGGAGTCTCTCACCCCACAGTGGGTCGCAGTTGTCTCACTGAAGTTGAAGAGCAGAGACCAGATCACACAGAAGAGGAAGCCAAAGAGGGGGCAGAACACAGTCCCGAGGGCCAGCGTGGTGAAACGCAGCCGGAACAGGATCCCGTCCCGATCCAGCGGCAGTGGGACCTGCAACATCTTGGAAAACTGGGAACAAACAGAGAGGTGTCTCACTGGGGTGCTCTGTCCTGCTCTGGGCTGCTCGGCAAAGTGGGCATCAGTCACAGGCTAGACTCCATGACCCTGGGGGGCTTTTTGAAATCAGTGATTCTGGGATTCTGTCCAGTCCCACACAGCGCTGGGCAGGGACAGACACAGGGATCAGCCCCTCACATCCCATGTGACCCCACACAGACACAGCTGAGCCCCTCACCCCGCTGTGACCCCACACAGACACAGCTGAGCCCCTCACACCCTGTGTGACCCCACACAGCCGCAGGGTGGGCAGCATGAACAGGCAGCCAAAGAAAACCCCATGGTAGGGACACAGACACCTCGAGACTCACGGACAGCAGGGAGCAGGGACAAAGCAGGGCCGTTCCCTGCAGCCTCCAGAGGGATCTGGCAGGAAGGGCACGTGAACCCTGTCCCGTGGGATCCATCCAGACCATTCCCTGCGCTCGGGGCAGCGCTGACACAGCCGGGACACTGCTGTCGGTCCCGCCGGGAGCCGCGGCTCCCCCGACACGGCCCGGCCCCCACAGCCCGGCACGGGCAGCACCGCCTGGAGCCGGGCCAGGGGAGGCTCAGGCTGGAGATCAGGGAAAGGCTCTTCCCCCAGAGGGTGCTGGGCACTGCCCAGGCTCCCCAGGGAACGGGCACGGCCCCGAGGCTGCCAGAGCTCCAGGAGCTGCCAGGGATGCCCAGGCTGGGATTGTTGGGGGGTCTGGGCAGGGCCAGGAGCTGGATCCATGATCCCTGGGGGTCCCTTCCAGCTCAGGACATTCCATGATTCCATACACCCCCGGCTGCAGGATCAGGGCAGCACAAGCCCCACGCAACAACGAAGCCGGGAACACTGGGACCGGCACCTCTGGAGCCTGGCAGACGCCCAGAACAGGGGTCCCCTAGCCCAGGGCTCCCCCCAGCCCCAAGGGATCAGGCTGGGACGGATCCCACCTCCCCACCGGCCGGCTGCCGGACAAATCCGATTTACGGACAATCCCTGAGCCGTCTGGGCAGTGCCCCAGGGCAGCACGGCCACTCTCTGCCAGCACCAACAGCCCCTCACAATGGGGGACCAAGCCCCCCGTCAAGGGACCTACCCCAGTCACCGAGGGGCCACAGAAAGCAGAGCCCCCATGCTGCTGGGGATGGAGAGAGGGAATTATTTGGGGATAAAGGCAAGGAGAAAAGGAAGCTCCGAAGGGCCAGGACTGGGTGTGGAGCAGGGGGTCCCCGGCCGGCCCAGGCTTCCCTCCCCGGGAGCCCCCCAAGGGCTATGCCACGGTCCGGGGCGGGGGATGGAGCTCCCCAGACCCTGCCCCTTCCTGGGGGGGCTCGGCCATAGCTCCCTGTGCCGTGAGACACCCCGGGGACCCCACAGCAGGAGCCCCCGCCGCCTCAGCCCTCCCTCCCACGAGGGTCTTGCCCAAAGAGGTCAAATAAAAGGCAAATATTTGGTATCACGTGTTGAATGGCCCCGACCTGTCCTGCAGGAGAGGGGCTGCAGCACCCTGAGACCCCCACCCCGGGCACCCCACACCCCCTGAGACCCTCGCTGGGTCCCCCTCCCCAGAACCCACGTGCTCCCCAGTGCCGGACCCCCGATACCCTCCTCACCGCTCAGCCCCCCTCGCGCTGCTCCACGTCCCGGCCCAGCAGCCCCATCACGCCTCCTCCGCCTTTTCCGCCTCCTCCTCTTCCTCCCTTTCT
>WEKY01055297.1:0-10531 GCA_013390045.1 Picathartes gymnocephalus
CTCGTGGGTATTCTTCTGGGACAGTTCTACACATTCAATACACCTCTTGCTATAAAGAGCAATCCCTCTGCCTCTCCTTCTTTCCCTGTCTCTTCTGAACAGCCTGTAGCCATTAAAAGCCACACTCCAGAAACAGGATCCATCCCAAAAAGTTTCAGGAATGGCAACAAGGTCCATCAGTTTCCAGCAGCACAATGGCTTCCAATTGCTCTGGTTTGTTGTCCAGACTGTGTGCATTGGTGTACAGCCACCTTACCAAAGATGCTGGCCATGCTGCCTTCCTTGAGGAACATCCCTTAGTTCCTTTGAGATAGCTCTCCAGTGTTTCCCTCCTGGCTTCTGCTACCTTAGAAGCCCTTGGCTCAACTCACTAAGACTGCAAGTGTGTTCCAGTGTGGCCAGCACACTTCAGATGCAGAAGCAGAGGACCCCTGGAAGCATCTTGTCCTTCTAATCTTTGCCTCTCATACCACAGTTTGCCAGGAAGAAGCCACTTATTGTCCCACTCCCCCTGAACAGAGGATTTAGGTCCCCTGGTCTTGCTGGCCACACTAGTGTTGATACAATAAGCCTGCATGCAACTGCCTGCCTTGGCCATCAGGGCACACTGATGGCTCATGTTCACGTGTTGTTGTTAACCACCATTCCCAGGTCCTTTCCTGCCAGACAACTTTCCAGACACTCATCACCAATGGCAGTGATGGTGCTTCCAACTGTTATCAAACAGGTTATATTTCTGTAAGAGGTCTACGCAGCATGAGGGGAAGATGTTGGAAATTCTTTTAACCTTAATGTAACAGTGTATTATCCCTGTATTCACGGTTAATACTTTGGTCCCATACAGTGCTTAGTACAAGTACCAGAGACTGCTGTGGCCTTGTGTTAATTCCCTACATCTGTGACTAGTAAGTCTGTTCCAGCTAATGCTTCCCTGTACCAGTGATTAATACATAGTAGCTGATAGCTTAGTTTTGAGAACAAGGACTGTGTGTCACAGCAAAGAAGGGTAAGAGAAGTACATTATGATGACCTGATGACTGATTTGAGATACTCTCAAGAAGAAAAGATTAATCAGAAGATCTGGAACCATATCCAAAGAAGTCCATGGAAATAATTAGCATATATGCATGTATTCAGGAAATGTGATAAATATGTATTAGTTTCAGGAATATGACCTGTTCCGTTAGGCTACTGAGCATACACGCTTTGTGGAGAAATCCCCATGCCTTCAGCACTGCTAATAATCTAATGTTGGCTTTACAACCTAACAAACTGGTTGGAGAGTTTATTTCCCAGTTTTCAGTGACACTATGTTGCACACAGTCTTGTGAATTAAAGTCATTAAATGATATTCCCACATAACATACCAACTCACAGCTCAAACCCAGGCTGATGTTGGACCATCGTAAAGATATTAAATCAAATAATTTCTGAATCATTAGGGGCCTGAAAGTAAGTTAGGGACTCTAGACATGTGACACCTAGCTCTTCTGGCCAGATCTATCTCTGACTTCTAATATGTGCCCCTTTCAGTGACCTCTTTCACGGTCAAGTTAGCACCCTACTGGGTAAATAACCACAGCGGGTAAATAACCCTGCAAGTTCTTGTGGCACAGACAGGTTTTTGCTAAGTTGGCAGCTCCTGCTCCCTGAGCTTGGTGGTGTCAAAATCAGGCAATTCTGGTATAATCCATGTATGCAAGGAACAGCTGCAAGGGTAAGGTACAAAATCTTAAAATGAAACAGGTTTGGCAGCCCCCCTTATCAGCACACTGGAGCCTTCTGCAGTTTCAAGGAATCCTTTAATCTCGACACATGGCCACAGCAGGAACAAGGCAGACCAGCACAGCAGGTCTCACTTCCTCAAGGCAAAGATAAGGGACACGGGAAAACTGATCACATTGGCACATAAAGTAAGATTCTCAGGGTCTGTGGTTAGCTGTCATAAAATACTTGCTGCTGTGCTTCCACAGAGGCTCCTAAAATCTGTTAACGTGGATATCATGTCACTACTGCACTGCTGTCAGTGTCACCTTCTCTTGGACAGTCTGTGGAAGAAATCTACTAAGGGCCATTTATTCAAGAACTTCAGAAGTTCTTTCCAGTCATAATAATAATTTAATCCTCCTAAAGGACATTCTGCAGTTTTTATTTCCTCTAGTATCCTACAATATTTTTTAATGCCCGTTCAAGTAAAGTATCTGAAGTAAGTTGAGTTATGCACTAGAAAACTCTGTCATGTCCAGTAGTTAATTCACAGTGATTATGTAAGAACAGGGTCTTGGACACCTAAAGAAATAGCTCATAGAAAGAACACAGTCTTACCCATCACTGAAGATAGAGTGGTATGGTGGAGGATTTTCACTTGTAGGCAAAACACTTGACATAAGACAATGTGTCACAGTTGGTGACATAGGGTCAGCAAAATAAGGAGGTGGTGGGGGTGGGAATACCATCACAGCATCACCTAGGGGAAAAAGCACCAATTACCACCTCTGAAAAACTGAGCACCTCTGGTTATACTAACAGCATCCTATAATTTTTACGTGCCTGGCTTTTAAGATAAATGATCCCACATACAGAATCGACACATTCTGGGCTGTTAAGAGTAGGTTGAAGGTACATTCAAAACCGAAATAATCCCAAAATAAAGGTGCAACATATTTTCAAATGAAGGATTTCATTTAGACAATACAGCTGACAAGGGGGAGTGCTTATCTAGCTAAGAGACACAAACATGGTTGCCTGTCTACAAGAAGCAGAAGTGCAAAGCACACAGTTATTGTTGGAGCATTTTAAGGGTAGGAAAGTATTTGGTTTGCCTCCCAAATCTGAAATAGGTCATTCTAAGTTTCTCCATAAGCACTGCAGTGCTATAAGGGAAGCTATTAATGGTTCTGAGGACTGATTTTGTGTGCCGTGACAGTTTCCCTGCTAAATTACTGTAGTTCAAGGCACACCAACCACGACTATTGATACATAGTTCACTACTTCAGTATATTGCGCAGCAAAAAATATACCCATTTCCACTCTAATTGAAGAGTTTAAAACTTTTTTTTTTAAAACAAAGTTTGACTCATTCAGTGAGCTGGCACAATTTACATATACATTCACAGCTGCCTGGCACCCTTCTTTCCTTTGTAATTTGTGGCTGGGACAGTTCAGAGAACATCAAAATAGTTGAATTGTGAGGTGGGGAGTGTTTTCTAGCTAAGACAGCACTGTTCCAGAACAACACTATGCCAAGCAGACCTCAGTCTTCAGTCTTTCAGTTTTGCTTTTCCTGAACGTCTAGAAGTATGAAAGGAATCTATTAATTTTGCTTTCTCGCATTTAAAGACAATCTGAATTTCCTCCCTTGGATTTATCTTGGAAAATTTGACTTCAAACCCTTCTGTTTCCTGAGGGTCACCAGGTCTATACACTGGCTTGAATTTCATAATGAATTTCAAGTCCAGTCATTCAGATGGCAGTCAAACAATACTATGACTGACTCATTCATCAATGAATTCATCAGAATAATCTGAGTTATCAGAAAAACCTATGCATGCAATGTAAACATTGGGCATTAAAACCAGGCCTATACGCAGGGTGTCATGCCCTGCTAACACACCACATTTGCTCAAATACTGTGCGATTAACAAAGGCATCTTGTAATTATATCTCTGACTGACCGAGGATGTGGCCACAATTTAAAAAATACAATACACTGGTTACGAATCAGAATCTTCTGTTTAAGGGGTCAGAGCTCAAGGCTAACATAAATCTTAAATATACTCACAGAAGTCTGTGATCTGCAGTGTCAACTATACCGTTTGAGAACAGAATTGGGGTTAGACTCATTTGTGTCAGATTATGTTGCTTTACGGCGTCAGACCTTTCTTTTCATGCCAAAGAGAGCCTCTGCGTTTTTGAGAAAAGTAACTGAACTGACCATACAGAAAGCATTATTCTGTTTTGGCTCTTGACATGGCAGAACTGACATGCTTAGAGCTCAAGTAAGTAATATACAGAGGTAAATTATTAGTGGAAAAAACCCCCTACTAATTCCCAGTGGAAAGTTCCAACATTTTTTACCCACCTACTGTAACCTGAAAAGATTCAGGGCTCTGAGGATGTTCTTCATTTTCACAGGATTCTTGGCTGAGATTTAAGTTTTGCTTCTTTTTAACATGAGCTATCACGAAGAAACACAACCCAGTGAGCACAATCAAGGGTCCCATGATTTGAAGTGACAGGAATCCGCAGCCCTGGAGGTCCATGTCAGAAGAGCCAGTGTGGTTGAGCTGTATTGTATGCCAGCCAGGGCTGCAACCAGGAACCCAAATGCCCAGGATGCTAATTAACATTCCACTAGTTAAAAACAGGAATCCAAATATGAGAAACTGGGCAAACTGACAGTTCCCACGACAAAAAACAAGGCTGTACACTTGCTCATTTTGCAATTGTCTTTGTCTTATATACATCCTGGCCCTTGATCGTGCCAGTAAAACACAAACCAGTCCAGTTACAGCCAGCACTGGCCCAGCAGCCTTAAGGACCTCGTTACAGTCACTGAAGCTTCCAGATGGACATGACTGAAGAATAAAGACTGAAAGAAGGAATCCAGCACAGAGCAACACAGCTCCAAAAACAAAAAGGAAAAAAATAAGTTTCCCATGCTGTCCATCACTTCCTTCACCTCCTGGTGCAGGAACAGCCACTGGATACATTACAACAGAATCTCTTCAAGCAGATGAGCTGTTAGAATTAAATGGCAGCAAACTATGGTAGCTCTGTGAACATGAAAATACACAAACTAAAAGAAGAAAAAACTCCAGCAAGAATAGCTACATTATATTTTTTACTTTCAAATTTGCTACTCGGCCTTTAATGTATATGCTCCTGTATTTTGTGTTTTGCAGTACCTCCACTATGGATTACAGGGTCAACTCAGGTTTGCTGACGATAAATGCCAATGAAAAGACAGAACTTGCTTTACAGTGCAGCTTAAACAAACTGTAATTGCTGTTGCACAGCTAAATTAATTTTGTTTCTTTAGAGAACTAGCCTTATGATTAAGGGGACATTATTTTGAAAGGTTGAATATTTGGAACGAGGACAGGCTAGCTTTCCCCTTGAAAAGACAAAGCTACAGGAAATTTCTGTGCTGAACCGCAGGAAGTGAAAGCTTGTGAGAGACAGTACCTTACAGCAAATGAGCAATGACTATTAGGCTTTTCAACCAAGTAAACCTTCTATTACATACCTTCTCAAAGCATATAAATCTTGCTTCTCTTTCCATAGGCAGTAAAGACCTTTCTGTTTCTCTCTTTAAATGAGCCTCCTGTCCTATGCTGCTGCAAAAGTCAGTACGGACATGATTTTTGGTTCTGTTCTGAAATGACAAAACAAAAAAAGGAAAATAAAAAACCAATTCTAAAGACCAGTTTGTTTCACTGATTTCATAGTTAGAGATGGTAAGAATAGTGCTCCTACATTTCCTTTCAACTCCCTCTACTTCTGACTGCTTTGTCTGTGCTGGAAAGATCTTTAAAAAGAAATTAACGAAGATGACTCCCAGAAGGCTTCAGAACTCAAGACTCTGGATTCAGAAGTAAAATAGAAGAAAACAGAAAACAGTTTTGAGGCCAATAACATCCCATGCTAGTATGGATAACAAATCAGCTGGATGTGGATTTACTGGGGCAGGGGAAGCCTGGCTGAAAGTTTGGACAGAGTTCCAGTCAGTGAGCTCCAGTGGAAAGAAAAAAAAAAAAAATAAACCAAAACCAAACAACTCTGCTGTTACCTACAAGAAGTTTCTGCTACTCTGACACTCTGGCCTACAGAGCCAGATGGACACCAGCCACCAGATGGTGACCAAAAACCAATATCTCGGCTAACATCCATCAAAAGCCAACCTGAAATGCAGGGGAAGTACAGACTATGGAAAATAACAAGTCTCATGGATAGACCACAAGAAAGCTGTTCCTTACCACATGTAGGAAGAACTTAAGCATGCTTGTGCTGCCGTGTTTTTACACAGCCCTCTTCCCCTCATCAGCAGTCTCCCATGACAGACAAATTCACCTATCTTAGATATATGAGGACCAATATATAGGGACTGTATAGGGTGGAGTTTGTCATGAATGGAAGCACGGAATCAGCTCCGTTACTGCTGTTTGTTAGTTAACCTTCAGCCTTTTCTCTACCAGCTTCTACTGCCTTGCTACTAATTCTGACAACTGGAAGCTAAAACGTGAAATTAGATTGGATTTTCCTTTCATATGCCTCAGGTACACTTATTCCACAAGAAAAACAAAGTATTATGTGATTTCTGGAAGCAAACTGTTGAACATGTCTCAGCCACAACAAGGTCCATGTCACTCCCCAGTAACTGCAGTGCCCCACTGGGATGAAAACAAAACACAACCATAGAACCCACTGGCGACTCAAACACAATTATTTATCTGCAATGTAAGACAATCTATTCAGTCACTACTCAGCCACTTTTAAGAGTAGAACCCAATTAAAGAACAGGCTGGGCAGATACAAGAATGATGAAGTTATTACACATTTTACTGCTAAACATCAAACCAGGCCCCTCACTTGCACAGGAGAAAGCGGAGTACATCATGCAGGTAGAAGGCATAATAAGCACAAGATCTGACAGGCAAGGAAACAAAGCAAGAAGGCCACTGCAGGAAGCAACCAAGTCTCCTAGCTGGCCACCTCAACTGTGAAACTGAGGGACTGCCCCTTAATGCATGCCATTACAGTGAGTAGTTAACTTGTAAACTATGACTGCTAAGTGTTTCTTCAGTGCTTTGAATTCAGTCTACTGAGACCTCCTACTAAGATCGGTTTGAAAAACTGCTGAGGGTCCCTTGGTAGAAGAGTCAGATTCACTCTGGGGAAAAAAAAAAAATTAACATATCCTGATTGATTTCAAACAGAAGACCTTTAGCTCAGCACACTTTCAATACTGCAGGAGCTGGATTGGGATGGTCACTTCTTTGATTTCAGTGGTTTTTGCTAAGCTAATAAAATTCTTTCTGATAACTGCATATGCCCCATTCTCATAAATTATCTGAGCTGGCTCATGTTTCCTGACTTACCAACAAATGTACAAATCTGAGTAAAAAGCCCCTGAACCACACACGCACATACACATAAATAAATAAATCCCAGTAAAGCCCAGTTTCAGACAGTACTGCCTTGTGATACATTTGCGCTGAGGCACATAAACCATTATAATACCAACACTCTAGAGAGAACTCTGAATCCTTTCTTTTGCACTCCCTCCAGGGAAGAAAAAATGGACTTAAATATAAGGAAATTAGAACAAAACAAAAAAATGTGAAGGCAAAAAAAAAAAAAAAGTAAATTCAAATATATAGTCATTACAAAGAAAAGGCTAGAGATTTGTCCTCCTTACTCCAACACAGTGCCTACTTCTCTTCCACCAATCTTCTTGTTATGAGATTAAGCTAAAACACACATTAGAAATTAAGCATGTACATATTTTCTGCATTCTTTCAGGCCACAAAAGGAGAAACATTCAGAACAGTCTGTTGCAGTTTTGAAGATGAAAGCCATAGATTTTATGCTGTAAAATCCAAGGGAGGACTAATTTCCATTTACACTACCATGAAATTTTAACAGAAAATCCAATGCAAGACTGAATTTATTTTCTGAGTTTCACGCAAAAGTATTTTAACAAAGAGGCAAGCCTTTTATTTTCTGTGTGCTTGAAATACTTCCAACTAGATCTGATATCTCTACATGCATATTGATGTAAAGGAATTTTCCCTTCATATTAAACTCAAGTCTGAAAGCAGACATGAAAATAACAGGTCAGAAACCATTACAACATAATCCAGTAGTATAGAGGCCGTTAAATATGACAGGAAGAGGGAATTGGAAACATAGCTTGTAAGGGAAGTCTGGTTATAAGCTTAACCTAAATGATATAGTGCTTTACCTTTCTATAAGTCAGGCCTACGCCAGGTTTATAGAACAGGAAATAACTTCACAATTTCTTGTCATTTTTCTGTGTAACACTTGTATTACAATTTTCCCATTACGGACAACTCCAAGAATTTTAAAATACTTCTACTACAATTCTTCTTGAGCTTTCAGAGTTCATATTTTCAAGATTTCCACTGCAAATACCAAGGCTATGAATTTACTCACCCTTACTCATATGAAATTTGATAGCTTCATGCAGACATTATAAATTAAGGAACAGAATTAAAAGAAAAGTATTCAAAGAATTAAAACACTGCTGTACCTCTGTTTTATCCTTCCCAGAGTCCCTCTTTTTGCCTGCAAAAGCACACAAATAATTTCATGCAGAAGTTCCAGGTCAAGTCTGTGTTATTTCAAAAACTGTAATACTCTGTCAGTTGTAGTTGACAACGGAAATCCCATTAGAATTTATAAGCCATCCTTTTCAAGGACTTTAATTTTTTCATTTTTTCACTGAGGTTTTTTAAGTTTTGAACTACTATGGGGAAGTTGCCACTGCCATTGTGCGATTATTTTTGTGATTTTTTTTCCCCCCCAGCTTTCAAATTAAACCATGACTCCTTATTGGTCAAGCTACTTGTAAGGAAAAATGCTCTCAATTTCATTCAGTTTAGCTTCCATATCAAAACATGAATGGCTCCCTATGCCTGAATTTCCTTCTTTGTTGGTCTCTGCTTCTGTACCCACAACATTTTCTGTTCTTCATTAAATCCCAGTTTCCCCCTGGAGTGGACTCTTGGCTTTCAGAGACACTTATCCGTAAGTACAGCTGGTTAAACTAAATGGTAACGTGCAACCTTCGTTCCCACACTCTTCCCTCCCCATGGTGTTTGCAGCCCCTTATTTGTAGAGCTAGTGGGAAATGCCCAACAGGGTGTACTTTCAGTTTTCTACTTTTAAGAAACAAAACTATAAGCAGTAACAAGTTCTGAGGTGCCAAATACATGCAATTTGGTCTCTTATGTATGCAGTCACTAATCAGTACCTGACAATGCTCTTATCTCACAGAACGTTAAGACCCTGATAGCATAAAAGATTTCAAGATTTAGACAGCGTGTATAAAGATTCCTAAGTTGAGAGTGGATGCCACAGGAACTCTGCTCACGTGGCTCGACAAAATTGTTGTTTCAGCTTACAGTATAGGAAGAGTAATGCTGTGCCGTTACTTATGATCATTGCAGGTGGGGCAGGGGCCACCTGCAGAACTCCTGGAAAGCAGCTGCAGTAGGAAATTCCAGAAAGTGGGATAAATCCTGCCACTCTTCAGAGATATGTGCACCAGGGATCTTTCTTACCACAAGTCGGCACTGCCAAGGATTCTGGCTGTGCCAGACATAACTGCATTCTGCAAAGCTGCCAGTTCCTGTCCCTGAGGGCTACAAGAGAAAAGCAGCTACAGTAAAAGATGGTCCACACACGTTCCTCGCTCACTTCACCAGGAAGAATACTGACACACCGTTGGACAAGAGGACTCCAAAAGTCTGTCTGAACAGCAACGAGCTTGCAAAACAAAGCTTGGTAACCCATTGACTGGATGCCATGTAGGCAGCTAGGACAGCACCTAGATTAAAAAATGAGCTCTGAAGGATCCCAAGCTTGTTGGGGGCATGCTTTTTACATGACACTAGTGGCACACAAAAGCTGTGGCAAAGCAGCTCTTACATTCTGGAGTACCTGCAGGGAGGCTAGGGAGAAAGCAGACAGATACAGTTAACACCAGAGCTGACGTTTTCCAAATAGGTAACACATGTTACACATGACAGATCAGTTTCTGGAAATTCACAGGAAGGTCTGTCCCAGGGGGCTGATGTATCCCAAAGCAGCAAAAGGCACAAGACAAAAAGACTTATAGACCTTTGACCACAGGACAGGCCATGGTGACAGATGCAGGGCTCCAAAAGCTACCTAAAGCCATCCTGGCCCAGTTTCCTGAGGCTGGCCTGGGACATTAAGCCAAACAATTTAATGGACAAGCAATTAAGCTCTACTCCATCTAGGAAAAGCAGCATTCCACGGCACACTCCTCTTCATGCACCAGCCCATCAGGCATAGTCTATTCTATAAAGTCCCAAAAAGATCTTCAGGAGGATGGACCGTGCCCCACGTGCTCATGCCGGAGCAAGGAGTGATGCAGGGCAACCTCTCCACCACCTCTCCGTGACGGAGCAGCACCTGAACCTCCTCACCTGTGCCTTCCCAACTGTGCGCCAGCATCAGCCACGAGAGTGCTGCGTGCCAGAATAACTGCAGAAGCCCCCTTCAGAGATATTCCATCCTCGCTCAGGGATGGCGTAGCGGTCGCAGTGGGGAAGCAGCGCTGGGAGCGGTGGGCTCTCCAGGGAGAAGACAGGACACTTACACCCCGGATAATTCCCGCACACACACTGGCTAAGAGTGAAAAGACGGGAATGGCGGCGGCTGCGGGCAGATGCGGTGGCACCCCGCCCGCGGGCGCAGGCGGAGGACGAGCCGCTCACCCCGCACCGCGGGCCGCCCCCGACCCCGCGGCACCGGCCGG
>WEKY01055299.1:0-10107 GCA_013390045.1 Picathartes gymnocephalus
TTACTAACTTGAAGATACTTTAACTTAATAATATAATTGACCTGGTTTGCCTTGCTTGGTTTTTAATTTTAACTAAGGATAATAAATACGTAATTTCCAAATCTGGAAAAGCTTATGTTCAGATATTTCTCTGCAGAGAGTGTGGCCAGCCTCTCAAAGGGATGTGCTGTATTTGTCTGCCATCAGAAANGTATTTGTCTGCCATCAGAAAAATACCAGCATTCAGTGAAAATGATCCTGAAACATGGATTGTTTGTAATTTCTCTGTAGAACATGACAGTGCTCCTGTAAGTATTATTTTGATTCTGTGAAGTTCTGCTTTTAAGGTAGTTTTTCTGTTCTGTAGTAAATGGATTTGCAGTGCTAGTGTGAGGGAGATGATGGGTTTTTACAAAAATACAGTTTATTTAAATCAGGTGTTACAATGACTTGATGAAGGCATTCTTACCCAAAAGCTTTTTTTGCCTTATCTCTCAGTTGGCAGATCTAGGGTGTTATAGCAGAATGGAAGCAAAGTTTCTGGAGATGTGAAAACATTGTAAAGAATTGAGGTTATTATATATGGAATCAAATCACTATCTCTTCAGTACTGTCAAATATAAGAGTAGGTTTGTATAATTATAGAAGGGTTTAAGTCTCCATTTTACACAGTTTTGCCTTGGTTCTACCAGATAATAGCAATGATTGTTTTCCTTGGATTGCTATTCCATATCCTGCTTTCAAGGGAGAAGTTAACTGATATTTGTAAATGCTGATGTATTATTCTTGAAATGTTTCTTTACTGATTTGTCACAACAATTGAAGTAATTCATTTACAATGTGTTAAGCAAGTAGAAGCTTGAGATTCAGACATTTTGGCTGAATCCTTTCACTATCCAGCATATATATTTCTTTTTACTCACTTTCATGTCATATCCATATAAGTGCTAGAGTGTAGACTCTCAGAAACACAGTGTGTTCTAGAGTGCCTTAGACTTCATGATGAAAAAATGTTAGTGGTCAAGTATGCTGAAACAAATTGTTTGAAGCTTACATGTTTCATATTTTTGGCAGCTGAATAATCGCTGTGTCCGTGCCAAAATAAACATTGCCATGATTTGTCAGACGTTAGTAAGCCCACCAGAGGGGAACAAGGAAATAAGCAGGGACAACATTCTGTGCAAGATTACATATGTAGCTAATGGTAAGTATAAAATTTTTTAGCGTGACATTCATGATAGATGTTAATTTTGGGGAGTTGAATACTGGCACAGAAAAAAAAAAGGCTTGATGCCCTTTTCTGTTAAATCTATATATAGCATCACGTTTGTGTTCATCATGTTCAGAAGGTCTCTAATATGCTACATGAACTGGGGAATGGAATCATTCATTATGTGGTACTCTGGGAGGAATAAATTGAATAGCTGTGTAGCTCAGTCCTAAGTACATGAGTTTGGGGTGGAGGAAGATGGGCAGAAATGTCTGCAACTGGAATGAATTTGCATAGCTTTTAGTTTCAGTAATGGTATGTTGGGTTTTTCATGTACTACTGTAACGTTTTTTTCTCCCAATTCATCTCATTAGGCTGAAAAGCTGTTGATAGTAAAGATACAGTTTTTATCCCCTTCGTATACCAAGAAGGAGTAAATATGTTTTGTATGAAGATGCTTGCAAGCTGTATAACCTAGTCTGCATTTCTTTCTTTTGTTTTTATTAGCTGATAGAATCCTCGGTATGATGAAAAATTGTAAAAAGCCAAATTGTATTGTTGCTGTACCCAGTATTTGGCAATGTATTGTAGTATTGGAGATATGCACTTACTATCTTCTCTCCCAGAGCTACAAAACACTCAAGAGTAGCTCACTCTGCTTTTCACTTTTTTTTGAAGTTTCCAAATTACTTAAAAAGTATATTTTCACTGCTAAATTCTGAACTATGACTATATGGGGAAGTGATAGCTTTTTCAGCAACATACTTCCCCTGTGAATGAAAATATAATTAAGAATCAGTTCAACTTTTGTTTAAATACTTTATAATCATTTTCAAGGGTGTTGCCTGTGTGGCAGTCCTGCAGGCAAATGCGGTAATTATTTAAAAGTTAAGACTGACTCTGCTTTCTTTGAAATAGGAAGTCACTCAAGTCTCTTCCTCTTTTGTTACTTAGAAACCCATAGAGAATAACTTCTTCTATTTGGGAATTTTCCCAAGACTCGCCATATAGCATATTTAATGTTTTCTAAATACGGCATCATAGATCTGGACTGAGCTTTAGTATTACAAATAGAAAATGCTACAACACAAGCCTAGGGGCATTAAAAAAAAAAAAAAAAATCTGCTGATGGTTATTCGTTCCTGTTACTTCAGGAAGAGTTGCAAGAGTAATGAACTAAAATTTACTTTTTCAGCATTTAGTGGAGTTGCTTTATTTCAATGTCCTTCCTGTTTACTTCTAGTGAACCCAGGAGGATGGGCACCAGCATCAGTGTTACGGGCAGTGGCAAAACGAGAATATCCAAAATTCTTAAAGCGTTTTACATCATATGTGCAAGAGAAAACGGCAGGAAAGCCTATTTTATTCTAGTACTAGCAGGTATACATACTTGTAAAATTCTTGATTCACCATTTTAAATTTAAGGCCAAATGGAAGTATACAATCTAGAAGTGTCTTACATGATTAGCATAGCTTTAGTGCTTGCTTTAGTATGCAATATACACTTTTAAAACCATCATGTAATTTGTGTGTACAGGCTGCACAAGTTAGCAAGCAGTAGTTTTCATAGACTTCTATTGGTTCATCTTCCAAGTTTTTGCATACATGTCCAATTTACATAGAAGTAAAACAGGATGAAGTACTGGGCGTTTTTTTAACTATCATGGGCATTTTGCACTTGTTCTGAAAAAATGTATACTGAAGTTACTCTAGAGCCTCATGAGGTTTCTATAACTTAAATTCTACTTACAATTGCATATTTCATAGACTATTAGTACAGTTCAGTTTTCTTTTATATTGACAATAGTTTTGACTTAGGATTTTTTTAATGGAACTTCACTGACAGACTAACATGAATTATTAGAGTATTTAGAAGACTATAACTTAAGTTTTTAGCCTTTCTTATGAACCTAAGAAAGAAAAGGGCTTTATAGATGCTTTCTGAAGTCAATGGATATATTTTTAATGGTATACGTTTTTGGCTAATCTAAAGTTGCTTGAAGTTAGATGATGATATGACATTAGATGAGGATTTCTTGATCACTTTGCGGCTATCTGAGCCCCTTTTTATTAAGGCTTAACTAATTTTTATTAGTTTAGACTCCTGCTATATATTCCATTTTCTGTACCTGTCTTGTCAAACCACAAAATTCTGTTTAGTTATGCTAGTGTTACAGCATCATTCAGTCACATGTGAAGATGGGTTTCTATCATTTTTTTTATGTGCGACATAGGTTACCTCTATTTTTGGGTTCTATTTACTGTGTCAGACTTCAAAAGTCTTAGTTGTTTCATTCTCCTGTAACAGATATCCCTGTAATGATGCACAGTTTTAAATGTAAATTGTTACAGAACTAGTGTAGGTGAAGCATTAAAAACACAGTGTCACAAGCCAACAGTTAACATGATCATAGCAGTCCTGATGATACGTAAGGTGTTTAACAAGTTCATTTTACTAGTAGTATACAAACTTTTCAATGCTGTATTTTTTTCTTTGCTTACCTGCAGCAATCAGAACAAGACTGGGTGAGCATTCCACATTGGAGAAGTGACCATGCATAGAGCACTCCATGTTGGAACGAAGGATCTACAGTCTTTTTGTGGCCCAAGTCCTAGGCTTTGTATACTGAAGTGAAGAAGTGTTGCAACACCATGGGGCTGAATATTTAACAATAGCTCTCTCTGCTAACTTTCTTGCTGAATCAGTGTGTAATTATAAATACATGTATTGATAACATGTATATGGCTCTATTTTTATTTGCTTGCTTTAGAAGAAGAGCGCATACAACTTTGAATCACCAACATGCACTACTGTATTAATTTTAAACGAGTTGTAGAATTTCATTGTCAACCTTCCTAAGATACTTGCACTGTTTTTGTGCATGTGTAAAAAGCACAAAAGACAAATGCACATATAGCATACTGTATGTGCTTTATATGCACAAAAATCTGTGTGGTATTTTGGGGCTGTTGAGAGGGGTGGCTTCAGTAAAACCTAGGTAACTTGTTGGTAGGTTTTGTTTTGCTTTGTATAATCACAGTTCATTGCTGCTGGTTTCGATAATGAATCATCTTGTTACATAAAATGGCAGTTAATAACTGAGGGCTGTCAATATCCTTACGACTTCGCCTTTTCTATTGTCTTACTCTTATGACGATCTTTAGTTCTGAAGGAGTAAGAGTGTGAAAAGCTTTATTTTTTCCAGATATCTTTATATTTCTATTGTATTTTTCAGTTATGTAATATGTGCTGCAGAATTTGTGTTATTACACATGATCCAGAAATACCTAGAAAGATTTTGTATGAGAGGGCAAGAGACTGCCTAAAACCTAGGAGACATCTGTCCATGCTATATGTGGACTGCTTTCTTGCATGATATCCAGGGCTTTCCCAAAGCTGTGAGAAGGTACACTATATATTTATTGAAGTAATTTGGATTACATAAAACAACATTCCCAGTCTAGATTGAGGATGAGTACATTATTTTCAGATCCTGCATGTGTTTTCCTCATCTCAATAAAGCTGTGCTATGAGGTTCATGTATAAAATTATTTGCCTCTTGATCAAAAACCCATCAGAGCTATAAGAATGCGTAGTTCTTACTGGAAAGTTCCCTTTAGATGCTGTGAAAATTTAAATGTCAGATGTTTGCCTGCCTTTGATTCTGGGGATACTTGTTAGGAGAGGGCTGTGTTGGGCTTGTACTGACTATGAGGTCTTTTATCCACGTCCTATGGTTGGAAACTCTTCAGAGACTGCTCGGTGTTTCACTAAACTGTGTATTTCGAGGAAAAAAGTTTCAGATATATTTTCTTCAAAAGAAAGCTGAAAGTCAAATTTATTTGATATAGTGTTCTAGGTGCCTGAAAAGAGATATAATACAGTAACTTAGTGAAGATTTGGTAAATGATTCAATGTGATCTGCATAGTGTTGAAGATATTCTCTGTTCATCTTTTCCATAGAGATGAAACCATACCTAACGTATGATTACACACGCATGCAGATTTCATGCTCCATAACTCTTCCCTTTTTATTTGCCTTTCTCTAATGGTGTGCATGGAATATGCCTTATTACAGAATTATTCTGTTCATTTGAATATGTAGAAAAGTGCCTATATGGTAATGTTAGTAAGGCAAATAAGATGAAAATTTGTACATGTTTATCATATCACCAGTGAGCATTTTATATACCAACATTAAAAAATGAAATCTTATACCTCAAATGTACTTCATCTTTTTACAATCAACCAAGCAGTGGTACATTCCACCATAGCCACCAATGGGAACTTTAAAAAAAAAGTCAGAAATATAAAGAGTTTAACTCCTTATTTGCCATTTCTGGTAATTGTTGGAACACGGGCAAGTTTATTAATTTAATAGGATAGCTTTATTTTACAAAGGTATGGAAAGTTTACAAAGCAGTATATAAACTTATATCATTAGTTGCATTTGCACTAAATGTGATGTACTTTTGCGATTTATTCTGTAAATAAAATGACACTACAGATACTATTTGTAAAGAATATGTTTTACTTTTAGATAAAGGCACTGGTACTTCACTGTAGCTAGCCCTGCCCAAGCAGATTTGTAAGAGGCTTTTAAAAGACTATGGAAGGAGTTACATGACTGAGAAATCATTATTAATGGACCTCTGAAAAAATAATTTCAAAAGGCAGTAGGCCGCTCAGATTGTCCTTGTGTGTGTTCTTCTGGAAGGGATGTTGCTTTTATGGTTTTACTCAATTTACCCTCTTGAGCCCATCCCTCTTGTCAGTCACTGCGAGGTCTGTGTGCTCTGAGTTCATTTCTTCCTGTTAACAGATCAAGAGCGTTAATGCAGCTGTGGTGTCTTTGCAGAAGCAGCTTCTGACACTAGAATGGTTGTTATATAAGCTGAACCAGTTCAAAAGGCTGAAAATGTAGCAGTCTTCTCCATCAGATACTGTTCTCTGGATATCTGCATCCATTTGGAGAATTTGGATGTTGCCAAACTAGATCTGAAGGACATGACTTGATAGAACTTGTACTGGGAAAGAAGATGAGATTGTCATTGCTATTCTGTCTGAGAACCTGAAAATATTTGACAAATTTATCTGTGAAAAATGTGATGCACTTTGAAAAAACCTTACCTTTTACTTAATTGGGCTGAGCTGGCTTATCTGAAGTTGTGCAGATTCTCTTTAATCAGATTGTCCACCTGTATTTTTGTCAAGTTGTACAGATAATGCTGTATTTGAATTGCCACTGTTCATTTACAGACTTAAAACATGAATCATATTTTTGAGTACCTTGGGTGTGTAGAGATGTAATTGTTCTATAATAGCTTTATGATCCTAATGATAAGTTCGAAAAATTAAAAGAAGTTGGCTCTTACATGTTACAATCACAAATTTAAAACCAGTATTTAAAAGTATTAAAAATTATGAAGAAAAATCTTGGCTTCTTGTTATTTTTAGCTTTCCAGTATTTGGAGAAACTTAAAATATTTTATCTTTTAACCAACTTTTAAATCATGAATGAAGTTATATACAATATTCTAGTGCACGGAAAACATTTAACAGGAAAGCTGCTGAGGTTACTGAGATGAAAACCTGAATGCCACATCAGTTTGTACATTGACAAGTTATTTTTTTGCAGAGGGGTGTTAAAAGGTGCTCCTGGTACAGTGTAGTCATAATATAGAGCACTTCCAGAGTATGTCAGCTCTTCATTTGTACAGAATTAATAAGATTCTGGGAACTTCCATGAGAAGAACAGCAGTCCAAGACTGAGATGTGCCAGAGGGTAAACTTGTGGCTTTTCCAAAGTAACAATAATTTTTAGTAACTGAGATGAGCTTCCATGAGCAAGTTTTCTTAATAGTAGAAATAGGTGCTGCCTAATGGATCAACAACAATCCTACCTTTATTTGTTACACAGAGATTTTTACTTCTTTAGATAGCAATCAGTAAAATCGTAGAAACCTTACAGGTATGCAGGACTGGAGGAACAGTTTGAAATAACAGAAGCCATTACTTGAACAAAAACAAAACTTATCTTAAGCTTGGCTGTATCAGGCCTCTTGTAATATATTGCAAAAAAGAGAGAGTCCTGAGGTAACCTCTGGCCTTGGAGAATGCAGCTATTTTACCTGGCAAAAAGGAATTCCCCCCTCCCCCCCCAAAAAAAATATGGTCACATTTCACATTCATGGTCTCATAATTTATGTGCATAATTTAAAAGTTATATATTTTCCAGTAAGGAGAGGTTGAGCATTTCTGTGTAACTACAATATAACTTGGCCCTGGATGATGAATGATAATTAGGGCTATGCCATGCAATTTACTGCTGTGTATTACTAATCATTTTTAGTCTCCACCTTTTATAAACTAAGTTTTATAGGAGGAGAAAAACATATTTTGTCAGAAGAAAGGGACACACTTGGACCCTTAGCTACCTGAAAGTGTCCTCAGCTGTAGCCATTGATGCAGTAAGCTCTTCTTTCTGCACACCTGCCTCTCCTGTACATGGACTACAGCCAGAATAAGGAAGCCTGGTACTGTAGATTGCTGCAGTTTTGAGGTTTAAACTAATTCTCCTTAAAAAGAACAGCTTTTTATTAACTTCGTATCAATCAGTAGTCAGACCTTTTGTCTTCCAGAGGATTTCCTAAACTTTTGTGAGCCAAGAGACAAGCCACAGATCATACAAGTCTGTGGCAAGTGATTCTTAACCAGTGTTAAGAGTGGCAAAATATGACAACAGCCCTGAAGATTCCCACTTCCGGGGTAGGACTGCAACTCAACTGTGGAGGAACCTGGCACATGCAGCTCCTAGGAAGTTATGCCCTGTATGTGAAGGGATTCCAGCTCAGAGGCCCAGGATAGTGTGCTGTATTGGGGAGGACAAGTCATGCCCAAGTATGCACAGAATTGTAGGTGTGTTTGTACCCTGCAGAAAATAGTCATAGTCTAGGTTATGAGCAGTCACGCTGGTGGTGCCTCACAGCTGCCCTGCTGGAAATCACTGCTCTGTTTTCAGCCTGAGGTGCTCAAGTACCACCCAAGTGCTCCAGGCTTCCCCATGCCCCACACTAGAGCCTGCAGCAGTGGGATATTAGCACTGATCCAGTTGAAAATTTACTTAAAACGTTTTGAAGCTTTTTCTGGGAGTGGCTCCTGCCTTTAGTTGTTTCATAAAGCACTTGGGGTGAAGGGTGGCGTTGGTACACTTTAACAGTGTGTAAAATCGTCCTCTGTAAAGAACCTGAGAAATTTAAATGAGCTCCTTTATCTTTGCCAACCTTTTTTTGACTGAACCGTATTTGAAAACTCTCAGACTTAACTCAAATAACTGAATTATCACTGCAATACTAGGGTAACTAACCGTCCTACCATCAAGAGAGGTGCTAAGCAAAATCATCAGTAATTCAACTAGCAGCTGCTTTTTTTTTTTTTTGGTAATAAACTTTTAATGAAAAATGGTGAATAAATTTTTTAATAAAAAGCACTTAACACTTCAGTATTCTATATAGCTGTCAGCTGTGAGAAATCTGATAATAAAAAGTACCTTGTAATTTACTTATTAACAAAGACTGTCCTAACCAATTCCAGTGAAAATAATGGAACACTCTTAAAAGACATGAAAATTAACTTGCAAATGTTGATATTACAAGATTTTCTTCCACTTCTAACCTTGCTTACATCAGAAGAACAGAAGAAACAGTTTCCCTAACAAGTAACTATTCCTCTCACATAAGCTATGGGGAAGAGGTGTACAGTTAGTTGCTCTTTTATACTGCAGTTTCTGCATTTATGCTTGTGTGAAACGGCACCTCCTGCATTAAAGCATATTAATTTCATCTATTACTGAAAAGAAAAATTTTGGATTACTAGGTAGGTCACATACACAAATGGTGCTCTAAAAAAACTTAAGACAGCAATGGGATGTGGGTACACAGAGGGATGAATTCTAGTAAGTCTGACATATTTAGAGTGTTAGGCAATAGGCTTTTTAAGGTATCTCCCCTGCAAGAGAAGGAAAACTATCAATACTAACATCTACTGATTTTTTGAACAGTGCTGATTCAAAGTGTCCACTTTTGTTCATATCCACAAGGGAACGAAAAAACTACTCAGTAATTGCAAGTGACAAAACTGATACACAGTACTTTATTCCCCTTTCCCTGTTTCGATTTGCCCTTAAAAAGCTTCTTAGAAAAACATCCTCTTCTAAAACACTTACAAAACCAGTGCCTTAATCGCCCACATTTTCAATCACATTAGTCTTTTGGGGTCAATTTTCTCCAGGTGTACTAGAGGCTTCAGCTGCTCAGCAAAGTTCCTCATGTCATCAGAAACGATGTCCTGCCCTGCTGGCGCGACCACGTTGAGCTCCACCAAGTAGGAAAGGGAGAGCGGCTCAATGCTCTCCGTGTTTCCTGGCATCAGGATGCGGAAGATCTTGTACACCACGATCTTCATGATGCCCTTGCGGAACACGTGCCCTTTGGCCACGAACTCGTGGTCCATGCGGAAACCCATCTCCACCAAGAAGTCCGTCAGGTTGTCGGACGTGGCGATGTCCACGCAGTTGCGCACCAGCGCGTGGCGGTTCTTGTCGCCTATTTCGGGCTGTCCCAGATAGCGCAGGTGCCAGGGCATCCCGCTCTTGTCCATGGAGCGCCGGGCGCGCAGCACGAAGGGGCTGGCCTGCTGCCCCTTCAGCAGGAACACCATCTCGTGGTCCAGGAAGGTCTCGGGCTCCATGTTGTCGCACAGCCCGCGCAGGCGGTGCAGGAGGCTCTCCAGGCTCTGGTCCAGCACGCTCCCTGCGGAGACAGCGCCACGATCACCGCCTCCCCCCCGCAGGCCGAGCTGGGCTCGCTCTGCAGCGCGCCCGCCCCAGCGGCCTCCGGCCCGCCCATGCCCGGCGCCC
>WEKY01055300.1:2115-45964 GCA_013390045.1 Picathartes gymnocephalus
ACAAAGATGGTGAAGAGCCTTGAGGGGAAGTCGTGCGAGGAGCAGCTGAGGGCACTGGGTCTGTTCAGCCTGGAGCAGACTGAGGGGAGACCTCACTGCAGTTACACCTTCCTCCTGAGGGGAAGAGGAGGGGCAGGCACTGATCTCTGCTCTCTGTGACCAGTGACAGGACCCAAGGGAATGGCCTGAAGCTGTGTCAGGGGAGGTTTAAAAAGAATATGAGAAAAAATACTTCACCCAGAGGGTGACTGAGCACTGGAACAGGCTCCCCAAGGAGGTGGTCAGAGCACCAAAAACTGTCTGATTTCAAGAACCATTTGGACAATACTCGGGCACATAATGAGACTCATGGATGGTCTTGTGCAGAGGCAGGATTTGCATTCAATGATCATGATGAGTCACTTTAAACTCATATTCTGTGATTCTGTGATTTCATGGAACTGAGTAGAGCACTCCAACTGGGTAACAAAGTGCTTGTTATTCCAGTCATTTCACTAAGTGCCTACAAATTTGAGCCATTCCACAAAGCGTCTTCCTGAAAAAGTCATTTTTCAGGGACAGAAAGTGACTGGTTTCACAATGTAAGGGCAATGCAAACAAAATGTGAGACTACAGCCACATTTAAGTAAAAGCATATTAATAACAATGAATATTTATTTCTATATATGAATATTTATTTGGATTTAGGTATGTATACTTGGGTATATATAGAAAAACAATCCACCTTAAAGCTGTAGAAAAATCAAGGAGGCATTTATACAGAACATATTTATGTCATACAGTAAAAAAGATTTTCAGACATTTCAACTTCAGCCCCTAACTGGATAGTTGGCTTTTAGGGGAGGTAAAATGGTAATTTTTGTCACCTCCACTCCGTATTTCAATATGTGCTTTCTATGTGACCGAAACGAGATGGGGACAAGAGAGATGCTGTATCTAGCATGATGGGGTAACATCCTCTCCTTCCATTGCATTATTTGTGTTCCACCTTTCTAAACACCAAATCATAAGGATGAAAATCTCTCATAAGATAGCTCTTAGATAACTTTTCTAGAAATTTCTTATTGCTCTTTTCAAAATAACCATAGGACATTCCGAACTCAGATTCCAATTAAAAAAGCATTTATATAAAACAGAACATCCAGTACATATGAAATCATAATGTTGAAACTGCACAGGAAATATTAAGTTTTCCAACTGGGATAAAGGGAGAATATTCCTTATAAAAAGATTTTAATTATTTGAACAAGTGGTATTATTCCTTCTGGAAGTACGACACAATAAGATCCCATGCCAGCGAAGCACTTAAGTACAATCTTCTCTTTAAGACTAAAAGTAGTCCACTGAACCATATCTGCCTGCTTACAAATGATTAAATTAAGATAATGGTCTCAGTGCAAATTCAGAAATGTTGAGTTTAATACTGCCTATATAATCATAAACTGGATCATTTCAGCACATAAATGTAAAAAAGTGCAAAATGTAATGGCACATGGCAACCACTGCAGTATTGCTGCAGAGCCAACAACTTGAATGCAATAGCTCTTGCAGTCAAAATTAAATGGATTCTCTTGCTGTTTTATAAATTCATTTCCTCACTATGCTGTCAGAACAACGTGCAGTGAAAATAAGACAATAAACCTCAAATCCCTCATTCAGCCTTTATCAAATCATGTGAGCAGTGCTACCAGGGCTGATGTAGAAGCAGTTCACAGTCCATGTTTGGAACTGTACTCTAAATTTAATGTTATCATTATAAAGTCTGTGTAGGCACACAAGTGTTTTAAATGTCCATAAACTCATAGAAGATGTGCTGTACACAGTTTTAATTTTTTTATTCAGCATTACATTAAAACTGCCTTATTTCCTTATTGTTCATATCTTGCCTGCTCTGTAAAAAAAGAGGTGGGATTTCTGAACCAGTGCTATTCTGAGGCCATACAATTGCCATTGCATAGTAACACATGAAAGATAAAAGGTAAGATTATAAGAAAAGTGATTTTTCTAAGCAAAGAAAGTGTGACAGATACCTGCTGTGAGGATTTTCAGTGAAGTATTTCATTATGTCTTGTAGAAAACTCATGAAAAATCTGTACAGGGTAGAAGTTCCAAAATGAAATGTATTCTGGGTAAGAGACTGACAAAAACGAGAAATCCAACACAAGTGAGAGACAAAATGTCCTGCTAAAAAAGGATACATAAGTTTTTTCAGAAGCACTGAAAGAACCATTCTTGCTTGGAGATTTATTCATAACCTTTCAGTAAAACATACGAATGTGCCTAGGACATTTTTGGTGACATCAAAGTGAAAGTTCATATCAATACAAGGAAAGATCAGGATATGATACTGATAAAAATTTTTATTTTGGCTTACCAAGAAATGAGTGTATAAAGAGCAACACAGCTTGGAAACTACCAGTTTTTCTGCCTCTAGAGCAGTGAGGTTCTACAGCACAGAGCTGCTACCTGGAGGGAAACTGTGCACCCATGTGTGAGAGCTCCCTAGTGTCCCACATATGATCACATAAGCATCTCTTTCCACCCATGTGCAATAATTTTGTATGACTAAAACCTCAAAAGGCAGCAAATGTAAACAGTTTTATGTGCAAGTTGGGTAAGGTCTTCAAAATTACTGTGGCAAGGTGCCTCTGATGAACGATTGGGCTTTGTAACAGATCTAACTCAGCATTGCATTTTTTTATACTTCCTTACGCATTTGATTATTTTCCAGATCATAAATTTAGCATTTTTGTGATGTATTTTATTTACATACACATAAATACATTTTAAACAGTATAATATTCTTAGGTATAGTTTACGTTGTTACCCAGTTTTATAACACTGCAGATATTTCATTATCCTTATTATACCATCAGATAAGATTAAATAAAACTTTTTCTCCATTTCCAACATGCATCATAGATCAAATATGATTAAATCAGAGACAGAAAGGTGTTAAAACTATTAGCTCAGGCTGAGTTTATTTCACAGAGCTCTGTTCAGAAGTTTATCTTGTGTTTTGTTGAATAGGTTTAATCAGTATAGTACAACTAATAAGAAACTAATTTATTTTTAAGTCCTGTAAGCAGTTCAGATCTCATGCATAGGCTTTAATTATAAAAGGTTACAGTTGAATTCTTTAAATATATGTGACTATAACACAAAGTAGGATTAAAAGAGTAGGCCAACTCTTCATCACTAGTACAAAGCAATGTTCTTCTTATTTCAGTACAATGTGAAAACCACTGTTGAATAATTTGTGGTGCAAAAGCTACATTCATGTAAACACAACTTTTCTAACCAATGTGATTGCTGTATCTCCAAACATTTTCCATACAACCACAGTATGCATTCTTATTAGTTTTGTTATAATAGTTATTTATAAAGTGTTTCATCAGCAGATAAAGCTAGAATACCTATGCCTATACTGTTTTTCTCATAGATTCATCTTGAATAAACTCTGTTCTAAGAGGTCTAAATTATTAAATATATCCTTAGATTAAATCTGACTTGCATTTAGCTAAGCTGATTTTCTCAAAAACATTATAGGTGGAATTACATAGTCCATTATAGACTTAGTAACTGGTTTCATAAGTGTTCTGCTTGCTTTGTTTGATAATGTTTTTGAGGACTCTGTGGTTCATCTTGGTGGCAAGAACATTCATTTAAATTTGTGTTTAAAAGAGTGAAGATTCCAAAAAGCTGCCTGAAAAATATAAATCAAATTAGAGGAGTGGTTTTTCATATAAGATTTCCTAAAAAAATTTTTCATTTATTGTGTATTTTAAAAATACTTCTTCAAATAGACCTCACAAATACCCCCTGGAAAGCCCACATACATTAAATTCCCCCCTCTTATCAGCTAGTATCTCATTCTTCCATTTTAAGCAGGAGATGGAGATCAGAGTTAATGCTGCTTTTATAGCTTTTATCCACCAGAGAGAACTCAGGGATTGTTTTGTACCTTTACCATGAATGCCTGTTGAGGAAGCAGTGTCTTACACTAGTTCCTCATAAACTGGGAAACTCCCTTGCATGTAGCAAAATATTGGGGATCTTGCTGTATTTTCAATTGAGTCACAGAGATTTACCTGCTGTAATCTTCTTTTCCTAATATTTTTCCTTTCTTTTTTACATCTAATTTTTTAACTATATATTGCTATTAATTAACCCTATGGTTTATCAGTTCTATAACAGCAAGTTTCTCCAATCCTCACTGCATTTTCTCTTTTATGTAACGCATTCAGGGAGATTTGACAAAGATCAGATAGATGGGGCAACACAAATGAATTGAACTCAAGAGTTTAGACTCTCTCTTGACCTAAATCTCATCGTTTTCTATTTATTGCAGATGCTGGTACTTACCGAAACTCACACTGAAATCCGTAATGCCAGCAAGCAATAGCATTCCACTAATTTTTAACCGCAGTGGAAAAGCAATCACAGGAAATAAAGCTCAGAAAATCAATGAAGCTGTTTACAGTGAGCTTCCCACACAGGGCTCCATCAGCGAAGCAGTCAGGACAGCATTGTATGGCACTTAAGCCACAATAGCATTGTGGCCTGGTGCACATCTTTGTGACTCAGGAGAAGGATGACATTTTCTTGATTTTAACTTTTGGGTTGCTTTTGAAAACTAACCATTTTCAAAACTACAATAAAAAAAAGAAAAATAAAAGAAAAATAAAGTTAAAAAAAAGAAAATAATCTGGTTTTTCCCATGTTGATCACCAAGACACCTACCAGTGTAAGAGAGTTGCTGAATTGAAAATCAGAAAAGCTAAAGAAGCAGAATGAGAAAATAATGAATGAGCAGAATGAGCAAATGAAAGGGTGAGGGCATCTGTGATGTGCAATGTGGTCAACTTGCCAATACCTGCTTCGGCCTCACTAATACAAATAGTAGAATTATACAACATATAAGAGCTGAAACCAGATACCCTGAGTGTATAGGCAGGTTGTTCATTGTGAAATGATAAAGAGCATGTCGCTAAGCCAGAAACCAGGAATAGAAAAAAGTGTGTTCCCCCATGCTTCACACAGTGGAACTTGTCTTCACTGAATCACAGAATCACAGAATGGGTCAGACTGGGAGTGACCACAGCGGGGTCATCTGCTCCAAACTCCCTGCTCAAGCAGGGCCATCCTAGAGCACAGGATTGTGTCCAGGTGGTCTTTTAACATCTCCAGAGTTCACAGCCTCTCTGGGCAATCTGTTCCAGTGACTGATCACCTGCACAGTGAAGAAGTTCTTCCCCATGTTCCGGTGGAACTTCCTGTGCATCACCTTCTGCCCGTTGCCTCCCTCCCTGTTGCTTGACACCACCAAGAGGAGCCTGCAAAAAGCTCCATCCTCTCGATATCCTCCCTTCAAATACTTATAGATATTGATGAGTTTCCCTCTCAGTCATTCCTTCTCAGGGATGAACAGGCCCAGCTCCTTCAGCCTTTCCTCATAAGAGATGCTCCCAGCAGCCTGAGCAGCTGGGTAAAATTGTCTAAAGGGAAGGCAGAAAAGAAAGATGGCTGAGAGACAATTACTGTTCACCTATATGCAGCTTAGAAGAAGAGTGTTTCAGATGTTTTTGCATTTCATTTGAACCAGATGTTCTTTGATTTCATTTTTAAACTATACCTTACCCTTTCTGAGATTTTCCTATAAAGAACATCCTCTTTTTTCATGTTTGATGACTAATTCAAACTGATAATAATTTCAGAAAAGAGTTAACTGTGTTATGAAGTTTTAAGCATTGCGTCTGTGACTTTCATGAGTTTATAAATCATTTCCCAATCTGAAACTGGGAAATCAGTAATTCAAAGACAAAAAATGCTGAAGAGCACGAAATTAAAAAAAAAAAATTTAAAAAACTGAAAACACACCTTTTCCTTAGATACTCTTACCACACTTACTAATCTTGACTGTAATGCACAAAATAAACTAGGTCTGCTCTCTCAAATTCTCAACAAAGAATCTTATTTAAACAGAGCACAGAAAGTGTGCACAGGGTACAGGGAAGCAGAAGATCATATCTCATCATAATCATTGTTTTCCTGCCTGCTTCAGTGCATCCCAATATAGTCACACAAATACCTCTGAAATGTGGCAGATTTTTTTCACTGCAAACCTTTTCTGTGCTTTTTTTCAGTAATGAGGAACATACAAGGCACATAGAAGCTCAACAGACAAATGAAATTTGGACTGCAGGAAAGGCAAATTTTAAAATTTTAATGCATCATATTCTCCCCCAAGTACTTCCTCATCATATTTTCCTCAAAACCTGTAAATCATAGGTTTGTCATCACAGCAGTCTCTATAGACAGCCACAGTCTATTTTTTTCACCAGAGAAGGAAATGTTAAAAACAATAAACCAAAGATTTTTTAGCTGTATTGTTTGTTTTCATCCATATCTATTTGGAAAGAAAACAAACCAACCCACCATCCCTAGGGAAAATAACAACATTACAAGAAAATGTATTATGTCAGGGAACTAGAAATTTGATCCACTTTCCAAAACCGGACTATTGCAAACTGAAGAATTATGTCTATCTTGTTGACACAGTTGTTTACAGGCATTCAGATTATGAAACCACTAAATTTATATATACATGCAATGACAATAAGCTCCTAGTTTGAAAACCTACCTGTCAAAAGTGCTAAAGATCCATCATGCTAGAACTGTTCTAAGGAGAAACTGAGCTAACTTGTACCAGTAAGATAACAAATAAAATAAAATAAAATAAAATAAAATTAAATTAAATTAAATTAAATTAAATTAAATAATAAAAAAATAAAATAAAATATTAAATTAAATTAAATTAAATTAAATAATAGAACTTCTCCAATGCATTATTCTGTCAATTATCAATTTACTGGTTTTCTCAAAGAAAATGAACTTTAAGTTTGTGAAGACTAGGTATGATATGTCTGATACGTTTATATGAAAGGAGAACCTGGGCAGCATTTAGCTTCTCAACTGCCTTCCCAATCCATGGGTTCCTGCCATCTAACACAGGTGAGAGAGTCCTTTCCAGTCCATTCTACACTCTACACCAGCAGCATGTTTGTTCTGTCCTGCAAAATACTGCAAAAAGTCCATTTCTTTAACTGTCTAATTAGTGGGAGCGATTCCCATTGTCATCATATACATAAAATAACATTTCCCTTCCCTGCCAAGTGTTTGCTTCTCTAAGGAAAAAAATCTCAGAGAACAGATATAAGATGTTTCAGTACACAGGCAAAATTATCAGACACTATCAGTGAGATAGTCATTCTACATTTTTTCTCTTTAATTCTTATTTATAATTGACAAATTAACCTCGGGAAGATGTAGAAAGCAGAACACATATGAATGGCAACGGGAAAAGGAAAAGCAATTACATAGTATTGTCACATTTAAAATAAGGTTATATAATAGAATCAAAACAGATCAACGCATTTTGTGCATCTTGCAATGCTTATATGCACTCCCTCCTCTGTCAAAAACCTGCACCCTCTCAGTTTACTCACCTTCACGCTACAGACACAGAGGTCACGGCACGGGAGCGAGAGCTGAGCGAACACAAAGCGCCCTGGCTCCGCTGCCAGCGGCTCTTCAGCCGCAGAGGCCGGGTCGCTGCTGCAGGGCCTGGGGTCCCTCCGCTGCCTGGGACATAAAGCCTTGTCCTTTCCAAACGCTGCTGCTGAGAGGGCATGGCCAGTACGGCGACAAAACTATAGACCTATGATTAAGAATGTGAAATAGACAGTAAGTGTTTGAAGTATTTGTTTACTTTATAAATGTAAGTCTTCGGATATTCAACTTTTGGGAGCCTACATTGGTCTTTCCCGCTGGGGAGATGAGGTTTTTATAGGAATCTTTTATGCTCAGTTAGAGCTCTGACTGCAGAAACAAAGGTGTACTATGAATGTGTGAAACAAAGGACCACTATGAACATGTGAAACAAAAAGGCTTTGAGTGAAACAAAGGCATACAGAAATGAATAATTAACTTAGTTTTGATATGCTTACTATAGTGATACAACATAACAGAATCAAGGCTTGAAAGCAGGCTATATGACAACATTTGTAATAGCCAATTATATAGTTAGAACAGGGTTCATTGACAGTGTCATATTAACCAATGATATAGTCAGAAAGGGATAGTATTATACTAACCAATGATATACCTAGAAAAGATCTGTATTCAGTGAATGTAACCAATGATAGCTTCGCTTGTTACATGAACGGAACTAAGAATAATACAAATGTAGACATATATGTTAATAGTGTTGCCATTCCTTGCACGCCACATTGGTGTCTGGAAGGTGTCCACTTTACCCTGCAGCAACAGGTTTTACAGTATTTTTTACAAGTTAATGACCTGAGATTTCAGGCACTTTTAAATCCATTTCAATACACATGTGTGTATACTACACTGTAATGTCAGTGGAGGTAATTATTTTCACTCTTCAATGTCAATATAATGACAAGGTGTCATTTGTTATCTCTATAACTCTATATAATTCATTGCAGAATTTAAAAACATATTATCCATTTGACTAAATTAATTACAATTCATTAGCAAAATATGTAAACAAATGAAATCAGGCACAAAAAACCCACCTATCTTACTAACAGCTCTCATTTTAATTATGTGTTCCACTTGTGATTATGACTAGGTAGTTGGGGAATTAACCCCTTCTAGACTATCAGCATGAGTTACAGTAATAACTTCCAGCACTATCTTGATTTACATCCTTTCTACCTTTTAGACACAAAAATAGTTTTGAATAGTTTCAAAGATCTTAAAATTCACAAGAAAATGTTAATAGCCTTTTGAGCATCCTTCTGACTTGTTTTTCAAATACATAGGTTTTAGGGACACCTCTTAATAGAGTAAGAAGATTCTTACATATAAGTACTTCAGACTACATTAAATAATCTTATGTCATACAATGTAATCTTCCAGACTCTTTCTAAATTAATGAATTCAAATACTATGAAAAATATTCTTAAAGTAGTTGGTTTAGTTGGGGTTTGTTTGGGTTTTTTTTTGTTTGGAGACAAACATCAGTCTAAAGCTATGTAAGTTATGCTATATATACTATTAAATTTAGATATCATATATGATATCATCTATGCCATAATGCCTTTTACAACAGCATGGATCAGAAGGGCACATACAAAGTCATAATTAGACATACAAGATTTAGCTTCTCTGCTGCATTTTCAGTACATGTTGAAAGCTGAGAAAAAAGTCATACAATCTGAGTTCTCATTCTTAGTAATGACTCAGCAGAAACGGTCTTAAACTTTATACTCTTATTCTGAACAAATAATAAATATATTATGCCACTCAATTAAAAATACATAAAACCACACAAAACAAATGTCCAGGGGAGTAGTAAAGTTAGTGTGACTAAGATAATAAAAGGTAAATACATAGTTCCAAGTCCCTGGGAAGAGAAAGAATGACAGTTATTATTATCGAATGAAAATGCTTCTTATCCTACTCAGGAATATTATAAAAATAAAGGAAAAAGGCATGAGAGAACTGAGCTGAAGTATGGGTCAGTGCTGATTTATATGTGTGTCAGAATTTCACTCAATCAGATTCTTCATTGAGCAGTTTATTTATCTGGCATGCTTTTTCCTCACAACACATGCAAATTAAACTATAAACAGTAGTAAAGGCATCATAAATTTCACACTGTTCACAGTAACATAAACATCATTTCCATCTCTTCACATGGTCTTCACAGGTCTCTTGGTTTCCAGACTGAAAATGGTGGATCTCCTTCAGGTGGCAACTCAGATAGCCAAGATGTTCCTCACTACTTTTTGGACCCTCCAGTTTAATCTTTAGTGTGGCTTTGCAGACCAATGCACTTTATTAACACATAACAAGTAAAGCAGTCACCTGCATCTCTAGAGAACAAAGACACAAATGTTTCTTAAATCTTTTCTCGGAGCACTTGGTGGGTTTTGTTTAAGAATAGAAAAAAGATAGATAGATGATAGATAAATGATAGATAGATAGATAGATAGATAGATAGATAGATAGATAGATAGATATGTATCTGGGTTTTTTTCTGTTCTATGAAATGTGGAATTTGGGAAGAGGAATAAGGTCCATGATAGAGCTTTTCATCTTAGGTCTTTGTCCTGGATTAGCATCAGCTGGCAACAAAGTGCCATGCTGCTGCTTACCCACACCCCAGTGGGATGAGGATGAGAATCAGAAGAGAAGGATAGGAACATTTTAATAATGGAAATAAAATACAATCTGATAATAAACATATAATTATAGAATTATTTGGGTTGGAAAGGTCTTTAAAAATCTTCTCGTTGGAACCCCCTGTCATGGGCAGGGACATGTTCCACTAGATCAGGTTGCTCAAAGTCCCATCCCACCTGGCCATGAACGCTTCCAGGCATGGGGCATCCACAGCTCCTTTGGGCAACCTGCCAGTGCCTCCTCTGTCTCATCCACTCTCAGTGAATAAGAATTTTAAATAAAATGGTCTGCTAAATTTTCAGGGGGGAGGGGTATTTTCTGCCAAATTTCTATACCCTTAACAACAGAAAGCAGAAATCAGAGAAATAAATAAAATACAAGAAAGACAAGTGATGCACAATGCAATTGCTCACCACCCACTGACTGATGCTCAGCCAGTACCCAAATAACAATCAGCCCCTCCTGTCAAACTTTCCCCAGTTCATACACTGGCCACGGCATTCTGTGGTGTGGAATATCCCTTAGTAAGTTTGGGTCAGCCATCCTGACTGTAATGCCTCACAGATTCTTGTGCACCTACTTAATGGCAGAGCACGAGACGCCAAAAAGCCTTGACTTAGGATAAACACTACTTTGCAAAACTGAAATATCTGTGTGTTACCAGCATTATTCTCATACCAAATCAAAAACACAGCACTGTAATGGCTGCTAAGAAATTAATTCTATCCCATACAAAATCAGGAAAATTTTAAAGTTCTGTAATCATCCAGATGTTCCAAAGATCTAATTTGTTTAGCTTTACATTGATAGCTACCCAGAATGACTTTGTATAGTCAAAGAAATTGACAGGCAATTTGAGATGCTTCTATCACCCATCTTGTAGATAGCACTTGCCAATTGTAAGTGAAAAAAGATTTTTCAGTATTTCCTGTTTCTACTTCTCCAGATTGCATCTGGATTGGTTTATTCTTTCCTACTCATGCATCATGATGGTGTATGCTCACTCTCAGATCTCTGAATTCAGTTCACTTCCCTGGACGCACAGTTTTGTTGAAATTCGTCTTTGAGTCAAGTGTTTTTATTGGCATAACACACTGTCTAAATGAAGAAATTTTAGGGCTATATCTAGCTATCTGTGTAGAAGTATTCTAATTTTCAATTAAAACAGTGTAGGTATCTTTATATCTTCAGGGCCAGAGACTTCAGTGTTTCTGTTAGTTGGGATGGTAAGATGGTTTTGGCTCAGACCACTGCGGGGAGATCAAGCACAACTGGACTGAGTCAAGCCCCAGAAATACACTGTAAAATTGAATTAAACTTCTTTTTAAAAGCTCTGATGATCATCACTGAGCAGCACGTCTTGTGTCAGGACAGTATATATTATCTTGAGGCAGGATCCTGTGGGAGGCAGCTCTGAAGGATAATGGCACAGAACAGCTGATCAAGAACAACCTCCTCAAAGCACAGATGGGTTCAAGATGAACCCCTACAATGTGCAGAAATCTAAGGAAGAGTGGTCAAAGGCCAGCATGGATGAACAAGAGACTTAAGAATTAACTCAAAAAAAGAAGTATTCAGGAGTGTGGACAAGGACAGAACTCCTAGCAGGAATGTAGAGATGGTGTTTTAACTCAAGGAAAAGATTTAGGAAAGATATATCTCAGCTGGAGCTGAAACTAGCAAGGCATGTGAAGGGCAACAACCAGGGCTTCTATACATATGTCATTGCCAGAATTAAATCACAGAAAGTATGGGACCACTGTTTAATGAGGCCAGGGACCAAATGGCAAAAGACACAGAAAGGCTGATTTTCCATCTATGCACGACATCATTGTTATCTGCAAAGAAATTACTGGCTTTGTGAACAAGAGTACCACAGCTGAGGTCATTTACCTTTAATGTAGCAAGGCTTTCCATACAAATTCCCAAAAGATCCTATCACCGAACTGATGAAATACAACTTGGATGGGTGGACAGAGGCAAGCAGAAAACTACTGCCAGATTGCCAAACTGAAAAGGCTGTAGTCAGGGGTACAATTACCAAGCAGTGAGCCAGTAATGCTCAAGAGGAGGAATTGTACTGAAGCCAACACTGGTTTTTGTGATTATAAATGTCCTGAATGATAAGATGTAATGCATCCTGAGAAAGTTTATGGATAATATCAAACTGAAGGAATGTGAATGCTACCAAACCAACAACAGGTTTTCTGTTAAGAAGGACCTTGTAAGTCAGGAGAAATGCGTTTACAGGAAATTTATCAGGCTCAACCATAGAAAATGTCAAGTTCTGCACCTCAGAGGACAAATTCAAGAACTGGTACAAGCTGGTGGCTGGCTGGCTGTAAAGTAGCTTTGCAAGAAAAGGCTTGTGTGTCTCAGTGGATAACAAGCTGAGTGTGAGTCAGCAGAGAGCAAAGAAAGCAAACCACATCCTGAGCTGTGCTGTCGAAAGTACAGCTAGCAAATTAAGGGAGGAGACATTCCTGTCTTCTCAACCCTGGTGAAACACAACTGGAGTGCTTGGTCCGGTTCTGACCTCCTCAGTTTAAGAGAGACATGAACACGTTGGAATGAGCCCAGTGGCAGTCCACTGCTAGGCACACCAGGAGAGGTGGGAGAACTGCGTTTGTTCACTCAGGAAGAGCAGAAGAAATGTAAGGAAGTAAGAAGAAAAAGTAAGGAACAAACTAAAGCGAGGGTACAAAGGATGTAAGCCCAGGTGCTTTGAAAGCGCACAGCGAAAGGACAAGAGGCAACTGAGACAAATTGCCCCACAAATGGAAGTTCTGCAAGAGAAAAAAGAGGATAGGTCTTCATATTAAGGGTGGCAGAACACTGAAACAGATACACACAAAGGGGATTTAAAAGACATCCTAGGACATACTCAAAAATCAGGCCCTGTCTCCTGTGATGAGCTGAATTAGGCTTCCCTCTCAACTAAATTACTCATTATTTTATCAGCTATTTTTCATTATTGTACTGACAATATATTAGTCCTTCCTTAAATTTTAGAATAAATAATACATATTACTTTGATATGAAGCAAAATATATTCTGCCAGAGCATATGATGGAAAAACATAGACTGAATTATTTATAGCTACAGTTTCTTAGAGGAAAACAAGATGAATTTCATGGGATTTTACCCCAACACTGGTACCACAAATTATTTTTATTTATTTATTTTAAAAGGATAACGATACACTTCATATTCTAATTCCTAAAAGTTGAAAATTAACATCTAGTTATTTTTCATAAAGCAGCTAGTAGGGTGAATAATTCATGAGTACTTTCATTTTCAGATTTAACAAATAACATTCTGGATCTCTTCTTATAGTCATAAAACCCCAGAGAAAAGTTCCCAGTGTAGCACATCTACACTTCCTTCTTTCTCAACAACAACTTGACACTCAGAATATCATCTCATGCAACTGAACCTGTCAAACTATTTCTTCTTCTCTTGCTCTTTATGAGTGGGTTTGGGAGTGTTTACTACAAAATTTCTCCATAAAAAGGCTTTCAGGCTTTTATGCAAACTTGCCACAACTACACAATGACATATAAGGTTTTTTTAAGGGACACTTTAGAAAACAGGTATGCTAATAATAATAAAATTCAAAAAATATACTGCAGGTTAATTCTGTGAATTGCTTCACATTTATGTGCTGAGGCATCTCCATGGGGATCTTGAGCTTAAATATGTTACTCAGAAATTAAATGAACAGTCAGACAATGTTCTTTCAGTGTTGAGGCAGAACAACTTATTTTAAAAGTAGTGAGTAACAAATTTGTTTAATGAGTTAATCACAAAGGAGCAGCAACCCCTGCCAACAACACATTTCAACAAATAAATCCAATAATGAAAATGTATATGCTGAGATTGTGCTCCATTCATACACAGTTCATTAACAAACAAATTGCATGTAGTAAACAAATTAAGTTTTCCTGACATATTTCCCAGGCAACAGTTATCATTGACAGAACATTTACATTTGCAAATAGGTTTCTCTATGATATATGGGGAATATTGTTATGTTCCAAAGTACACTTCATGTCTGATCAACAATAAAGCCTGTCTCTACAGACACCGAGGAACTTGTAGTTTTGAGGACATATTTATCTTTGTCCTTAAAACAGAATTGCATCTCAGCTCATCAGAAAAACATCGTGATTCTGTACTTAAGGCCCACACCATGTAAAATGAAAAGATTTCACAAACATATCTAAAAATCATCTAAACATTTACTCCCCAGGCTGCTGACAACAAACGATGAAAGAATAACAAGAAAATAGATCAAATAATTTTGCAAACAGAAGTAGAGATCCAAGAACTTTTGCTTTCATTTGCATAATTAAGGATAACCATGAAAAACAGACTGGTGTAGAACTACATCATCAACTGTATCATTAGGATACCTGAAAACATATTACACATCATGAGTTTTAAGATGAATGTGTACTTGAAACAAGGTTAGACACACTGTGCTGACCTTTCAGAAGTATTCAGCCTCATAAACTGACTTCCCCCAAAGGAAATATCCTTTAGTCATTTCCCAGAAGCTCAGGGTGAAATTCTGAGTCTGCAGTTAAGATGGTACTGTTCACATCATGGAAACTTGCTTACAAATTTGGAACCATGCATTTTGCCTCCTCCAAGAAGAGAGATTCCACAGAGCCACACTTCATAAAGGTCACCAAGCTTCTCCAGTCTTTACAGGTCTACAGCTTTGTCTTTCTCACCCAACACTTCTCCCACAGTCTCAACACTATTTTGTTCCAAAATTTCTAGAAAGAGAAAAAATGTACTGCCTTAGCTATGAAAGTTCTATGGGATTCTATCCCTTTGAGACAGAAACATACATCGTTGATATCATGGGTTTAATGTGCAAGTTCTTCTCTGTATCCTGTGAAATGACAGATTTTCAAAACACGTTAGGAACATAGCAGGTTCCATGTAATACCAGATTTCCATTTATAACTGAAGGACCCTTAAGATACAAGGAGCTGAAATTACTCCAGAACTATTAACATGATTATTTATTAGAATTCTAAGCAAAAGTGATGGATATGCACCTTCTTCCTCTTGCTGGTATAGAAATCATAATATGTCCCTTAGTAGTAAACACAAAAAAATTAATTATATTTCTCTACAGGGACAGAACTATATAAAATGTGTTGTGAAACAAAGAATGCATCTATACTCAGAGTAATTTAAAATATAATTTGGATATGACAACAACCAGCTCTAATGCTCTGGTTTCTTGCATACATCTCAAAGGCACAGTAGAGCTTGCTTTAATATATTTGTCCTCCTCCATTAACAAAGTTCATCTGTGCCTTTTTTCTTCTGAGGCAGAGAAATCATTCAGGGGCCATGTATTTCTGAGCTTAATCACAGTCCTTGCTAAATCTTCTATATAGAGAGTCAACAGACTGTGTTAATTGGACCAAACCTTTGTACCACACACATCTCTCTGAACTGATTAGCTGTGAACAAAGTATATTTATAGTTCCCACTTGTAGTGTACATAACCACTCACCCAGGATCAGATCTCTCCTCTGTGGGCTAGAGGACTCCACAATGAACTGCTCTGGCCTCCAAAATCTAACTCTAATAAAGCCTTTCCAGTCATTTCCATATTATTCAGGTTCTCATCATTGTTGATCTTGTTTCCAACCTTAGCTCCTTGGAAATCACATAACAGGTGGAACAAGTGTTCAAGGAGAATTTCTTAAACACAGGTTTTACTGCTGAATTTCTTAGAAATACTGCAGAGCAACAAAACAATTAATTTCTGCCAAGACTGCTCAGAGTTTTCACCTGTCTTTTTTTTTTAATTAAGGTCTCCATGGAAATTACCTTCAGTACCCATGTCTTCAGGTGTTACTCCTGGTGTAGCTGGGTTCATTCCCTTGCTGTAGAACTCCTCCCAGTGGCGAAAATTGCAAATAAAAAAGTAAAACTCATGGGCTGAAATAAAAATGTTATACAAATAAAAAATACACATATAATAATTAATGGCATCAATGCTAATGATAAATTTTATAATAACAATAAATGTAATGAAAAGGGGAAAAAAGAGAAGACTTAAATCCAAGAGAAACAAGTGATGCGTAATACAACTGCTCAGCAGCTGCTGACAGATGTTTAGTCAGCCCATCCCTGAGCAGTCATTGGAGGCTGCTGATGATTCCCCCAGTTTACATACTGATGTTCTATTGTATGGAATATATTCAGGTCTTGGCCATGACCACATGGCTGCAGGCCCTGTCCCCTCATGGCCACCGTGAAAAATTAACCCAGTCCTTGGCCAAAACCAGGACATGCACATACAGTATAAAATCCAGAGTCCAGAGTCAGTAGCTGCCCCATCCTATACAATCCCTTGCAACTCCCTCTGCAAAGCAGACACTGTGTTTTCCCAATGAACGTTAAAACTGTAAAGCTGCGTCAAAAGCATGAGAGGAATCCATAAAGTGACACTGCACAGTTCTTAAAATAGCATGTGCCTCCTGGAAAAAGTGAGTTACTAGGAGGAATTACATGAAGAGAACTACAGCTTGTTAGAGAAGGATGCACAGTGTGTAGCCAGAAATAAGATCAGAAGGACTAGGGAGTCAGAGAAAGTAGACAAAATAAACACTACAACCATCCATCATCTGTTCAAAGAGAAGGTAAGATAAAAAATCAGATTGCTTATAAATATTTGAAGTAGAGATTAAAGAAAGAAAATATATAAAGCTTGCTTATGAAGACTTGTGAGACAGATACAAATAGCTCTGTGACAGGCAGGAATGTCAACCTTTGGACAACACTGATGCAGAGAGTTAGGAGTAAAGCAATGCACAGAAACGCCAGATACAAGAAGGTGCGATCCATGAGGTAGAAGAGCAGAGGAGGAGTTTGTGCGTTAGTTTTCAGGGCTGCAATAAGAGTCAGTGTTGTAGCTGAAAAAGCAGAGTTGTGTGACAGCTCCACTTCTCTACACTCACTGAAGCATAAGGGTTGCATTCAGGGGGAGATGTGGGTTATAGAACCCAACAGGACATTCAAAAGACTCTGTCCCAGGCAACAAAATCACCTTGTATCTTGGTCTTCCTAACACCTCTGATTTTCACAAAAGTCTTCAGGACCCAGGATACTGCAGCTTGTCTCTCAAAGAGCTCTCAAAGTGCTTTTGACGTTAGCTCTTCCACAAAGTTCAGAAGCAGCTCCGCTGGGGTATGTTGCGGGGAGTTTTTATGTGTAAATTCAGTTTATTCCCCTTTTCCTTATTGTTGGTTTATTCCCCCCTGCTATAAGTGGTTCCTTCCCCTCAGTATGTTACGTCATCCTGAACTCCGCCCTGAGTCCTCCCTTTCTCTTCCCTGAGTGCCCGTGGCGTTGTCCCATCCCCTTGTTCCCACCCTTCCCATTCCCATATAACCGGAGTTCACGACTGCCATGGGCTTCTCTGGGTCTCTGCCACCTTTCAGCATGTGGTGGGTTTAGGGCTCAGCCCGTAATAAGCCCTGCTGGACAAGCCCAGCCAGAGCCGCTCCTGCCCCTGCTGATTTACTGCCTGCACCCGAGGGTCGCAGCCCTGGCCGCCCGAGCGTGGCTGGGAAGGCGCTTGCGGAAGGTCGCGGCAGTGCCCCACGGCACGCTGCGACAGGGCTACAAACACACAGAGCCTCTCCTGGCCCTCTCCTGACAGTTTAGCACCAAACACTCACAAGGACAGCCATTACATTCACCCGGTGACACTTCTCTAGGCATCTTAAATCTTCAGCAATGCAGTGCAATTAATTGTGAGGACACCCAACACTAAAGACTGCAGACCTAGGAGAGATAAATGAAAGGCAGGAGTGCTTAAGAGGTATTTGTTGATGCCTGAGCTCAAACCAGATAGAAGTCAGAGGATTTGCTTGACTAGACATACGTCAAGATAAAATGCCTAGCTCCTTGAACAATATATTGTTAAGGTCTTTTATTATTCTGTGACAATTCAGAAACTCATAGTGAAAAAGTGATAAGTGATATCAATAAATAACAAGAAGAAAAATGAATATGTGGGTACAGCATATTTTGATAATGGCAGCAGTTCAGATGAGGAAAACCCTGGGTGTGGTGGGAGTAGAATGAGATTGCAAATCTGGTTTGATTATTCACACACAGGTGTGGGACAGAAAAGGCAATCTACATAATCATTTTTAATCCTGTTTTCTCATGACAAGAAATCATATTATGTATGGATGTGAAATAACTGCATGTGTCAGTTTGGAAGGGAAAAAAACTTTAAATAAGATTCACCAAGAGAGAGAAATGAAAGCAAAATCTGTTTTCTCAGAAAAGTGGACATGACATTTCTGGAAAAAATGTGTAGAAATTAATTTTGCTTCAGCAGGGACAGTTATATATGGGTACATAAGGATATAGAATAGTGATGCTGTCTGAAGGAAGCATGTTCTCCGTCACAGCCCAGATGGATATGGTTGCTCCTTTGACAAAAATAATTGCAGTACTCATGTCCAACAGCGTGGATATATAAATGGCACTAAGGAACAGGCCTATTGCTAAAGGCCATTGCCTGTACCAGGATCTTGGAAATCATGGAATTACTAGTGCTATTGCTGGAAGGAGAAATGGTGACATATGGGGCAACCACAGCAGAGTCAGAAGCAAGATCTACCCAAGACTTCCTTCCCTACAATCTCCAGGTGATGTTTTAGCTCTCCATCTCCTTTCAAATAAGGAAGTTTTGCAAAGACTAACTGTTTTAATAGACTTCAAGTCATTGCCATGGTCAGGAGCAAAGCTAGTGAATTCTGAATTCATAGGTGAGCATGTACCATAGCTACATAGGATTTTCTTTTTCCCAACATTGTTCTCCTCCTTACTTTTCAGGAAAGTCTATTTTCTACAACATGTTTATATTTAGGACAACCCTGAGGGAATTTACTACAATGACGTTTTTTGTAAAAAAAAAAAAAAAAAAAAAAAAGGGATTATTTTCTATAACACAGAACAAGAAAACTTTAAATGTTGAACTGAAGTCCTCAGTGAAAAACATTCAGTTATTTGCTACCCAGGAAACATCACTGGGGTGCTGATGACTAACAACTAGTGTGTGTTGATTAATAGGGGCACATTTGAAACCCAGTAGCTGTTGTCATTGGTTACCAGAAGAGAGGGTAAAGTAGGAGAACAGTGCTGACATGGGACTCATAACTTTGCACAACATCTCTATAGCACACTTAGCCCTGAGACTTCTAACATGGAACAGCTTGAGAAGTTTGGCCCATAGTTACTTGTGAGATTAAAAAAAAAAAAAGAAAAGAAAAAACAGACTATGAAATCATCCGTGGAGACAGCGTTCAGACAAGTGGGAGTGTCAGAACTGGGAAGAGGCACCCGTGGCCCAGTCTGCTCTTGGACTCTACTTACGGTTTTCACAGTCCCTCAGCTTTCTTTTCATGCACAAGCCTCTCCAAAACTACCAGGGACACTTCCCTCTGTCCATAGGCCATGCATGTAGTTTTCCTTCAAAAAGACAGGCTTTGACTGACAATTACTCTAGGATGCTTATTCTTCTCCAAAAGGAATGGTGTAGAATATGTTTGTCACATCCAGCCTTCACTAAGCTCCGTCAATTTCAATTTTTCAGACTATAGTTATCTATTAGTTATTTATTCCCAGGTCTTTTTCAGTTTACTGAAAATATTATTTGAACTATATCAATTTTTCTTCTCTGCAAGTTCATTCTTGAGTTGTAATTATTTGCTTCTGACACCGCTTGATGTAACCAAGACATTCTAAGTGCTTGGTTTCAATTACTTATTTGTAGAGCAGAAGCAAGAGAGTTTATCAACCTTGTAGTTATGTATTATAAAGAGTAATAAATTAGAAACTGCAGGATGCTTGAGAATGAGGAGTGAGTTAAGTGATTCTGAAAAAATTTCATTTTAAATTGCCATTTAATGTTGGCTCCTCAGGTTTACTCCTAAACACCTATGGTCTGAATAAAGTTTTTTGCTGGCCAGAGACACCTTTAGAATGAACCAATAATAATGTATTTTTATTCTTACTGACTTGCTTTTTCTGAGAAATACTTCTGAAAATGTTAATATTAACTTGCTTTCACACTGGATCTGACTTCTTCATTGTCTTTATCTGACTTTATGTATTTATGCAATCTCTTCCACATCTTCAGTATGAATTTGATAAGAAATTAGTTCTTGATTCAAAGCAGAAAACTGGAAATGTACAGAAATTTTTTTTTAAAAAAATAAATAAAAATAAATAATAAAAAAAAAAAACCCTGCACATCTTTCTTGATTAGGGGAACTCATATGAAGCTTACTCTTCTACCTACTTTGCTCAAATTAACAAGAGCACAAATTAATTTTTATAATTTTTATAACATATTCCATTCATTTCATTGAGATTGTTTAGTTGAAATTCATATATAAATGTTCAAAGTGACAGGAAAATAAAATCAATTCCACTAAAGGCCGTCATCTTCACCATTCTCAAAGTAGTAAGATTTTGATGTGATTTCATGCACTTCAGTTACTTTTTAGTACTCAGTGTGTTTTCATAATTAAAAAAAAAAAAGAAAAAAAGAAAAACAAAGAGTGCAAGAAATCTCACAGCTGAGATTTGGCTTGCTGAAGCTTGTTCAGCATCCTACATGTGGCAGAGACGTGGCACAAAATCCTTAATTGGAATGCTGACATGAGTTACATGCCTATGACTAGAATTCTGCTGCCATCAAGAGCATTTTTCTTTTATAGCAGATCACAGACATCAGTAATTGGATTATTGTCATGGTGAATTTTCACTGAAACAATAACTTCAGCTCCCTCTATATAGAAAAGTCTCTAAATGATAAATTACACTTTTCTTACTCTTTTTGTAGCAAAATAAGTCCGTGTATTTTATTCTAATATTGATGTCTCTGGCCACTTCTTGCAGAAAACCTTCAGTGGGTTGACTGTAAAGAGGCTAATTACCACAATAAGTGGTGAAATTACCTGTGCTCTTCTTTTAAAGACGTTTTTGCAGCCTCACTTTTGCTTTTACAAAAAGAAATTTCACATATAAAAGCAACATTACTGGAAAAATTAACCAAACCAAATCAGAACAGATTTGTTTTCTTCTGTCCTGAATGTCTGTGACTCAGAGGAATTATTTACAGCTTTGTTATGTTTGTGTAGAGAAAATTGATAGGATGCAGAACAATGTCTTCCAAAGCACCAAAACAAACACCAGGTCTGGAGGAAACAGGCAGCTCACCTCACCCCTGCTGTGTAAACTTCATCTGGACTGGCCACTCACAGTACTTTTTGTACACTGTCTACTAATTACCTCAAAAATGTGTTACATGGCTCTCACTGAATGCTCTAGCAGCCTAAAATCAGAGCAATTTATGTGAGGATTTTATTAATAAATGCTGTGGATGTCTTCCCTTAGGTAGGACAAAGTTCTGGCGACACAAACAGCACCTTCAGTCAAGAGACTACTCCTAAGGTTGTTCACGTATCGGGGAGAAGAGAAGACTAGACTGCAACAGCAAAAGATGGTACATATTTTATTTCTACAGATTGAAAGACTGAGACATAGAGGAGGAAAGGCGTTCACTGAACCACTCAGCTTCTGGTGGAGCTGGAACAAAGCTTGGTATTCTGGCTTTCCACATAATGTCTTAACTACCAAGCTGGTCAGAGTTACATCCATCCTCTAATGAACTAGTCGTTCTTTAAAACTTTAGTAAACATAAGGATACAGAAGAAAGCTACCAATTTAAAACTCAAATAAATTTAGGAAATACCTAAATTCTGTCCCTTACTCATTTCTTGGCTAAAGGTGTTCATCCACATGTCATCAAAGTCCTTTGCTCAACACCAGGAAAATTAAGAAAAGCAGCCACTCCTCCTGGTACTTTTCAAATGCTAAACACATCTAACTTGTGTGATGATTGTTTTTCTAATGGTGGATGACCTTCCAGCTCAATCAACAGAATAACACCACTGCCACACCTGGGTGGGAATTGTCCAGCTCTGTGCTGCACTGGGGCAGACTCACCTTGAATATTGTGGACAGTTTTGGGCACCACAATATAAGAAAAATATTGAGCTATTAGAGAGTGTCCAAAGGAGGGCAACAAAGATAGTGAAGGGCCTTGAGGGAAAACTGTGTGAAGAGCAGCTGAGGTCACTTGGTCTGTTCAGCCTGGAGGAGACTGAGGCGAGACCTCACTGCAGTTACCACTTCCTCATCAGGGCAACAGAAGGGGCAGGCACTGATCTCCTCTCTGTGGTGACCAGTGACAGGCCCCGAGGGAATGGCCTTAAGTTGTATCAGGGGAGGTTTAGGTTGGATGTCAGGAAAAGGTTCTTCATCCAGAGGGTGGTTGGGCACTGGAACAGGCTCCCCAGGGCAGTGGTCACAGCAACAGCCTGACAGAAGCATTTGGACAATGCTCTCAGGCACATGTGTGATGCTTGGAGTGTCCTGTACAGGGCCAGGAGTTTGACTCGATCCTTCCAACTCAGAATAATCCATTATTCTATTACCCATCATGTTATCTTGTATTCGTACTAAAGCCAATGTTTCCATAACATTCGGCTGTTTGTAGGCTGATGTCCTTCAAGTATGTCTTTCTGGAATCTGACTGCTTCAGAAATTCAAAGGTTCAGAAGTTCAGACATTTCTATCATAGTGCCAGTGCCAGGCTAGTATCTAGAGTTTCTGGAACAATGGATTTTTTGTCAAGTTAATGAGAGGAATGTGAGTGAAAGAGAGACCATGTAGCTGTAAATACATTATTATCTCGTAATATTGAGATATTCCTAGCTCCATTTCAGAGGTGGTCTTTCTGAATATAGGTCAGAGTACTGATCTCAATAATACAATAACAGCGAGCCGGAATAAAAACAATTTAACCAAGTAAATTGTACAGTTCCAACAAAGGCCTTTGAGTGATAGTAACAAAAAATAAATCAGGCTGAAATATCACATCACAGAAGTTTGTAAAAGCTTAGGCCAGACTAAGCAATAATATGTATTAAGGTACTCTGTACCACTAATATGCCGAAATTTTTGCAGAATGCTAACTAAAAAAAGAGGAACCAAAAGCAAAACACATGTGGAATAGAGCAGAGGAGAATGCGGCACAAAGGTCAGACATAAAATTTCAAAATAATCCAGGAAAATAATGAAAGCAAACTGTTGTACAGCCTTTGACAATATCAAATGGTATCTGTGGAAGGAAAGGAAAATAAGGAATTTGGAGAATAAACTAAGAGCTGGGATTCAGAACAGCACAAATATGCAGACAAATTGGACCAGATGGCTCTTTTCTGTTTCTGTCATAACTTATGTTCTTGGAATCTGCAGAGCCTAAAACTGGTTTTGGAGACAAAAATTCCCCCTGTCTCAACTGATAGCCATTGATGCTTGTGGCTTTATTTGTTCCATTTCCTGTCCTCAGTAATTACAGGCCATAAAGGCACATCTCACCTTATGGCCTGTGTGGGAGGAATCGACTTCCAGAGATAATCATCTCAAATGTATAATGACAATAAAGAAAGGACTAGCCTAGGTCTGCAGGCTCAGGCCAGAACCAGTGACATTACCCCTGGATGATATGGCTGTCCCTACCGTGGATGGCATTTCCCAACTGGTTGCAGCAGTGATCGCTGTAATTATTGTTTGTGATGGGGAACGTCAACAACCAGTGATCACGCTGACTGGGTTTTCCTGGCTCACTGAACAGCTCTGAAATACATTTGAGTCAGTGACCAGAAATATTCTATATATCCTCACTTGGGGAGAAGCTGTGGACATGTCAGTACCATGGGGTACATATATCCTAGATGTCAGGTATATTCAGCTAAAAATTTTCCTATTTTGGTTCAGAAAAATAGCATAGGTCATCACCAAAGCTCCGAGATTGTCTCCTACAGGTTAAGAAAGACCCTTTTAGATATACACCTGTTGAAATGTTTCTGCATTTTGCTCAGCCAAAACATTTCCTGCAATTATGAATTAGAAGCTTCATATGGACTTTAGTGAAATTCTTTGGAAGTACAGGACAAGCACATAGCTGCTACCTATGCTATCCCTTAAAATACTGCCAATTTCTAAAAAAACACCAAGGGATTTGGTGACTTTTACCCAGATGCCAAATATCTGGTTCATCAGATAAAAGCTTTCCCCTGTGAGAAAATCATTAATATAACAATTGTCATGTGTGTTTCCCTGGGCTCATGTGAGCTCCTTGACATGTTTCCTCTATGAGAAAGAGAAGAACATTCTCCTGCTAGGGTGGAGAAAGGTGGGCAGGAAGGAGCTCTCCTATGCAATACCATGGTCTTTTTGCACTGTGAAATAATGTTATGAAAGTAAATTATGTGCCTGTGTGCCATCCAAACTTGTCAAGTTTGACTCCCACATGCACAGCCAGCTGTCTCCTGTGCACGCTAAGAACATCACCCCAGAACCCAGGGTATTTGGCATCTAGATGTTGTAGTGACATCCCTGTGGATGAGAATTACTGACATGTGTAATAAGTATTACCATTTAGGGCAGTGCTTTATCTCCTCATTGTTACACTAAGACACCTAATAGTGGATTACAGCATGTAAGAACTAAATCCTATTGCATTTCAGACTTTTCTGTGAGATCTGTTAAATGAAAAAGTAGATGAGTTTATCCTCTGTTAAGCAGGTACATTTATAATTCTGTCTGAGGAAGATCACGAACAACAAGAAGAAGAAAAATGAGGATGAGAAAAAGCTGTTGGAATATATATTCTCCTACCTTAAATGAATACATTCCTGGTAATGCCTGTTAGAGTAAAATCTTTTCCATGAGTGCAGAATTTGGTGAATGGGTTGAAAGCATGTACAGTCTGAAGACCTTGCATCAGGAACAAGCTCCATTTGCTCATGACTATTTAAAACCAGAATTTGCATAATGAAATAGCAGGGGTTGGGAAGAAGGGAAATAAATTGCATACATAAGCAAGTATATATGTACATGTGTGTGTGTATGTGTCCTTCATGGTTAGTATTACTCTATTAAATTATCGCTTGTGAAATTATTTCTGTATTTAAAGATGCCTTTGAGAAATAAAATTATAAAGTATCATAAATTCATTCATTAAATGAGTGAAAACAGATGAGAATTTTGCAAATATCTTGTTGTGCCAATTTTCCTTTTGTGCCTCCAAAATTCTATTAGTAACTGTAATCAAAAGGGCTGAGGAACATGGGCTTCATTTTATCATTATTTTCCACTAGGACATTCCCCTTGTAAAGGAAAATGACACTTTTCACATTCTACGCTCTAGCTGCAAAGCAATCTTTAATTGGCACTTATGCACTATCAAAACTGATATGACACCTTATGAGCAGCAGGCATTATGCCATCTAGACAGATGGGTATGAGCATAGGTTCAAGGCATGCCAGAGAACAATGTGTGCATCAGGGTTGTGTAGAACAGCCAGACTCCTCCCCAGAGATACTGAAAGGGCAGTCTGTGCAGATTATCAGCACTTTTGTGAGGTTGGGGTATGCTATCACCATTCCAGTGTGGCCTGCATTAAGAATGAAAATGCAAAAATTTCTTTTGAAGCCATTTTAAGTGAGTTTTTTGCTATCTGAACGAATGTTGAGGGGAGAAAAAAGATTTTTTCCCCTTTTGGCACTTTGCTGGAACCTCTCAATTAGTCTCATCCAAAATGTTTCAGCAGAGCTGTCGAGTTTCCTGCCAGAAGCCAATGTGTGACCTTCCATTAACTTGTATACCCTGAATACCCTTTTAGTGTCATGGGTCTTATTTACATTTTGCACAATGGTAGACTCTATTTAATCTGTTACTCAAAGTAAATGGGGATGAAAAATTACCTTCTTTGTTTGTCACTAAATAGTTCTCAATTAACACTGAACTGCAAATGAGGAAATAATGGGTCTCTTTGAGGAAACCATATGCTTTGTACTTTAAAGTAGTTGTGGTAACATTGGTAGAATAGTTAATGCACAATGAATGCCATCTGCTGACTAATACAGAGTATTTACAAAGGCAAATAGTCCAGATAACTGCTCTTCTTAAATGACTATACAACCTAATAGGATATTGTTTGGACAATTATCTGAATCGAGACCAACTCTTTCCTTCGTTCTTCCCCTCCTACAGCTGTTGTTATGCAGAATGCTTATGCAGAACACCACTGATGGTTGTAAGAAACCATCCCGTCCCTCTGTGGAAAAGAAAAAATAATGGAAAACATCACACAGCAATCCTGGCACATTCAAAATTGGCCTGCAGTCTTAAATGTGGTGGGTAGAAAGGCTGTGTTGGGAAACTGATGAAAAAGAAGATACTGTGTGGATGCTGTTAAAAGCCTGAGCAGAAAAACCCAAGAATATTAACTGCAGTTTTCAGACAGAGAGAAAGCTTTCTCACGGTTTGTGGTGTTGTTTATAAGATCTGTAGAATTCAGGAATGTAAACACCTGTGCAGCTGTGCATTTCCATAAAGAGGTTGGACCTTTGTTGTTATCCCTAATTAACCAGTAGGTTTAAGAGGGTGTTAATGTTCTTAGCCAATAATATGATATTTAAGTCTGTGTGTATAAAAGATGCGGGACTTTGAATAAAAGTATCAGTTGAAACATCTCTAGATGGACGAGTGCCTCTGACTTCTTTATGCCACATCCCGGAGAAAACAACAACAATACTGAGCTCTGCTTACTCAGTGCAGTGGACATGGAAACAGGCACCAGCAGCACAGCAAGGATGTAGGGTTAGTTAGTTGTCCAGGGAGCAGGGTATGTTTCCTGAAAAAAATTAATAGAATTCATTGGCTTGCACAGTGCCTGGAATTTCACTGAGAGAAGATATTGCTGCCTGATGTTTGCTTTCCACTTGAAGCGTTCAGAGTAGCAGGACCTTGTGTACATTGAGGACTGCATAAAAAATGTTGGAATCCATCATTGCTTTCTCACTCTGGCAAGCACAGCTTGCTTTCCTTTGGTATTTGATCTTATCAGAAGAAACCAGACTAATGTCTGCAGGATTATGAATGCTCTTAAATGATTTCCACTTATGGGCAAAATCATGCAACAATATATGAGAAATAATTAAAGGTGAACTAGACCTGCTTGTCATCTGCTTTGCTATAGCCTGCAAAGCATTTGGTTGAAATTCGCATTGTACCCCAGGCTCAACGAAGCAAGATGCCTTTCTGCTGGTTTGTCTCTCTCCAAATCATGCTGAACTCAGTTATCTTTTATTATGTCAGCAATAAAGGATGCCAAGTGAATACAAACACTTTGGGTAGATAGCTTGTGCTACCAATCCCTCCATGTGTTTTGCCTGCAAAGAAGCCATGCCCTTGAAGACATTTAAAGCCACATAATTTTACACAGGGAAAATTGCTTATTTGCTGCTTCAGGAAGATCTTTATGATATTGCATAGCTAGAAGCTCTCTGTTCAAAAGTCTGGGTTGCTTCTCCAGAGACAGACTCCTGCTACGAAGCAATGAATGGCTCCCAGTATCTTTCCCTCAAAGTCAAGAGCTCAGAGCCTATTTATCTATTCCAAAGACTTGTGTTCCACCTTGAATCGGCAGATTTTTAGAGGTTCCAAGCTGGGAACTTACACAAGGAACACCTTGTGTTGTCATCTTTGGAAGTGGTAGCACATGAAACTAAAAGACAATCTTCCAGATAAAAGTCCTGTCCATTCCTGACAATATTTTCCCATGTAATTGTATAAACAATATTATAACAATTATAAAAAAATAGATCTATGATATCCATCCATAAGAATTTATAGGTGTCTTCCAAGTTCTCCATAGCACTCATTCCTCTGAACCTTTTGATTACAAGAGAATTCAGGGATGACTTCTTTGCAGAGACAGAATCACGTCATTCAGTGATACAACATCCAATATTTTTTCTTCGAGTGGGGTGGATAGAATACTGACAGCAATTTCAATTCTGAAGTTTCTATTTTATGGCATAGTTAGGAAGAAGAAAGCCTCACACTAATCTTTACCTCTGCCCCTCCAGTCCAGTTTAGACCATTGTGGTGGGTTGATCCCAGCCAGGAGCTGTACACTCACAGCTACTCACTCACTTTACCTCCTCTATGGGCATGAAGGAACAGGAACAAATGAATAGCTGGCTTTTGATTTCATAAGGAGTAAATCAATTTGGGCTTTGAAGTCAAAATCAATCTCTGCCTCAAATTCATTTCTGTCTAGGCTGCTATTTTGTGACAAAAGCACCAAAATATATAAATTCTAAGATTCAGTCCTACAAGACTATAAAGTAGGTATAAAGTAGAAATTAACAGTTTTTTTGAAAAGGTCTAAAAAATAATATATCTTAGGTTCATCAATTAATAGCCACTATTTCCCAATGCTACATCTATGGAGAGAAGTACACATCTGCAGAGTGTATCTGAAAAATGTAGGGAAGACCTTGACACATAGGAGTCCTGAGGCACCTGAAAGACTCCCTTTTTCTCTCCACTGACCATGACTCAAGTGAGGCTCCTAAGCTGCATAGCTAAGTATAGACAGGTCCTAATGAAAGTCATACTTTCTTTCCTCCCCCTTTCATTTGAACCTGATCAAACCCTTTGGCAGCTCTGTATTCCCATCTGTGATGTTTCATGTCAGAACTCATTTGAAAAACTGTCCCTGGAGCCCAAGACTGGTCACGAGTCTCTTATGAAATTGATTAGCCAAAGCTAAAAGTATTCCACAGAGCCACACTGGGATATTGCTCAGTATCTCTTACACAAACATGTTTACATTGATGCTGAGCATTTTGACAATTCCATGTTAGTCCAACAGATTTACAGTCTTGAATCACTTAGCAGCATCTGGTTTTAGGAAAGAAATTAACATCAACAAACAAACTGATATTTTCAAAAGTATTAATACTTTTTATTCAATTTAATTAGCTCAAAATGAACACCATGCATTATGGAGCTGTAAAGTACCAACAATCCTGATCATTTGGTGTATAATGACATTGTTACTCTAAAATTTTGTCCCAGCCATGAGATTTGCTTTTGTCTCTATTGGTGACTGAAGGGAGAACCAGTCTCAGTAGAGAAAAACTGCCTGCTTTTTGAACTGACTTTGAACTTATCCACAGCCTGCTTCAGAATAAGTTTATATACAATATGATCTTAGTTACAGTGGAGTAATTATAGTGATTTTCTACTGCCTGTGTCAATATATACCCATCTATACACACTAATAAAACTAAGATCAGAATCTGGACCCTAAAATCTATTTTTGCAGAATCACATTCCTCTTTTGAAAACAGTTTCCAGTCCTTCAAAGACTTCAGAGGGAGAAGACTCCATTGGCTTCTCCCCAGTGTTTCTCTGAAGTGCTATAGGTGCAATCCTGTTTCCAGGGAACGTAAAAAAAGACACAAAACATGTAGAAATATTTCCATTTGTCCTTTCAAGATCCTTTGCCATATCTTGCGTAGTTCGTTGGATTTTTTACATAACAATACCAATGATTTAAAAACCACATCTGTTTTCAAGAGGGAGAAAAAATAGAGGGGCAACAAGGGACAGGAAGGAGTTTAGTCTAGATAATGGTGAGCCAGTAAACTCCAGTTAGGGAATGTCTTTCCTGTCCTCACTCCCCACAACCTGTACTTGGTTCGCACCACACTCAGTGAGAATTTTAAAAGTGATTTTTAGGAGTTTTTTCCCCCCTATTGGTGATGGGGAATTTTTATTCAGTGACTGTAGTAACCAGGAGGCTGAATTCCACCCTAATGGTAATAGCTTCTTTCAGCTGAACAGTGTCAGGCACTCAAAGAGTAGCAGAGAATTTGAAGATTTGGTCAGATATTGGTACCAGTAAATATTTAGAGTGATCCCTAGAGTTTGAGATACATCATGTGCAACAAGTAGAACTTTACAGAGCAATGGAGAGCTGGGGAGGAACATGTGAGTGTATATGTGCTTGATGGAAAATCTTCCTCTTTAAGTCATTGAAAAAACTCTATTTGGTTTCCACGGAGCCTACTATTCACTCTAAGGTTCCTCCTTTAAAAAAAATACTAACGAAGAAAATATTAGTTCAGGGACAGTTGGAGCAGTTCTGTGGCTTTAACATCAAAGCTCCGTCAGCTTCATTCTCCCTGTCCCCCATGTGACGCAGCTCTGGGCTGCCCGGTAGCCAGGCCACACCGAGGGTGAACGTCCCCGAGAGGTTCACAAAAAGGCAGCAGCTCACTGGCCCACAGCAGCAAAGGCAGAGATTGTAATCCAGAGGCGTCAGCAAGGACAGAGAGGTAAAGGAGGCCCTTTGGCTCAGGGTTTGAACACAGCTTTATTCCCTACCAAGGCTGGAGCCAAAGAGAGCTCCCACAGCCTCGGCAGGGCTTCTACCAGGGGGGTGGATCCCAGGGCAGGGTACAAACCTCGAGCCAGTCAGAAGACAACCAGGGTGGGATCTCAGGGGATGGCAACTGCTAAGCCAATAGGGTGACCACAGGGGAGGAACATATTTGAATCATCCCAACAGGGAGACAGGGAGAGGAGAATTCTCCAGAGGGTAGGCACGGGGAAGGGAAGGATTGACACCTCAGGGGTGGATACAATTCAGGTAAGGGGTGGTGGAGCAGGGTATGATGGACACAGGTGGAACCAAGTACCTGGGGGAAGCAGGAATGAACCAACTGATACAGAAAAGACTAACAACAAACCATAAAACCCACCACAACACCCATGTTGGGTTTGTTCTCTCACGTTTTCCATCTGTCCCCAAGGGAACATTGACAGCTTTCTTGTCTGTCTTACATTGGGAACAGGAATCATAAATTATTCTTCATTCTTGCTTTATTCTTCCTTATACTTCCCTCTATTGTTCTCTGAGGAGTTTTAAGCCATTTAATTTCTGTATGCCCAGGTGCACCAATCAAATGATTTACCTTCCAAATGTGTTTCATCCATCTACACCACTCCTATTAAACATCATCCTTCTGATTAGCTATATTCATTAAGTTTGGCTCTCACTCATGTGGAAAAGTTTGTCATCTGTGTTCTGTATTTGATATAAACTAACACTTTCCCAGAACATATTCCTGAAATCCATTTTTCTTGTTTTCCTTTATACTCTACAAAGTTAATTGAATTTCATCAGCAGTTTTTCTTCTATCATAAAACTGTTTAACACATCCCAATCCATCTCAGGCATATGATAATTTTAGCAGCATAAGCTCACATAAAGTTGCTTTACATTGCATTTCAGGTGTGTCGGAGCGAAGTCAAAAGGGATTACATGCACTGTTCTGTCATGAGAAAAAAATTCCTTTCAGGTGAGGGTGGCACACTGCATTGAAAAGTGCACAAGCACTGGCACTGGCAAAGCTGCGTCAGAAACCCTGCCAAAAATTTATCAAAACAGAAAAATGGACAGCCTTAAATGTACAGAAGGAGAGCATCTGTGTTAGACAAATAGTATTTTGATATGTAATGCTTACTTTTTTAAATTAATTATTTCTCTGAATATTTAGAATATTTTAGCAATATATTATTCATGTGGTATTTTGTCAGGTCTTTCCAGAATACTAGATTAACTCTGGTTTTCTTCCCATCCCCTTTTCCTATGCACCCATATAGTATATTGCCTCTGAAAATTCTAGCATTTATAGTGCCATGTTTTAGTCTTGCTTTAAACTATCACAAATTGTGGCTATTCCTATCAGCTTCTAAATTTGTCTTAGTTAACATCCAAGTAATTTCAACAGGAGACAAGGTCTTAAAAGAGAATCGTTCCAGCTACCGTCATCAAAGAAAACAAATGAGGACAGAAAGATGTTGGGGAAAGTTTAAATGATCTTTATGCAGAGATCAAAAAAGCATTCTTCTAACACAAATCTAAAAAAAAAAACACCCTGAGATATAACTTCGGTAGAAAGATTAATGACATGATGTCATGCACACATCTGAAATGCAATCTGAAAAATGCACGCAGTTTAGGGTATTTTTTCAGACAAATTGAGGTAAATATATTTACTGAACAGAATTTGGGTTAAACTGTCATCAGCTAAACTCCAAACATGGCTCTTCCCATTCTAAAGAAAGATGGGATACAAGCTTACATCTAATCTCACAAGATGTTTAATTAACCTTGCTGATGAAAACATGAAACATGATTAACAACTTCAAAACACACCACTAAACACTGTCCTGTAGGAGCTTTCAGTGTGAAAGCTCTAAGTTGTTCAGGTGCTTTGAACTCAGAGCAAATGAGGTAAAGTCTGTATCAGTAAAAGGACTCTGCCTTCATTAATCACACTGTCCAGTGCCTACTTTTCAGGGGCAACATCTGTGTACCAGCCAACACAGAATCTAGCTGTACCATATTAATAAGAAGAAAACTACAAGACCATGCAAGAGTAGGTCGGTCACTTGTGGACACTGACCTCTTTTTACTATTGTTGACAAATTCACTGTTATATGAAAAAAAACTGTCTAAAGATGTAGGCTTGAGTTCCAGCTCTTTCTGCTAAAGAATGACTCCAGGATAGGAATTCCTTTTTCTCACATGACATATCTCAACAATATTAGCAACAGACACGTGCAGATAGTGTCTCAAAAGTGACCTAAGAATCTGTCTCTCTCAAAAATATCCCAATTTCTATGTATAGACACATGGAAATGCCTGAGACCAACACTTGGCTTTTCTTACTGATGCTTGGATTCAGCCACCAACTGGACACATACAGTTTAGGTGTCTAAATCTAGGTACATACACGTGCACTGAGTAATCTGCTTCAATGGCCAGCAGACATCTGGGACTGGACACAGTTGCCAACACAGAAGCAGCTGCTGCCACTGAGCCACCCTCCTGCCCAGCACACCCGGCAGAGAGCAGGAGGCCCAGAAAGTCCTGTGCCATACCTGCCGGTCTTGTAAGGATGTCTTTGATACCCCTGATGTCACCACTTACTCAACTGTGGGCAGTTAAACCCCTGTTCAGTACAGGCAGAGGGCTTAGAAAAGCCTTCCATGTTCCCAGCTGTAGCTGTTAACTGCACAGTTCAGGCTCCGGGGCCTGCGTAGGACGAGGGGCTTGACTCAGGGGTGACTTGCCCAAGCACATATTCCCAGAGCCATCCAGGTGTCCTGGGGTTTCTGACACCCCTGCATGACACGGACACAGAGCATGCAGGACCTGCAGAAGATCTTTGCCCTCTGCAGCCCTAGTTAAGTGCCAGGCTAGACTCCTCTGGGAACTTTTTGTGGAGGACTAAGTCTCCAGGGTCTGTTTTATTCTGCTGATTTGTTGGGGCAAATTGTCATAGCATGAAAAACATCAGAATATGCTGAAAGCAAATGATATACTGGCTGGATTAATCAGACACTGAGACCCATTTAGTGACAGTATTTTTTCTTTCCCTTTGAAACTGGGGTTTTCCTTGACCAGTGATACAACTGATACGAGTGAAGAATATCAGGTTCACAATGTTATGAGCAAGAGAAAAATCAGCAACTTTGTAACATCCATAATGCAAGAAACCCAGTTAAATTATTTTGATAGCTCAAGCAGGAATGTTGAATTTACCAAGCCAAATTAAATTCAGTGTTTACTTGCTTGAATTGAGAAGTTATAAATCATTGCTTTGGCAACCATCCCAGATAGCAATACGTTATGAGTATTAAAAGAGGATTAGATTATAAACTCTTTTTAATAAACTAAATATTTTCCTTATGTCAAAAATTCCAGTAAGCAGTGTCCAAAATAACTGGAATTTCCTAGCAACATTACACTAAGTTAACAACCTTTGCACCACATGTAACCTTCCTTACAAGTGACCAATTTTGTAGGTATTTATCCAAGTGGGTATTCATCTTGAAGTATAAATTGAAACAGATGTCAGTGAACAAATGCAGTCTTATTTTCTGGCATGTTCACAGCAGCAAGCTTGAGAAAAGGCAACACTTGCAGAATCAGAAACACGGTGTTTGCTGGTATATTCACCAGGTGTTCTGAGAGTTTCTTCTTACTGTCCTGACTGAGCTAAAATCACTTAATCTTCCACTAGCAGACACAAATATGAGTAATGCCTCTGAGACTGACAAAGGGAAGAGTTAATGTAAAGGTCAGATAACAAAGAGCAAGACACCACCTGGAATACAGAGTAAAAAACCAAGTTGCATCTCTCTTGACTTCAAAATGAATCCATCAAGGAAAGTAATGATACAGTTCCCAAGAGCAACATGCAAATCAGGGGATTAATCTCTAGCAAAATGTTTTATGTTATGGAAACTCACAAATAGACTTGATTCAGTGACAGTAAATCAAACATGTTGGATACTTCGGTTTGACTGATGAGTATACATGCCACTGGCAGTGGGGTGATGACATACACAGGATTGCAATAAAATACACTCACTGGCACTTCAGCAGCCATTGCTCAGTCACACTAAAGGGAAAAAAAGAAAAAGAAAGCTTGAGGCAAAAATGCAGTCCAGATAATAAGGATATATTTTTCTTCTCTGCTTTGTCCCTGCTACTCTTTTTTGCTGATCAGGGAATTAGCAACTTATAAAGATGGGTGAAAAAAGAATATTAAACTCTGTCTACAAGGCTTTTCTGCTGTTATTTTTTGTGCTATTAGTGACTTCTTGCAGCTAATGCATACCTCCATAATAACTTCGGTATATTGTCTGCAAGTCTTTTCTCATCCTTACTCAGCTCTCAAGCTCTAGTGTATCTGACTCCTACCTTCCCACTCCCTATTAAAGCAGTGGTTAAGGTAGAAAGGGGCAGTCATTAGTGATATTTACTGTTAATGGAGGAGAGGCAATTGCCAGGGACAGTCAGAAGAAGATGAAGCTCCCCTGAATCACACTCTGGTATAGTTTGTGTCTTTCCACATGGGGAGTCTAAGGCCAGGTTATTCCATGCTACATCAGCCTAATTGCTTGGCTCACCAGCACCAGACTCTACCAGCTACCAGGCTCCTTCAGCACATGCCAGAGCTCACAACAACAGAAACATCTGTGCCACTAAAGCCACAACAAGAGCTACAGCAGAGCATCCTGGTGTCTGCATGGATTGAGAAGTGACTTGGATATGTGCTGGAAAGTATGACTTCAGACCTTTATACCTGAGGTAACTTTAGACCTCACAGCTGGATGAAATCTGCCCGATCTTGCCAGTGGCTGAGATAAAGAGGGTTCGCTACTAGCAGGAGAGGGCAGGAAGGAGGCAAAAAGGAACACCTGAGCTGTAGAGGAATAGGTTCTATCAGAGCCTTAGCGCACTTCAGGCCAACAAGAGATCTTTTTATCATAAGGTGAAAGAGATCCATGAGAAAACTGTACCAAAATAAGAGACACCATATTTATATATGTTTTAATTGTTTAGTTTAGGGGAAAAAAAAAAAAAAAAAAAAAAAAAAAAAAAGAGGTAAAAGAGAAAGTATTTGTGATAAACAGTTTGAGCTTTTAATGAGAGTGAAAAGTCTGAGAAGAAGGTGGACAAGTCCAAACCCCACCATATTCTGGATAAATATGGGATCCAGAGCAGTGAAAAAGAGCTCCAGACCTGATTATCTGATCATTAGCCATATGAGTCATATCAAGTTTGTGCTGGCTCCCACTCAGCCTTCTCAGCATCTGTTATGGGTGCAGATGGAAGCCTGTGAGCTTCCAGAGACATAGTGGAGGCTGTTTCCTATGGCAGGGATCAGGCTACTTGGCTTTCCAAGTGCTCTTGTGCTAATGATGCTGCCAAGTAATAGTCCAGCAAAACTTCCACTATGGCAACTAGTTAGGATGTTTATTCACTGATGTTTCAAAGGCTCTGCTCTTCATCACCAGACTAGGCTTGTTGTTAATGAGCAGATTAACTGATATTCCTGGGTATCCTGTTTCTCCTTACTATATTGACTCCTATAATGACTCTGAACCACTTTGTCATTCCCAGAGGTTCAGAACAGACACATGTTGGGATTACCTGGCAAGATTTTGGCAGCTGGAGGACTGCAGGTGTTGCCTCTGTGAGACAAAAGTGGAGACTAGCTTGTGCTGGACACACAGATCCAGCCAGCTGCAAGGGACACCCCAGGACATGGGTGAGCTCATTAGAAAGGAGGGGGAGGTGGTGCTCCAGGCCCCAGAGCAGGGGTTCCCCTGCAGCCTGTGGAGGACCATGGTGGAGCAGGTGTCACACTGCAGCCCCTGGATGTGTCCAGAGGAAGCTGCAGCAGGTGGATGTGTTCTGAAGGAAGCTGCAGCCTTTAGAGAGCAGAGACCTGGCAGAAACTGTGGCCTCTGGAGCGGAGTCCACACAGGAGCAGGTTTTGTGGACCTGTGGCCTGTGGGGATCCCACACTAGAGCAATCCATTCCTGAAGGACTGCACACCATGAAAAGGACCCACACTGGAGCAATTCTTCAAGAACTGCATCCTGTGGGAAGGAGTCACATTGGAGCAGTTCATAAGGAGCAGATACCATGGCAGGGACCCCACATTGGAGCAAGGGAAGTGTGAGGAGGTATTAACAATAGACAAGGCATTGTGGACTGTCTACCATTCCCATTCCCCATCCCAATGCTCACAGGGGGAGAGGGTAGAAGAGTCAGGAATGAAGGAGTAGAGTCTGGGAAGAATGGGATTCATGGAGGGAAGATGTTTTAGTTTTTTATCTTTGATTTTCATAATTCTACTCTATTTTTAATTGGCAATAAGTTAAATTAATCTTTCTCAATTCAAGCCTGTTTTGCCCATGACAGTAATTGGTAAGCAATCTCCCCAAGAAATTTTTCATCTTATTTTCTTACCCTGTCCTGCTGCAGAGGAGGGCTGAGAGAGCACTGATGGGCATGAGGCAATCAGCCAAGTTTAACCCACCCCAATGAGGATTAGCTGATTCAGTTATCAAGACCAGATAATGGGAGAAGCACTGGCTTTAACTCAGAAAACTCCTGGGGAAAGAAAACAGTGAGTTGTATTCTTTCCCCAGAAAGGGTCAGTGGTCACGTTGGTTGCAGCTCCCAGGCCCTACAGGGAAGAGAGATCAGTAATTGGGGACATTATGTAGGAGCTGTCTTGAATGATCCAAAACTTTTCTGGTTATGCTTATTTTAAAGTTTGTTAAGCAATAGGAAGATCAGTGCCCCAGAAATACTGGTGTTTCAGAAGGATATTTTGATGACAGAAGTTACTGTAGGACTGTAGGCATATAAGGCAGCCTATGGTTTTGTTAACAGGCAACTTGTACTGCATTAATGTGTTCAATTAGTAAAAGGCTAGATGAGGCAAGAATGAGATTTTACCACCTCATGTTCTCATGAAATACTGGTGAAGTCAGGGTGTGCTGATGACCAATTTTTTAAGATGTTTGCAAGATCTAACTTTGATAATGATAAGGTAAACTAGTGTAATGGTATAGTAATGTATAAAAATTGTTAATAGAAATGCAAGTAAAAGGAAGAGAAGTCTGAGATATATGAAAGTATTCATGTTTTACAGGGTATGTGAAAGCAGATCAAAATCTTTAGCAAGTCCTCCAAGCCTCCTTAGAAAGACCTCTTCTGATAGAAAATGGAGAAGGCACAAAATAGCACCTTAACTCAGGTTATCTTCCAGCTCAGACCAACATCCAAGTCCCCATCTTTAACTGGATAATCTTTGGAAAATCTTGTCTAATTAAGTAGTGCCACCAATGATTCATTTATGATCTTTATTTTTCATTTCTCAAGTTTACCCCAAGTGTGATTTTAATGCCTCTGCCAGGATATACAAGAGTTTGCTGGTAAAAGCTGTAAGAACTTGCTAGCCATAACATTGTGTTGAGATTTTCAATGTGTAAGCACTGTTTCAAATATGCCAGGCAAATCTTTCTTCAGCTGGGCACAGCTGTGAGTCCTAAGGTGAGCTGGAGGCAAGCAGGAAAAATGCCTCCCTGCCATATTTTTAAAGACCAGTCCAGTGAGCAGGTGCTTGAAGGACAGCTGCATGTGAGCCAGCTGAAGGACAGTGCCTGTCCCTCCTGCACTGCTGGAGCAAAGGAGAAAGAGGAGAGATAATCTGTATGTGAGGGCTGCTTAGATCCATATGTCCTGACTGCCTTGGGGAGGAAACAATCCATTGTAGGAGAGCAGATATAGATCCAGAGTGAGAACAGCAAATTAAAACTTTCTCTTTTCACACACTATTAGCAAGATTTCTTCTTTTGTATGAGTGCCAAGAGATCGTTGCTGGGTGAGCCATGTACATTTTCTAGCTGTATCCAGCTACCCATAGCCTGCTCTCCACTCAGCTCCTCAGGAGACTGTTATTACAATCATGTAGCTGCCATAATTGTGAGCCTTTATCTTTCCTCTCTGATAAAGGCAGTCCCGAGGGCAGCCAGCAGCACTACCCAGTCCACCTCCCACCTGCAGCTGTCCACACAAGGGCTTCAGTGCCTGGGGTAGCTGGGGGACAGCCTTGTGCATCTGTCCCTGGCAGCTCACTAACCTACCAGGAAATTGCAGGAACAAACTCCCCGGGCTACATTTCAGCCTGCACCCTTGCCCACAGCCATGACAGAGCATGCACAGTACTTGGTCTTGAGGGTGTCTTTATTACAGCTGCAACAGGAACTGGACAGAGCCAATCCATCTTGCATTTGTGGATGTCTTTTGCTTGTGGGGATAAAAATGTGATGTTATTATAGCTGCTGTTCTTTGCCCCGCTGTGTTTTTATGGGAACATAAGGACAGATGTACTGGGGTGAGTTAGCTCTATAAACCAAACAACTTGTGTTTAACTGTGACCAGTCACGCCATCCTTCCATATATCTGCTCTTCTAATGTTCCTTGTTCTGTGGTTTTTATACGGTTTTTTTCCACACCATGTTCCTCTTTCAAGTATGCTTAGTGCTGATGGAACAACAGGAAAAAAACCCAAAGTGATGATTTTCACAAAATCTGGCAAAGTTGTTGAAAAAAGATACTGAAATTTCAGAACTCAGTGTCACAAAGTTGCTAGATAATTGTATTTCATACCAGCATAAAGGCTAAGTTATATCACTTTGTGCTGGTTCTCTCTGTGTGGAGACTAATGGATCTTATGGGTCGTTGTAAACATCCAACAGGCAACTCATAAAAGTGCTGTGTAATGTTTAGTAAGTAAACAAGGATCAGATTTAACAGCTGAGAAAATACAAGGATTCTTTTTATTAAATAAATGCATGAAGATTCTGTTCAGTTTGAGTCTGCTGGGGCTTCTGGAAAGATTTAATTCCTATTGGACCCATTCAAATCATCAGCAGAGGATTTGCCTGCTCTAATCTTATTTGAGCAGTGATGTTAACACTCTTTCTTTAGTTGAAAACAGCTAAAGAAGGTAAAGGCTGAAATTACACGAAATGCAAGTGATTAGTAGATATTGCAACACTTAAAAAGTATTTTTTAATGATAGTGATATTTTATTCTTACATGCATGCATGTTTCTGCCTTTTGAGGGTTCTTGTCCTAAGAAAGGTATAGAAAGGAATGACCTGGGTTTTTAAACACCATTTTATAGCTGAATGCCAATTTATATATGCTTATGACCAGTGCTAAATTACATCTAGTGAGCTCCATATTTTATGTGCATATACATGTGTTCATTTAAAATGTTGTTCAACTTTAGCTGTAAATTCATGCTAAATTTCTAGGTATTCCTGATTTGGACTGCCAGAAAAAATTACTTTATAATAGTAATGCTATAGCAGATTTTCTATGTGTAAAAATCACCATAGCTCCTTTTTGATTCTGCTTAATCTGCACTTGTTTTGGCTGATAGAGGCTAGTGTTTGGCCCGTTAAGAATGTTTAGTTACACACCTTATTGTTCTTCATTATGTCATGATTGGTTAACATTCATACAAGTGTTTTCTACCAAACCAAGAATATCCCATTTTCTTCTGAGCAAGCCATAATACATCTTTCTGTTGCCGAGATTAAGACATGGTAAGACCATTAAAAGGGAAATAAATAATTTTCTTTATAACTTAAAGACTGGAAATCCACACTGTTCCAATTAAGATTCATTGATTAGGATGACTACACCAGTCTTTATCACACAAAAGAATAAACTAGGCTGAGTTGCTGACAAAGCAGAGAGCATGTGACTGTTCTCTAAGAGTATTTGGAGTAGCTACATGCAAAAGCACACCTCTGAAAAACTGTGATATGCCCTTGAGTAGCTAAATCCTTGAATGGATCTCAAATATCTTCTGCCTTCTGTATTCCAGTATTTCTTTTGCACAGACCATGCCTGGCTTCAAAAGTCACAAACCTTGCTCTCTGCTAAACAGAGCACCATTTGTTTACAGACCAAAACCAGAGCTATGCATAGTTAATGCTATGAGTCCCACAGCACTGTGAACTTAGGTACATCTTTGTTCAGCAATTGTAACACCTGAACACTGTCATCTTTATTTTGGCCTCTCATCAGGTTAAGGAATATGTCTGAGCTAATGTTAGGCTGTCTGTTTGTACCAAATAGACTCCATCTGTTCCTTCAGAGGCTGTGATTAGTAGTTATCCTCAGTGGCTGAGAAATCATGCTCCTGCAGTGGTGCCTTTGGCTTTTGCCTCTGTCCAATACATCTGTCAAACCACTTTTTGAACAAGAAAGCATTGTCAAAAATTGAGGTGCTGTCTGAGTCTGCCAGGTGTAGCAAGTGTTATTTTCAGCAAGATGCAGACTCAAAACAGGCACAACATTTTTAAAGACAGTTATGTTTGGAAATGTAGAGACAGTAGTGGGAAAACAGCAGGAACAAATGTAATTCGACAGCTGAATAGGATTGAAAAAAATCTGCTTTTGATTTTATGACTGTTGTTTATCATTCTCTCTTTCACTTTGGTCAGGAATCACCCTTGAGAGGTTAGTGTAAAGAACTAACATTTGAGAGGAAAAAGCCTTATTTCCCTTCTGCAGATATGTGTCATGATACTTCCTAGTTTCCAGATTTGCCTTTATGTAAAAGGTCTGACTCAGGATGGGAAAACAGCAGTGTATGGAAAGGAACAGGGAGGAATATCTAACGGACTATTAATACTTCCTCTTTAAACATTTGATATACTGAACTTCTTGTAACTTGGGTTCAAGTTTCTTAGCAAAAGTTCTTACTTTACCTCCAGTGAATTTGAATATCCAAATGTAAACTCTGACATTTTTCATTAATTTAAAGTCCAGCTATATATTGCCTGTTGTTTTTAATTCATTAGAGCAATTTGAAACTGATAGTGCCTAAGGATTTAATTTTTAATTTATGTTAATTTACTTGAGAAAATACACTGCCTCAAGATTCTTCAGTTTACTTGCAGTTCCCTTTTTTAACTGTAAATTTTACTGATTTTCATGTACATATATCACCCTGCATATGAACTGGCCATTTACCCCAAAAATAAATATAAAAACCAAATGTTACCAAAAATAAATACTCATATAAGACATTTTTTCTAAAGCACAAGCATTTGAAAATTTAAACCTTTCACTATGCCCTTCAGTAAATTTCTAGTTCTATCAAATATTTATATAAAGGTTGAATCAAGCACAGTCGAGGGCTTTACAATTATAAAAATATGCAGCAACCACCTGGTGTTGAAATTGGGAATATTATTTTCATTATTATTATTATTATTATGTAATTTCATCAGTGACAGTCCTTTTGGTGTTTAACACCAATACAGCTTTCCAAGTCTGAAACAAACATCTTGAATATTTTCCAGAAAACAATAGGAAGTTCATTCATCTGGGAGAGAACTGAGATAATATTTTACATCTAATATGATTAAGTAAATAAGCAGCTGTGATTTCTATGAGTCGTAACATTTTCTTAGGCTTCAGGGTTAGCCCAGTGGAGAGCAGATGGCTGTGCTCTGATCTTAAGGGAGCTTAGATAATTGCAATGGTAAAATAATATTTTGAGAGGGCTGTTAATAAGTTCCTAGCCTGACGCAAATGTAAGATGGCACGCTTGGATGATTTGTGCCATGTGAGATCCCCAAGTCATGAAAGGATTCAAAAACTCAAGCTCCAGGGCTTTGAAATGAGAAAAGGAAAAAAAAGTCCTACTACTGGGCAGGAAAAAACATCTTGCCAGAACCTGTGTCTCTCTGCTTCACCTCTCAGCTGAAAATCTACCTGGTATTACAGATCTCTTGCTCCCCTTCACATCCTGGAATCTAAGGAACAGTGTGATAAGAGAGGTGTTGCATTTCGTTTCCATAAAGGTGGGACCATGATCTTTTTGTCACCTCTACACTGTTTTCCTGAAGGCACACACTCTTCTAGAAATTTCAGGGGAAAGCTGTACTTGCTTATAAACATCTAGAAAGCTACCAGTAAAAAATAATGCCAAATTTAAGCGAGCTGAAATTTTGTCAGCAGGAACTGAAATTAACAACCTAATCCATATGCTGCTTCTCTCAAGGAAAGCTTCAATGAATTCTTTTTTCAATATTGTTTAAAGAAGGGAGTCTTACTGTCAGAGAGGGGGAGAATTTGGGTTTGGGTTTTGGGGTTTTTTTGCAGCTTTCCCATTTCTGATTAGTGAGAAAGGATAGGAGTGCTGTAAGGGGACTGGAATCCCTTTGGAGCGTTGACTATATGTTAGCAAAAAGACTATCCCGGACAGTACCAGGCCAAAAGACACTCCTAATACTATCAATCCTTGGGCTTCTTTGCTTCAATCTTGTCATTTGATGCAAATTAAAGCAGCATAAACAATTTATTAGCATGGAGGAATGGTTTCTCAGAACTATTTCTTTATACCTTACAGAGTATCTCTTCTTTCATTCTTAAAATTGGCAGTAATATGAGAAATGTAGACACTGTGTGGTAAATAGGTGCTAGTTCTGCTTAGTGGCAGTACAATGAGATGCAATTTGACGTATCTGATAACAGAATTGATAATAGAATGATACCTTAGGTGGCAATGCTTTCAGCTGGTGAGGTAAACTAGGACAGCTATGCATCCTCACAGTAGGGTTTCCCTCTCTAAACTCTTCTGAGAACAAAGTGAGGAAGGGAACAAATATATTTCCCTGACTGACAAGAACAACTGGTCAATGGCAGTGGACTTCAGCTGGCGGTGATGTGCAACAGGTTCAGCAAAACTAATAGTGACAATTTCTCTTTTCTGTGTATTGCTAAGAACTCTCAGCTATGTCTGCATATCACAATGATCAGAGACCTTTAAGCATGAAGTTTTCAGCACTTTGGCAATGCCATTTAACAGAATATCTTGCAGGACATTTTCCTGTTTAGAGATAAAACACGATGCTCTCTAGACAGCATATGACAACTTTTAGAAAGAGTATAAATTATGAGAACAAAATATGAACCAGGATGAGCTATTGGGCTGTGGTTTAGGAATGGTACTGCCCAATTTACTGCTGCCACTGAGACTCTCCAAACCCCTTGCTCACCCTCCCCCTCCCCTGTGGCAGGCTGGAGGCACAAAATATGAAGAGCACAGGCTGAAAAAAGAAAAATTTACTGGAAACAGCAATGAGATAAGAAAACAAACAGTAACAGGGATAATATTAATAACAAAAGTGTATCAAGAAGAGGGAGTAATTCACATGCAAAATGCTCACCA